>JARIHP010000043.1:0-469484 GCA_029282125.1 Mycena amicta | reverse complement strand
CCTGGGATCCTGACGCTCAGATCTACATGCAAAGTGCGAATGGACAACTAAAGAAGTCAGCTGGACTAGCGCGGAACGTAAGTTTCTTATTCGGTGATATACCAGTGTACCTTCAAGTTCATATTATCGACCAACCGGCGTACAAAGTGTTATTGGGAAGGCCTTTCGACATCCTTACTGAATCAAGGATCGAGAACAAAGGTGATGGGACGCAAACGCTGACCATAAAGGACCCCAACGGAACAAGACGTTGTGTTATTCCGACTCAAGCAAGAGGAGCGTTCTCGGCAACTTCGAACGTCAAGAAGATCCAGGAAGAAGTAAAAGAACAGAAAGCGCAGAAGATAAGAAGAGAACAGTTGATGAAGAGCGAAAGAGAAGCGGATTTTCACAGCTCGCCCAGGAACTAGTCGGAGACTGGGGAGGCGAGCAAATCGGACTGAAGTTCGGTTTTGACGACGAAGGGGGATTGCGAATAGAAGGATACACGCTGCCTGGGGATGGGAATAGCTTCACCTCGGAAGAGTTGCAGTTGGCCTACCTAATGGCGAGCACGGAAGCAAAATGTTGGAAAAAGACGAAAAAGCGAAGAAGTTACTCAAGATGTACGCGGAGGAAGAACTACTAGAAAAGGGACCGGACGGGAAGGTCTTACCGGTTTTGACATGGGGAGAGCGGTGGTAGACGCTATGGAAGATGAAGATGGAAAAATCACACCGCTAGCGCAATTCGGAGTTGAGAGAGTGCACTGTTCGGACCACGATCAAGCCTGTCTCAAGTGCGCGGAAGAAGGATTTGACCGTGAGAAGAACGGTTCGATCAGCGAACAAGACGCGAAGACTTCGTTTTTGGGGAAGAAATACAAACCGGTTGCAGTGTGGGCAGTGACCGGTCGAGGGTCAACGCTGGCTGGCCAATTTTTATTGAAGAGGCTGGGATCCAAAAAAGTCGCTGTATTAGAATACGACATTACACAATTTAGCAGCCATAATATCTGTTCCTGCGATACGAGCATATGAATACCGAATAGAGTGAGAAAAACGTCGACATACCTTCTATATCGGTCAAGTATGGTTGTGGGTCTTTGAAAGATGGTGAAGGAGCAGCCAGCAGTGTGGGCAGTGACCGGTCGAGGGTCAACGCTGGCTGGCCAATTTTGACCGATGACCGGGCCTGACCGCGGCTTGACCGGATTTGACCGAAATTTGACCGTTGTTTAAAATTGAGTTTTTATGATGGTTTCTGCACCGTTCGGCTTGATACTAGGTGCGTTCGAATCGTATTAATCTCCTCTATGTTATGGCCCATTGCAATCTCATACAAGACCCAGCCTTCGGGCTCGATAGCAGTCTTAACATCAGCAATAAGTGGACTAGGTGTTTTTATTTCACTTTGAGCCTGTTTCTGCAAGATACCTCCCAAACTCAAGTGCTACTTGTGCTGCAGGGTATCTAAATCAGGAATGTATAAATTGCCCCATGGAATACATCTGCCCGCACCATACAAACGTGCAAGTCTGGGTATGGACAAACAATGGCCAACACCACTTTGGCCACCATAACGGTGGCTGGTGAATTTTTTGTTCATCAGGCAATGTTGCTAGAGTATCACAGTCTCGTTTTCATCTGTTAAATAGGATAATGCATGATGATCTGGGCAGCAGCCGAGTCGAAATGGCAGATTGGCTCACTCTGAATTCCCATGACAATCACCCATCTCGTGGTATACAAAATCTTTCAGACATTCTATAGAATATTCCCTGCAAAATGAGCCCAGAATCAAGTCGATACAATGAGAACTGGCAGAGATATGGGACGGACATTGAAAGAGCCACCAGCTGTGGCCAAAACCAGAAAATGACTTGGATGGATCCAGAGAAGCAATTTTATGGCAGAAATTGAGTACATGGCCCACATTAGATGTCTTAATACCTCCCGCCCATCAACCAGAAGTCCGTAGAAGCCAGCTATGGGTGGCTTCCCAAATAGGCAGGAGTCAACGGTCAACGGTCAAACTCGGTCAAGCCGCCAGTCAAATCGGTCAAAGCCGGTTTGACCCGGTCAATGCCCACACTGTCCCCACGGTACCGTTGCCCCTGCTGTCCAAGGCACGTCCGAGGAAGCTTCGACTGCTGCCAATGTCGAAGTTCAGCTCGGCAAGCAGGTCGAGGATGTTTCGCTGCCGGCTCCGGAGCCGGTCATCAAGCGCTTCAGCAAAGGCGAGAGCATTCCGCTCTCGTTCTTCACCGACGAGTACTGTGCACGCGGCAATTCGAAGGCCGCCGCGGATCTCGACGGCGGCATGACTATCGAAGGCTCTTGCCTCATCCGTACTCCCAATCTTCTTTCCTGGGACAATGACAAGCGCTTGACATTCCCGAACTGGTACAAAGCCTGGGACCGAAAACTCGCACTCTATGCGAAGTACTTCCCGAACGTCGCGCCGCTCTGGCAAGCCCACGTGCAGCGCATTACTGCATACCCCAATCTCGTCGATAACTGGGACCTACTCGTTGCTTATGACACCGAGGTCTGCCGTCTTGCGCATACGAAACTCGACCCTTCGATTCTCCAGCAGAAAATCTGGAATAGCGAGCGCGATAAGCTTGTGACGGCGAACGCGGCAGCCCAGGTTAAGGTCGAGGTCGCAAAAATGCTCAACGCTGAGCGCGGCGGCCGTTATCATCCCTACGACCGTGACGATGGGCGTCGGTCTTCCAACAAGTCTAACCGCGGTGCCAACGCTGGAGCGTCCACTTCATCCTCGGGGCGAGACGGCTCTGGTTCCTCCTTTCGGTCTCGATTTCGGTGCTACAAATGCGGTACTCTCGACCCTGATCACAAAGCCATCGCGTGCACCGACACCAAGTTCCCGTCCGGAGCCGAGACATTCCTCATCTACGCCGGCCCTTCCAAGGCCCGTCTTGACAAAGTCGGGAATCGTTACTGCTTTAAGTTCAACAGCGGCCAGAGGTGCGACGGCGGGCGTAGCTGCTACCCGCGCGCAACCATTGGTGCTCGCTCTGCGGAAGCAAGGAGCATGATGCTCAGTCCTGCAAGGACCTCTGATTTCCTACCCGTCATTACACCTCTCCAGCCTGGAGCTTGGGAGTCTGCGCTGCGCGCGTCCAATCTTCATGATCGTTTCGCCGACATTCTTATCGGCCTTCGGGAAGGCTTCCATTTTGGCATCCATTCAAATCTCTCCGAGACGTATATCCCTTCGAATCGCAGGACTGCGCTGGACCACCCCCATGTAATCGACGACGAATATATTTCTACTGAACTCGCCGCACGGCGCTATTCCGGCCCCTTCAACCCCCAACGTCTCGAGTATATCATCGGCCCATACCGGACTTCCCCCTCGGCATCGTCCCGAAGGCTGGCGAACTAGATAAATGGCGCATGGTCCAGGACTTCTCATTTCCCTACGACGATTCCTCAAGCGCCTCGATAAACTCCGAAATCGATTCAGATGAGTTCCAGTGCGAGTGGGGCACATTTTCTGAGATGGTGCTCATGGTTATGGATGCACCGCCGGGGACTCAGGCGGCGACATTAGACGTGGATGCAGCCTTCCGTCGTGTTCCCATCCATCCTGACCAGCAGCGATTCTTTGTTGTTCACTGGCAGGGCAAATGCTACACACGGACCACTGTGGTCCATTCGGACCGTCGAGCACTCCAGGAATTTTCGGGCGTCTTGCTGACGCTATCGCCGCTATATTTCGGGCGAATAATTTCGGCCCGTTGAAGAAATGGGTCGACGATTTTTGTTTCTTCTTCTTCTATCCCATCCTCACAATCGACGCCATATTCCTACTCTTACGACATTCCCGATATCTATGCGCTTTCGGCTCCGCTTGGCTGGCCATGGAAGCTCTCCAAGACCTTCCCTTTCGCTTTCAAGTTCAAATATGTCGGATTCAACTGGGACTTAACGGCGAAGACGGTGGAAATTCCCGACGCCAAGAAGACTCGGTATTTGACCAAGCTCTCCGAGTGGGTAAAAGGTGCGAAGTTTTCGCGTAAACAAGCCGAGTCCATCCATGGAACGCTCGTGCACTGTTCCCTCGCTGTACCCGAAGGCTGTTCGCGCCTCCCATCTATCTCATCATTCGCCTCCTCGTTCTCACACGCTAAATCGGCCTTTTCGAAACGCGAGCCGAACCAGACGGTTTTATCGGACATCGAGTGGTGGCGCACGGAGCTCCGACGTGCCTTCTGCGGCTCCAAAGTCATTCGCCCGCCTGCCGTTTGCCCCATCGAGTTTTGGGTTGACGCATCTACTTCCTGGGGCATCGGTGTCGTTTTCGACAAGGTGTGGATGTCCTGGCGGTTGCTCCCAGGATGGGACACTAATTCTCGCTCAATCGGGTGGGCTGAAATGCTCGCCATCGAGTTTGGCATTCGCCTTGCGGTTCACCAAGGATACGAAAACGTCCATTTCCTCATTCGTTCTGACAATCAGGGTGTTATCGGCGCCCTGGACTCTGGCAAATCTCGGAATTCAGAACAGAACCGAGTTCTCCGCCGCATTGTCTCTCTCCTGCGCATGCATTCCCTCTGGATGTCAACGTCTTATGTGGCATCTGCAGCTAATTTGGCCGATGGCCCGTCTCGCGGCCAGTCTTTGATTGTACCGGGTTATACTCGTGCCCGTTCCTCATTTAAATTACCTCCTTGTGTATCTGGCCTCGTTAGCGACTAATCGCAATTCAATCATACATGTGACCGTGAGCTGTCATCAATCTGTCTTGCCTTCGCCCTTCATGTCGCCGAAACCTATCCGCCGAACACCGACCTCCCTGCGCGAGACTGCTGCTCTCATAGACCTCATCTGCGCCTCAGATACGGCTGCTAAGCGCACCCGTCCCGTCCACAAACGCCATCCTAAGCCGCCCACTCCACACATCATCGCTATGCGCTCGACCGTTGACATTCCGCGCATTTTCCTTCCGGTAGAGGGACTACCGGCTCCTCAACATCCTATTCGTCTTTCGAATACGGCCCTAGAACGTCTAGACCGTGCATTCCATAATGGGTGGGCGGGTTCTACGCTCAAGAATTACGGCTACTCCGGTTGAGCGCTTCTGGCGCTACTGCAACTCGGAGCACGTTCCGTTACACCTTTCGTCTACCAGCCCACGAATTCGTACTGGCGGCATTTGCGGCATCCCATACCGGGATTCACTCTGGCTCGGCAGCCCGTAACGATATCGCTGCATTAAAAGCATGGCACATTGCGCAAAGCCAGCCTTGGTTCGGAAACTCGAGACTGCACTACGTGCTGGCAGTACCTTTCTCCAGCCAGCTCCCATCGTTCCCCTCGGCCACCTATTACCCCCGACATGCTCGCTTGTCTGCGAACTGGGCTCGACGACGTCACACTGACTCATAAACCGACGCGTGCGGACTTGTCGCAATCTAAGCGCGGTAAATCAGCTCGAGTCCTCCACCTTCCGCGTACCAAGACGAAGAAGAGGGGAGACGATGTCGTCCTGGTTGATCAACGCGGTGAGATTAATCCACTACTTGCTCTCGACAAGCACCTGGACGCCAATAGCTTGGACGACTCCCAACCGCTGTTCGCGTACAAATCTGGCACATCGTCACGCCCCCTCACCCGCAAGGCCTTTTTGGATCGCTGTAACGAGATATGGGGTGCGGCGGGCTATCCGCGGCATACAGGTCATAGCTTCCGCATCGGAGGGACCACTGAACTACTGCTGCGTGGCGTCCCCACAGATGTCGTTAAAACGACCGGACGCTGGTCCTCGGACGCTTTTTTGCGCTACTGGCGCTCCCTTGAAGATCTGGTTCCACAGTATGTTCAAAATGTTCCATCTGGACAAAGGAAGTCTGCCACTCGTGTGGGCTAGCCGAGCGTTTCTCGGCTGGGCATCCTGTTTGGGTTCATCCTCGAACGCTACGGCGTCGTGCCCAGGAGTTTGGCTGGAGCCAGCGTACTTCTAGCCCATAGGATATGAATGTCTACTGTGTTTAATACGACTCTTCCCTCCCTGCTGACCGAGACGGAGGGAAGCGCACAAGAGTGAAAGACAGCCGAATGAGTGAGGCTGTGTGATGTCTTGTGCGGAGTGGAGGCGTGCCCCTGTCTGTCACTCTTGCTCCACACCACCAGCAACGCCGCAACGACTTCCTCGAAGCTCACCAAATCTCACACTTCCATTCGCGACCCACCCGCCCAGACCCTGTTTTCTTACTGCTCAATTTGACTAACACAACTTTGTAGACATTTCTAGCGACGCCGGATGGGTTCATCCTCGAACGCTACGGCGTCGTGCCCAGGAGTTTGGCTGGAGCCAGCGTACTTCTAGCCCATAGGATATGAATGTCTACTGTGTTTAATACGACTCTTCCCTCCCTGCTGACCGAGACGGAGGGAAGCGCACAAGACACACTCCAGGACGCATATTGGGGACGCATCATGGTACAGAGCCCGCAGATGGGCCGCCAATTGCCTGCCGTCGCCTCGGACACCGCCCCTTCTTGGGGTAGTATACAAGCTCGTCAGTCAGTTGTGATATGCATCTTCGTCAGTCTGATGGCCATCTTCGTCAGTCTGATGGCAGTCTTCGTCAGTCGGGATAGCCGAGGTGCCATGTTCGTCACTCGGTGGAGCCGACGGTGCAAGCTCGTCAGTCCAGCTTCAAGCTCGTCAGTGTGATTTATGAGCGGGGATCATCCCGATTTGGTGCTGGGGCCGATCCGTGACATGATTCCGTGACCCTCTTTGCTTCTTTCCCCCACGACGCCCGCCGCCCGCCATACGCACGTTGCGCGTCGGGCGGGTTGAACCTGTGAGACTGCCCGCCAGTGCCCCGCCAAACAACGTGCTGATATCCACTCTCCCCCGTCAGATGTCCGGCAGTGACATGTTCGGCATGTTTACCGCAAATTGGCCCAACGGCGACTTCCAATTCAACGGCGGCGACACGTCGGGATGGAACGGCGGAGGAGATGATGGGCCATTCAACACGTACGTCCCGCTCACATGTCTAACGTGTTCCGTTCTCACCATTCCGGATGCAGGCAAGCTTCTGTTCCTGCCGCATCAACGCCGTCATTCTGGCCCTCGGCCCACAGCGCAACACCCTCGTTCGGCTCTCCGGCAGCCTATTGCGCGCCTCATGGCAGTGGGATGATGTTCCCGGACGTCTCCGCGGCGCCACTTCCATATCGATACCACAATGGTTCCCGCGCGGCATCTGACACTGAATTGCGTGCCCAGTACAATGAACCAACGAACTATCCGCCACAACTACCCGCCCTTGAGCAGCAGCTCGATTTCTTCCTGTATGTGTCTATGATCGTGTTGTTCGAGGCTGACACTCATGCACAGAGATCCTGTGATGGACTCGGCGACAACTGCACGGGATCCATGGGTAGAATTTGTAGAGTACGTTGTTTGTCCCAGCGGGAGGTTTACTAATCCAGGATCCAGGGCAGAGCTATATCAGCACTCCATCACGAGCTCTTCGCGATCTTCTGTTTCCTCTCCTCTGTATTATCGTGCGTTTTTTTTTTTTTTTTTTGAGTTTGGTTTTGAACTGAGAACGTTCTCAGAGATGACATACGCGCCAGTTCCAGGTTGGCACCTCCGAATCCGCACGCATAGTTCTTATTCGGATCTAGTGACAGGTTTTCGACACCGTATTCGGACTCGGGGACACCCGATGTATTTACGAGACCTGGGACTCCACGTAAGCACTCGTTCATCCCCGTTCACAGCCGTTTCTTACCGTTCCAGCGGGGAGAATGTCTCCGCGGTATCTTCTCCAAGATTCACATCGATGGAGCCGGAGATCGACACCGACAAAGACGCCTCCGAGCTACATGAATTGCCCACGTCAGTTTTTTTTCTTTCCTCACGGCTTCGTCTCTCACCTCTGATTTCAGCGGAAGCCCTCTGAAATTTGTCGTACGCGAATCAGCTGCTCGCACGTCCGGTGTCGGTGCTCTCCCGGAGCGCAATGACGTGGATATTCGCGGTATCGACAACCTCTTCGAGGACTGCGAGTGGCGCCGGTCTGACATCGTCTGGCTCGACGACGGCATTTGGTCCGAGTACATCACCTTTCCTAAAGGTGTTAGTTTGACGTCGGGAAAGCCCTTGGCGCGGCTTGAACGCGTCCATGGCGGCATCCCCACCGAGCTTCCACATCTCTCGGAGCCCACAGCGTTCATCCTTACCGCTCCGGACAGCGCGAGAGATGATGGGCTGACGATGGACAACCTGTTTCGCAGCGGCGTGAGTTTTTGATTCCTTTGCTGTTAAATCTTAGCGTATTTGACAGTGCCCTCATTCGTTCACGGGTTCGACCGGTGCCCCCGCTGGCGATACCTCCATTCTCGGCCTCTTCTTCCCAAGCCAGGATCCTGCGAAGAAAAATCCACACCCCAAGGCCAAAATCACGTTCGTCGTGCAGTGCCCACGTTGCCGCGGCATTCTCGCTTGCGAGTCCCTTGACGAATCCCTCTCGTCGGCGAGCGGCGGGAGCTGGATCCTCATGCGAAGAGGAATCTTGCACACGCGCAACTTCGGACGCGGGGAATTGCAGGGCACCTCACGCGTGGGGCAGGTTTTGACGTATGTACACCGTTCTTGCCGTCTGTTCGCCTAATATCTCCGCAGGTTCATAAGCGCGATGGAGCGTTTCCATTGCAGGGGTGTTCTACTGGACAAGTAGCGCTGGGAGGCAAGGCAGTATCGAGAAACTTGACGCGGTATGTCATCAAGCAGTCGACTTTACCGGGTGATTAACTGCGGCCAGCCGAAAACACGGAAAGACCTACGCTGTCGCTGCTCGGAGCGTCACACCGAAGTCGCCGACGGCTTCCCGCACTCCGAACATCACTTACCTCCCCATATCGACGAGGGTATCCTTCGTGACGCGCTCGACGGTCGTCGTGTGATCGATGGCGAGGATTTGGATGGTTGTTGCTCGATGACCAAATCTCTGAGCAAAAACCATGGGGGTCAAGCATATTGTGGTGCGTCTTGCACCTCCGGTCGAATAGAGCTGATGTTCCAGTAGGAATGGAGCACACAAAAGACGGGACGAGGTTCAAGGCCAAGATGGTAAAAATTCCATGCGGTGCCAAAATCACGTTCTTTGTCCCCATCGCTGTTTATACTTCCCTCGATCTCACATGTATTGCGTATCCGCACCCGCAAACCCCGCATCGACATATTACTGCATCGGGAAAAAGTGTCCGCACCAAATTCGGGAGGAGTACATCAGTCTTGCGCTTGAATATGGGTCCGGAGTGACCGTAAACTGTGCGTGGTATTTGATGCAACGACATATGCTTCTCACTTCTGCCAGCTCAACTCGCGAAGACACGGTTTGGCGGGAAAACTCCCAGCGAGTACCACCCCAGCCTCATCAATCAATCCCTGAAGACGCGATTGATACGGGAGGCCCGCAAGCGTTCCTCCGCACGCGGACCGATGACAAGGGCGGAAGGTAAGCCTGGCTCCTGGATATCTTCCGTCTCGCTTATGGCGGACACAGAGACGGCTAGCCACGTTGCGTGGGATCAGGCTTCCGACGATCCGTATATCCAGAGCAGCATCTCCCGCGCGGGGAAGAGCATATATTTCGGTGCGAACCCGCGGTTGCTGTGTCGTGCTCATAAACTACGTACGATCGATATGGATACATCGTTCAAGCCTGTCGACGGGGCACTGCAGATGTTCGAAGTCAATGGATGGCTTTGGTCGCACGCCTGCAGTAAGTTCTCGATTCTGTTCCGAGTGGCTCCACGGCGACTGATACCGTCTCAGTGATTACGGTTCTCCGCGTTTGGATGGAACCACATGACCGCATCTCATTCAAAGACGTATGGTCGAGATCCTGCGGCTTATCACCACGCTGACCTCACAACGACTGCGTTTCAAAAACCTTCATCCCGGTGGGACGATGCTCGGACTGCTCTCGGACATGGAGGCGTCACCCCTTTTGGGTTTCGCTGACGCGGGTTTGGGACACCTTGACTCCTGCGCGCCAGGGGCCGAGATTGAGACACCTATATCATTGCTTCCCTACGTTCTTCGCATTTGCCATGTCCACTTTGATCGGCACGTTCTTTTTTATTTTTATAAAAAAACGAAGCCAGCTAATTGAATGCCCGCAGAGGTGTCGACTCGGATCAGTTGAAGGACCTTTCGGTCGCTGATCGAGAACACGTCAGATCCCTCAAATACTGCACCACTTGCGAGGAGTTTGAGGAGTGGAAGGTGAAGTTTGCGATGATCAAGGACCCAAACGGCCGACTTCGAGGTCCGTATTCCGTTCCTTTCGGTCTTCGTTTGCTCATCCTTCATGTAGCGTATTGGCGCCACAAGGAGATGCATACCTTCATCCTTCCAGGACTCGTTCAAGCAAACCGCTCTCGAAGATCCACGTCGACGACTGGCATCTGATGCCGGCGAACACGAATATTGGCGAAGGGCAGCACCGCTGGAACAACATCCAAAACTGGGGTCTCTATGACTCCCGTCGAGTCGATGAAGAGGGTGCGTTGCTTGTATTGGATTTCTTGCTCCCACTGTAGTGACCTGTATCAGATACAAGGCTCTGGACGCTGAACAGGAGGCGCGACTAGCGCAAGCTGAATTAAACCGGCGACCTGCGCAACGAGCACAATGAGACCGTCGACAGGTGCGTGAACTCCATGTCTCGAAAGGCTGGGGCGATCGCGAAGACTCATCGTGTCCGGACGTTGGACGAGCACGTTCGTCTCCGCACAATCCTTTTGAATGAGGCGAAAGAGGCTTTACAGACGGCCAAGGAGGAATCTCAAGTGCGATTTCCCATTCTCTGTGACGCTCATCTCATGATTCTCAGTCAAATCGGTCGCAATTGGCTAAACAGCGCGTCGAGGCAAAGAAGCAGCAGGTGCTTGAAGCGGAGAAGGCCCTTGCGCTAGCCAAGGCCGAGTCGAACGTGAGTCTTCATTTTAGATGAGAGGATGTGCTCTTATTCCTTCAAGTCTAACTCATCCGGTCGTGTACCCTTGCCTCGTGTCCAAACGCGCACCACTGCAACACGGTGACACCCGCTATGCCCACTACTCCCGCCTGTTAGCCTCAAGTCTGTCGACGCGCTAGATCTGCCGCAGGTATATGATCCTTGCCTTTGTTTGGTTGGCGTCCCTGATCCGCTTCGCATTAGCCTCACCCTTCGACGAGCCATGTCGAAGAGCCGATGACGGCCATGGAGACGTCCGAGGCTCCTACAACTTCTATTCAGCCGATACCACGCCGGATCTGCCACAGGTGTGTGATTCCTTCGCCTCATTCTCGGGGAAATTGACCGTTACAGGCCGCCCACCCCGGTCACGCCTCCGGGAGAGCCCATCGCAACGGCAGAGCCGGCCGAAGCTCCTGTACGCCAGCTTCGTAAGCGTTCCCGAGCTGAAGGCACCACGACGCGCCCCGTAAACCATCGAAACGCACCAAAAAGGATGAAGGGGAGTTGAATCTCGACTGGGAGATGGTCGTAGACGGTAAACGTTGGTGGGCGCGGGATTTTGCGCGTGAAAACCGCGAGGAGTTCAAGTTGGAGTGGCCTAAATATGCACATCTTGTAGATAATCTTAATTAATGGTTGTGGTATTGCGTCGATGGTAAATGTTGGTGGGCGCAGGATTTTGCGCATGAAAACCGCGAGGAAATGGTGGGGACAGTATGCCACCTCTCGTCGATGCTCTTATGGATCGTGTTTAGTTCTACTCGTCGTACTTGCGGTAAACAGAAAGACTTGTACGTTGGCAAATGGTTGTTCTGTGCCAGTGTTTCAAATCCCTTCACAAACATGTAACTCGTGAATCGTGCGGAAGAAGTTAACTACAGTGAAACCCCACCGGTGACATGTACAAATCTGAATAACCACTGAACGTACAAAGATATAGCCGTCCGCATTCACTCCTCAGTGTCAAGTTTGCGTTCAGAAGCCTAGATGCTGAGACCAACGTGAAAACTTCAACGACTCAAATCCAGGGAGACAAATGAGTAGAACTTGCCGGAAACAACTTGCGCAGATACACGCATGGGTACACGGTTCACCGATACTGAACGATAATGACGGAGTCTCACGTGACCGTTTCTCTCACTTATTGACGCGCACCTCCTTCACGAGATTCAAATTCTGGGGGCATTTTATTGGGGATAGGATTATACCCGTATAGAGAGTGGTATCCTGGGCAGGGAGGCTGACGTCCTGCGACTCGGATGTGCCCGGATGGCGGCCAAGGCTTCCGAAGGTTACCGAAGGCTCATCGGAGACATCTCGACAAGTGAGCAGATCGCCGCTAACATCTCGACAGAGCGATCAGGATCGACGGCACTGACGAACATAGACAATGCACTGACGACGATGGCTATCACGACTGACTGACGAGTTTGTAAAGGACCCCCTTCTTGGTGGAGACGACCTCGCGTCGTCAACGACGGCCTTCCTGGCATCTTGCGGAGCCTTCGAGCGTGCTGGAGGGTGATTTGGGGCCAGATTGAGAGCGTCGAAGGGCACGAAAATGGCGCAGCGTGGCAACAGCAACGCCGAGATGGAGTCCGGGTCCCGAGATCGTCCTGGACCCGCGTGTAGTCTTGAAGAGGTCATAAATCGCGATAGGATGAGGATGATAATCACGCACCGAGGCACGGATGTCCTCATCTCGGCCCAAATCCCTACCCTACGCGCTCAGTGTGGCCTTCTTGGCTGAGACGACATCGCAGTGGCGACAGCGATGCTCGCTTCTGGAAGGGCTGTTGAGCGGGCTGGAGGGTGCGGGAGGATGTGGAAGGACGATGAGAAGGTCTCTAGAAGCGCCAGAGTCGTCGCGCGCGAACTGGCCGCTGGTGATGGCGGAGAGAGGAAAGGAGGTGTGTGACGTGACGTGACATCAGGTCATGTGATATCAATTCGACGCGTCGCGCTCGCTCCGTTCTCCTCCGCGAGCATCTCGAAAAATCCATAAAAATTCAAGCATACGAGGATTTTGTAATCGTAACTATTTATGGTGAATTTGAGGAGGTTAGAATTGCCAAGCACTCCAGACACTGCTTCTCCCAGTCGCACAGGTGAGCGTTCGGGAAATGATATCCTGTTCATTCTGGATATGATTTAGCAGGCTATTTTGTGACATTTCATGATAATTTAGGGCTTTAAAGGTCCGCGTTTCCACTGCGACGCAACGTAGCGATTACTAAAAGACATCGCTCGAACATGGACTACTACCCGTGCACACATGCTCACACCTCCTACCTAAGACAATCTACCCACTGTAACGGACCACACTGGCCTACGGTATCATGATCACGACTTCGCGCAGTCAAAGAGGCCGCAGTCAAATCTCAAAAGCATTCTGCCATGCCAATCTCCTAAGCAGCTTGGTGCACACGGGCTCAAATAGCAGGGCAAGGATTGGGAACATGAGTTATACTGCAGCAAAATAATACAGTCAGTAGTAGTAAACTCAGTACCCTAGCATGATCCACGCAACGGACACAGGTCCTAGAGAATCGTGTCCTCAGTTTTTTTCTTTTTAATCCGGCCAAAGGTGCCATAGCCATAGTTATAAGACGGGCGCACCGTGTCCCGTTCTATCCGGGACATTTCGCTGGAGTTCTCGGTCGTGATGGCCCCTTGCGCTCGCTCGTCGGTGTTGCGTTCTATAGGGTGTCCAGTAGCAAATAGTTGTAGTGAGGGAAAGCGGGAGGACGCACCCGTCGATTTCGGCGGGGCTAGGCCGCTGCCTGCCTCTCAGTAATCCCATTCCTCGCAGGTCCTACGTTCCTGACGATCCGCTGCACCAGCTGTTGACGTCGGGCATACCGCTGTGAGCCAGTCGTTGTCGAGAACCACGGTGAGCCAGAGGGACTGAAGGTGGAGCGGCGGCGGTTATGCGCTGTTTGCAAGCGCAACTCGTCATTCGTCTTACTGAATTGCTGTAGTGGGACGTGGACGAAAAGAAAGAAAACTCACGTTCATGTTGGTGAGGTCTAGCAAACGGATCGGCGGTTACCGCTGCAACGTTGACGGGAGTGGCAGAGGCGGAGACCGACGTTGAAGGAGGCTGTGTTTGTTTTGTAACGCGCATGAGTGAATAGCGCAGGAGCGCCGCGCGACGTCGACAAGGGTAGGTCAGTGCGAAGTTGTGTCGCGAGTGCGTCAGCAGCACATACCTGCAGAGCCTAGCTCACACTGGCACGGCGTCGTCATATCCCCTCCCGCTGCCCATCACATCCTTCATTTGTCGTGCTGGTCCTTCGGTTGTCGTTGCTCGTTGTAATTGTGGGAAGGTCGAGGGAGAACGGGTAATGCTGGATGGCGGTGAGATGTTAGCTTGTTATTGTGGCGGGCCAAGGCACTCACAGGTAAAGTGCGCTGCTGGCCACACAATAACCTGGGTGATTCGTCGTCCGGGTCTTCCCTCGCGCTGAGCCTCCTGCTCGTTGTCTTCGGGCCGTCGTACGATCCTGTCGTCGTGGAGACGCCGCCCACTTGCATGCGCTCGTCCTCGAGTCGAAAGAATTCGAAATTATCGCGGCATTCGTCGACTCGCGGCTGCCGTTTAAAATGTCAGTTGAGTGCTTGAAGCGTGAAGAGCGCGCACCTCAAAGCCTGAGCGACCGCTTCACCGGGTCAGCCAAACGACCGTACCCATGTCGTCTTCTCACCACCTTGCCCGTCCGACGCTCCCGTCAATCGTCCATCGTCGCGTTTCCGTTCACCCGTAAGTCTTGAGCGTTTCAAGTTGGGGAGCTGGAGCTAAGAAACAGCCGGCGCTGGACATTGAGCTTTGCGCGAGATTGAGGCGGTGTCTCGACACAGTTGGTCGTCTTGGCACACTTGCAGCGTTGAAAAGTATTGCGGAAGGTGAGCTCGACGGTACCTCATTGAAGTGGGAGCAAGAGGCATTTGAGGTGGGCGGAGAAAGCAAGAAGTGTTGATGGGATCTGACGAGAATGTCTAGATGTTACAGCGCTGCTTGTGACCGTGACACCCATCGGCTTCGATGAAATCAAGCTCCGATTCAACAAGTAGATTAGATCAACAGATAAGATAAAATTACGCGTTAATGTCGAACAATCTCGCAGAAACATCTGACCCCAGCGATCGACACGGTTATGGGACTCGAGAGAAGAGTGAGGAACAAGATGAAGCATGCGCGTGAAAGGAAGTCTTGCATCGACAGATTCGCCTGGTTGCGATGGTCGACTTCAAAGCATTGGGGCGCTGATGAGAATGTCTAGATATTGCGGCGCTTCGTGTGTATCTAGATCTCCCTCCGAGAAGCAAGATGGTGGTCAAGAGCAAGCCCTGCGTGTGACCGTGACACCCATCGGCTTCGATGAAATCAAGCTCCGACTCCGTAGATAAGATAAATTTGCGTGTGAATGTCGCAGAACACCTCGGCAAACTGTTTGGGTAACACCTCTTCAAGGGGTCTTCCGGTGAGGTGTTCTGCGAAACACCTCGCTGAGGTGTTGAGTCCAAACGTCCGAAGCTGCGGCCATAATTCCGAATTCACCACCATCTGAAGGGTTCCTGGCCTTTGTGGGACTTCAACTCAACGCAGGATACCCTCCGTTCGCCAGTCTGAGCGGGAGAAATGGACAGGAACTGCTACGGCGGTTATCAATCATCCTGATTAAAAAACAGTCAGATTGATTGAACGTGAACATTCCGCCCAGTGTATCATTTCTGGGTCTCTGGCGACACCATGGTGTCCAGGAAAGTCCTATTTATGCCTCTGAAATGGTTGGGAAACCGTAGAATGCAGTATTTCCCCCGTTCAAGACAATGTGCCATTTGATTGTTCCGAAAAACACTCACATTGAGTGTAAATCCTTACAATCAAACTGCGCTAATCAATTTGATTGTTTGATAGTGCAGATTGATTAAGAAATGCGCAGATTGATTGTAAGCGCTTCCCACAGTGCTTGCCTACACTCAGCCTGACTCGCGCGCTCGCCTTGGCTGAGCTAACAAGCATTTAAGACCTTCAGAGCTCTCAGCACCCTTCTATTTGAAAAAGTTTTTTCAAATAGATCCCCGGACATAACACCACAGCCATTAATCGGCAGTTCCTGATTATGTCATCAACAGAGCCTCCGGCGATGACGACATTCTTAAGTACTCACTATTGAAATTCCGCCGCCGCTAATACTCAAGTTGTTTCTTATGGTATCGGCAGTGGCTCCTCCCCGAGCTCATTGCCATTGCCGACCCATCTCGCAGGGTGAAGAGCTCGGCGGGTCGACGTCCTTCAAGCTCGTGAACTCGCAGTGAAAAGGCGGTGAATACTATTTTACACCTGGGGTCAGCTTCCTAGTCTAAATGAACGACGCAAAATGAACCTATATAGGACGACGCGAGGACGCTGGTTTACAATTTGTATCGTACAGAAGATCACAGGTAGTCAACGGCGGTAACATGTTAACATATGGTCGCAGTACAATCAGAACGGCGGGTCAAGAGGAGGCATCTGCAATAGCAGGTGAGTGGGAGTACAGTGAGCACAGGAGAACACCCACTTCGTCGTCGTCTTCGTTAATCACTGGCTGACAGGAATGAATAGTGTGAAGGCGACGGGTTGTGACGGAAAGTATGGTCAAGTCCAAATTCAAGCGAAAGAGTGAAACGTAGATGCTGGCGAATGGAACAGTGTCACCATCCTCGTATACTCACGGATTGTAGGCAGCGGTACAATCGAGATTTTTCCGCGGAAAACAAAGACGCTGGGGGTAAAACGGATCACGACGGGCGCAAACCGAGCACGGACACACATACGGATGATGGAGTTTCGACCGTTGCTATGCACCCGAAGCAGGAGGCGATATGATTGAGTGCCTGCTGAAGCAGGACTTTCACGCGTTCTGGAGGAAGAGGTGAGCGCAGCTCGCAGGGAACAGATAGCCGCACTTACGGAAGTACATGAAGACAGTAATGGACCGTTGCAGAAGGGAGAGTGAGAGTCACATCGCAGTATAAGTATGCTGCAGAAACAAAAGCGTAGGGAAATGCCGATGAACGGCGTTAAAGAGTTGTAAGAGTTCTGTGGAAACTTTAGAGTTCAAATAAATTTAGATGATGGACGGCATACTCGACTCGTGACAACAGACCGCAGATATTGGAATGCGTAATAATGCGGCTGGCATTGGCATTCGGGGGCCAAGCGGGGGGATGTCGTGCAGTGTTGCGTTGGATGTGAGTTCCGCATTACGATACGCCGCCGCAAGTCCATCGTCGTAGAGCAGTAATCCATATGTTCCGACTTCGCAGACACGGTACGAAATATTAACCAAGTTGAAGGTGGTGTAGTCGTTCTCGCGAATGTACATATCCTGGAAGCGAGTGAGAAGCCACGCGAGATCGAGAATCTGATTGGTAGGAGTGCTCCAAATCGCAAACGCGATGGCATATACGGCGCCCTTTGTTCTGAATGGCATGATGTTGTCGGCTTTGAGCCATAAAAACAGGATAGGTGCCGCTTTGGCCTGTTGAACGGCTTGTGCGGTTGGGTGGGTGAGGTATTGATGGCTTCCCGGCTTGTCGGCGTCAGATGCAGGGGGAATTCCAGGATGGTTTACGCACTGCCGCATTCAGAATGGAACAAAGCCAGAAGCGGGGAGATAATTAGATTTGACTGTGAGAGAATATAGGGTCTTGAGGGAAGTCAGGGTTTCTGCATCCGTACAAAGAGATCATTGAGCGGCGATACTTGCTATGCTCAAGCTTGCGGAGCTCCGAGTCGCTAGTATCGTCCGCGGTGGTGGTCGGAAGGGAGTAGCGCCCGTGACGTGGACGTGGGAATAATCTGCGACTGGACGTGGGAATAATCTCTCAAACCGTCCGTTGCGACTGCGAGCGCCTCAGCGCTTCAAGTCAGGGAGAACACACAGGTAGCCCAATTCAATCTGGATAGTAATAGTACAATTCAAGGCGCGTAGTAGAATGATCAGCATATTCGTGCGATAGGGACATTAGCTCTGGCGCTTCTTGCCGGTGGCCGTCTTCGCTCTCTTGCCTTTGCCGAGCGGCTCAGCCTCCTCGTCCTCCGGCTCGGTATAGTCATCTTCATGGTTCGATGCGCTGGGGCCAGGGGATGCAATAGTGCGACGTCTCTTCGCGCTGTAGGACAACAAATGAGAAGTTACACTTGCAACAACGCCAGCCGCGACTCACCCGCACCCGCGTTGTGGAATCGGAGTGTACGGCGCAGGGGGGATAGGCAGAGCGGTAATCAGACTGCAAGCAGAAAAAAGATAGAAGTTCTAGCTCGGCAGCTATGGAGATGAAACTTACTACAACTGAGACGTGCTTGCGACCGGCGGGCTGGGAGTGTATGCGCTGGTTGTCGACGCAAACTGATACTTGAGGTGCTGGGGCGTCGAGGGACTGGGACCGGTGCCACCCACCGGCGACGAAGTGACTGGATTCACCACAGCCGGGCCGATATTGAACGCGATATGATCTATGTTGAGTTGAAGTGTTCCGTCGGCGAAGCGCCCGCCACAGGTGCCGACGACTCCGACGGAAGTGAGGGGAAGGGGAGGATTCGTGTTGGCCCATCGATTGGTATTTGGAAAGACACAGCTGGAATACTGTCAAGCATGCGCCTTGACCGTGATGCGCAAAAAAACGTACATCAAAGGGAAGAGATGTGGACCATTGTTAATCCACTCACGCAGGGAGAGAGTGAACGCTTTCCAGCCCTCGGGGATCTGCATGGCAGCCGGAACGTTTCCAACAGCCATGAAGACGGATGGAGCATCTGGTACCCCGCTCTACAGAGTGTATATCAGTCGGAGTGCAATAAACAGTGGCCGACTCACCTGGGCGGAATCTCCCGGAAATGGAACGAAGTGAAGAGTCTCAAGCTCGACGACCGCATCGCGACCCGCGGGAGCGAAAACCTTTGCGATGGCAAAGGCAAGCGAGTTGTCGGGCAGCGGATTGCTAGAGGAGCCCGAATAAGCACGCAACTTCGCCGCGAGGAAAGTGCCATTGGCCGTCTTGATTGCGGTGGTGTAGTGAGCATGAAAGATGGTACTCGTGGAGGTTGTCCTGACGCAGCTGCCTGCGGTGAGCGGAAAGAATCCGGTGACGATGAAGGACGACCCTAACGACATGCTTGGTGGACGGTACTAGTATGAGGAGAGGTCAGAAATGAGCGCAGAGATATAAGGGCTCCGAGGTTGTTTTCCACCAAAGAGGGATTAGAGCGCGAGATCGAGCCAGAGAGTTGGCTCGGGACAACGTTATAGCGGTGGCAAAGCAAGCTCTTAATTCTCTCTGACATGAGAATATCTGTCATTTAGAACTCGGGGTTATGCTAGGTTCGTTCCAAGCCGCCGTTCCGGTGGACTAGTCCACCGAAACAGCGGAACGGCGGCTTGGAGGGGAGCATCGGGGCTGAACGAGGTGCCGAGACATCCTCGACGCATCAAGCGGTGCGATTCAGATTTGCAGGAAGTATCGGAAGCGAAACTCGACGAGCTTGGATGGAGCCTGAGAGCAGGGGATCGTGGACGGGCTTCCTCAACGCGAAATGGAGAGCCCGATTTCAACTCGCACGGATGTGGCTGTCGACGAAACGGGGAGGTGTGATTGGCCTAAAAACGAGGGTACCGTACACGGATTCCTCAATGCAGAGATGCACTTTCGACTGGCGGAGAGGCGAATTCTTTTGTATTAAGCACACTACACGATCTAAATGAAAGATCTTGAGCGCTTAAGCGCGCTAATCACTGTTCTGTCAGGCGTTATGTCAAATTCACATCTTCTCTCTCACGCTCAAACTCCCATGTCTCGCCAGCCACACGTCCCCCTCGCTTCCGCATCCTGCTTGCTCGCCGCCGTATCGCTGGCCAATTCCGGATCCAACTCGCTAGCCGGTCGCGTCAAACCACGGTCCACAATCAAGCTCGCGTCCACCTTTTCCGCCCAAAATGCGCTGCTGTCCGACATGCTGGAAATGAAAACGCTTGCTTGACTGATGTCTCCCATGAACTCCACACCTTACCAAGAGTCCTCGGCCACGCGACTGCTCTCCGATGTAAACCCCGGCGTCGACCGCCGCCGTTGTAGCTAGCGGAGCCATCTTGCGAGCACGGACTCGGCCTTGCAAGTGAATGCTGTCTCTCCCAGTCTATCTCAGTTGGACGCGCTTTCTCTGCTGTTTATTTCTGAACCTGTCAAGACACTGCGCACTGCGGTATCTATTAACTGTAAACGGCGGCCCGGGCGCCGGACTATTTTCGACCTCATAGCCTTTGCGGCGCGCTCTTCTTTCCCGCTGTCTCTCTGGACTTCTGCCGACTCTGTGAAGACGACGAGCGTGCGTATTCGAGTTCGGTCCCCTTGCCAACGGTCTCATCATCTACACAGATGCCGCCCACAAACGTATGGGAAATCGACGTGATTCCGCGATCGCGACTGAGTTGGGGAGCCGTACGCGGTGGTACTCAGCATAAATGCGACACATGTGGGATTCTGCTGCTGACCGGAGAGAGATCCGGCTTCTGCTGTGGGCCTAACGGTAGCCGATTCCACGACGTCAAGCCGCTTCCGCCGCTGCCGCATGAGTTCGACGTGTTCCTGCGCGAACGCGACATCTCGAAACTCTCCCGCCGCCTCAATCTAATCCTGTCGTTCGCTTCTCTCGAGACCACACACCCTTTCCCCCGAGCGACCAAGGGACCGCCAGGATTCGTCACGATTGGTGGACGTGTCTATCACAGGGTGCGTCCGAGTCACGCCAACTCAGCGGTTCGCTGGCTGTTGTATGATGGCTTCGAGGACACTGCGACGGCCCTTCCTCATTCTGAATCAACTTGGTTCAATGAAATTCCTGCGCACTGGATAACAGCATTCCGCGACGCGCTGCTTCGCGTGAATTCCTTTGCGTCTACTCTGAAGTTTATGGGGCAATTACGCGTCGCAGGCATGCCGAATGTCGAGCTGATTCTAGAGGACACAGGAACAGCCGAGATCGCCGCCATCATGTCCTATTCGAATACGACACAAGCCGAGATTAAAGCACGCAGGTTGATTGCCGTCACCACGGACGGCCAAAACCAGTCCGTCTCGACGCTGAGCCGCTTCTGGGAGCCTCTCTCCTATCCTCTTCTGTTCCCTCATGGCACTCTTGGCTGGGGGCTGACAGAAAATCGCATTTTACCTAACGACGACGACCCGAATCCAGACGCGGACATCCCCACAACACAAATGTGGCATTATCGAGCAAGACTGCTCCGCGAAGAACGGTTCCAGATCTTCGGCCGCCTTGCGAACGAATATATGGTTGATATGTTCAGCCGCGACTTGGAGTCGCGCCTTGCATATATTCGGGGGAACCAACAGCGCCTCCGACAAAACGATGCCGCGCTTATGGGTTCCGTTGACACCGTAGAGCCGTCCGAAAACATTTACCTCCCTTCTTCCTTCCTCGGCTCATGGCGATGGGCCTCTGAACAGGTTTCTGACTCACTCGCCATCGCCGCTGCGTTTGAAAACCCTTCGTTTTTCATCACCATGACATGCGATCCCAACTGGCCTGAAATCAAATCGCAGCTGCGTCCTGGACAAACTTACGCTGATATTCCAGTTGTTGTCGTTCGTGTTTTCAAGCGCAAGCTCTCCCTTCTCATTCAAGCGCTGAAAACAATGTTTCCTTCTGCTGGGCGCCCAGTCTATTGCATCCACTGCATCGAATTCCAGAAGCGCGGTGGTCTTCCACACGCGCACATTCTTATCAAGTATCCGAAGGCTTGCGTCGAGCCCGCCGATATTGACGCAATAATCTCAGCGGAGATTCCGGACGACCCAGAAGATGCTGCCTTGGTTCGCCGTTATATGATGCACTCCCATCCCCCTGCCTCCGCGGAGCCTTCGAAATATTGTCAGCGAGACGTCGATGGCCTGAGGACGTGTCGCTTTCATTACCCTCATGCACTCCAAAAATCAACGACAATCGATTCCGAAGGCCGTGTACATTATCGGCGCCGACGGAAGGGGGATGACATGGTTGTCCCGCATTGCCTCGCTCTACTTTGCGAATTTCGCTGCCACATCAACTTTGAAGCTGCGAACACTTCACATTTGTTCCAGTACATTTTCAAGTATATCCACAAACGTACGTCCGTTCGAGAAACATGAATCAACAACTCAGAATTTCTCAGCTGGCTGCTCGACAAGATATCGCATCACATCCTCCGACATGCCGCGCGAACCCATCGATGAGATCAAAGACTTTTGGGATGCGCGCTATTTATCTGCAGGGGAGGCTGCATGGCGTATCCTGGGCTTTAATGTATCCAAGAAGGAGCCCGCGGTCACCGCTCTTGCAATTCACCTCCCTGACTCGTCGACTCACCATCAATACGCTCGCGCAGACGCGCCAAGCGTTCTATCTTCTCTGAACCGCTATTTTCTTCGTCCAGCCGGCTCATTCACTCTCGAGGGTGTTATGAACGATTTTGATAACCTCACCTATGCTCAATACTTCAGCACCTTCCGACTGCACAAATTCGATTCTGCGAATGTTGGGCGTTCGGGTTACTTCCTGGAGCAGCCGAACGACTCCGGATTGCCTCGCCAGCATGTAATTCTCCGAAAATCTCTTCGAACTCATCTCTCTCGCATCCATTCCGTTCGTCCCTCGCAGGGAGAGCTATTCTATCTGCGCGCTATCCTCCAGATGCGCCCCAGCCGCTCCTTCCTCGACGCACGCACTGTCCACGGTGTTCTCCACAACTCCTACCAGGATGCTGCGAATGCGCTAGGTCTATTCGCCGACAGGAATGAAGCAATCTATGCTGTCCTCGAAGGTGTGCAATCCCTTCGGACGCCACGGCAGCTGCGAGTGCTATTTGTTCATCTGTTGACCAACGACTGCGTGCCGTCACCCATAATTCTTTGGGAAACCTTTCACGTTGAGCTGTCGCGCGACTTCACTGTGCAACACGGAGGTGTTCTGGAGCTCGGCTTGAACTTTGCACTCGATGACCTGAGCCGGCTGCTCGAGGAATACGGGAAGCAGCTCTCCGATTACGGCCTTCCGGAGCCTACGATTCGCACGGGTGAGGTCATGCACGAGCTTCAAAGGTGGGGATCGATCGCCGACGAGCTGGAGACGCGCGCAAATAACATGATCTCCCTGTTTAAACGCGAGCAGCTGGACGTCTACACACACATCTTGGCGGCGGTGATGACGAATCAACCTCTTTGTGTCTTCGTCGACGGAAAGGCCGGCCGAGGGAAAACAGCGATGATCACGGCGCTTTGCGACAAGCTTCGTTCATTCGGCCAGATTGTGATTGCAACTGCAACATCGACGTTTGCAGCACAACTCTACCCCGGTGGACGCACAACACACTCCGCATTCAAGGTTCGTGAATTGACTGACCACAATGTATACTCTGACATTGTCCAGGTCCCCGTCAACGAGAGGAACGAGCTACTTAAATCCACCATCAACCCAGACAGCTCACGCGCCGAACTCATTCGTCAAGCTCGACTCATTATTTGGGATGAAGCCCCGATGGTTAATCGCGCTGTTTTGGCGTGCGTGGAGGCAGCATTGCGTGATATCATGGGCAACAATCTTCCCTTCGGCGGAAAGGTTGTCGTCTTGCTCGGGGACTTTCGCCAGACTTGCCCCGTCGTGCGTGGTGGTTCACGCGCCCAGATCGTCGACGCGTCAATCAAATCTTCACCGCTATGGGCCCTTTTTTCGGTTCTGCGCCTAACGGAGCCCATCCGGAACGCGGAAGATCTTGAATATGCGGACTTTGTCGATGCTATTGGCGATGGAGCTGGCCCGATCATTCCGCTGGACATCTTGGACAAGGTTTACAGCGCAGAGGATCTCATCGGTTTTGTCTATCCATTGGACGTGCTCGCTGATCCACTTGCCTGCATGGCACGCGCTATCCTAGCCCCAACTAATCTTCAAGTCAACGCCTATAACGACACTATCCTTGGGCTCATTGAAGGGACTTCGACTACATATTTTGCAGCTGACTCATTTCGCGAAGGAGAGGATCTCGGGGTCCTACCTCCCGCCAGTGCATTAGATTACGTTGCGAGACACACACCCCCGGGACTTCCAAGCCACTCACTCACCATAAAAACCAACGCAGTCTTCCGCCTTCTCCGCAACTTCTCGATTGACCGCGGATTGGTCAAAAACACGCGCGTTGTAATCACCAACGTGGGTTATCGCTTGATCACGGTTCGAATTCTACGAGCGCTAGCTTCTGGGCTGGGACAGGGGGACGACGAGGAGCTGCTCATTCCACGAATTTCCTTCGAAGCTACTCTACCCTCCAGGCACACGGTCCACCGCAAGCAATTCCCGCTGGCTCCCGCATACGCAACAACGTTCAACAGTTGTCAGGGCCTCACCGTGAGCAGAATGGGCGTTGACCTCACGCGTCCTGTATTCTCACACGGACAGCTGTACACCGCACTCTCCAGGATTAGAAATCGCTCTCATGCCCGCGTACGACTGCAAGTGGGCGAAACTAGCACATTGAATGTAACGTTCCCGGAGATTTTAGTGTAGAGATCCATGGAATGAGAGTACTGATATGCTTCGGAACTGTGCCGGAGCGTCAGCGACGGCGTCCCTTGTACTGATAATCCAAGCACCACGGAAGTGCATCGCGGAGTAACGAACTCATACGGAGACGAGTATCGAAGCACCAGGCAGGCGGAGCTGCATCGGGGTGTAACGGACTCGTATGAAGGCGAGTATCGGAGCCAGGCACAACAAATGTGCATCGGGGCATGACAGTAGCGGGCCCGGCACATCGGGGGTGCATCGTGGCATCGTGGTTCGTGAACTCGAGCGCAGACGAGTATCGGAGAGCTAAGCACAACGCAAGTGCATCGGGGCATAACCAACTCATGCGGAGACGAGCGTTGAAAGAGAGCGGAACCCGACGCGAAGTCTGGGCACAACGGATCTGACATGAAGTCTAGATGGAGGGAATGATTCGACAGGAAGTCAGAATCAGAGAGAGGTGGGAATACTTGAACAGGGACTTGGTGATCGCAAGAAACGTCGAATGGTCCACTCGAGATGGACTCGACGTAGAGGGCGACTTGAGCGACACCGACCAGCCTCGACCCGTGGGAACGAAAGACATGGTGGTGGTCACAGATCAAGCTGCCCCCCACAGATGAGTGTTGAAGTTAGAGCAAACGTCGAGTATCGCGGCCACGTGATACGTGCGCGAGTGTTCGCGAACGTTCTATATTTTCCTTATTCATTGCCTCAGATAGAACTTGCTAGAATATTTACAATAGTATAAATACTGGACATTTTGTCGTAGCCTACATTGAATCTTCACTCTCTATATCTGCCAAACTTCTACAGGTTATGGGCCCCGCCCGCCTGAACTAATCACGAAATCAAATCCGCTCTACTCGCTTATCACCCGCTTACCATCTCGCTTACCATGTCGGATAGCAACTCTGCATACCGCATCAAACAGCTCGAGGGCGCCCAAGGCTACTCAGCATGGGCGACCAAGATGATTGACATTCTTACCGACCAGGACATGGACGACTACGTCATGGGTAGCTCCAAGACAGCTCCACCTGTGACCGGTGATACCGATACCGCGGGGAAGGCAGCACTAGAGGCCTGGAAGAAGAAACAGCGCAAGGCGCTATCAGCCATCCGACTGCGTGTCGGAGATGGTCCCATGGCGTACATTCAGACCGCGACTAGCGCGTCAGACGCATGGACCAAGCTCGAAAACATGTACCAGCCCAAAGGAGCTATCTCTATCATTCGTCTCCGTCGACAACTGTTCCGATCCACCTGCGAGGAAGGAGAGGACGTCGAGGAACACATTCGGAAACTCACCCTAATCCGGACCACACTCGAAGGCTACAACAGCACTATCACCGACGCAGAGTTCGCGATTACCATCCTCACGTCGCTCCCGGACTCTTGGGATAACTGGGTCGGCGGTATTGATCTTGCCAGCATCAAAGATTCCGACAGCATCATCGCGCGTATCTTGCAGCAAGCCGGTCGCCCGGACGCCAAGTCTGATGCCACTTCGACAGCTCTCCCCGCATTCGGGGGCAAGAGCACCAGCGGCAAACAACAGAACGACGGCTGTTTCCATTGCGGCAGACCCGGTCACTATGCGCACGAATGTCGGGACAAGAAGGCTGGAAAGACGTACACAGAGGAGGAGAAGCGCCGTAATCACGAGCGCACAACGGCAAACAAGAAGCGCGGAAAGAAGTCTTCAAAGGCTAACGTAGCCGAGGAGCAGGTCGCCGAGGACGTCGTCTTCATGGCCCAGATGACTCGGAACCTCACGAAGGACTCGTGGCTTCTAGACAGCGCGCCAGTGTTCACATTACCAACAATAGATCCATTTTCTCCTTGTATAAACCGCTGGATAACCACAGCATCATCGGCATTGGGTCTAAATCGGCAGAGGGAGAGGGCACGGTAAAGCTTCAGTTCAAAATGAACGGAAAACTCACGACAGTCACACTCCTACGCGTACTGTACCTCCCCTCGTCACCCTACAACCTCATCTCCCTCGGTAAACTCCATCGTGCTGGTCTCCAAGTCAACTTTGCGAAAAACGCGCTCGATGTCGAGATCATTACCAAGGCCGGAAACAAATTAGCGCATTGCAAGAACATCGGAGATGTGTACGCACTCGGAAACGTCATGCCCATTGTACCCGGAAAGCCCTCCGCCAACGCCAACGAGAAATCACTTGCATTCGTCGCGACGCCGACTCGCACGCTTGACGCCTGGCATCGCATATTCGGACATCTCAGCCCACGCGCTGTGAAAGAATTAGCGGACAAACACATGGTCACCGGAATGAATGTCGCACCTAGCTCGCATGACGCCGAGCAGTGCTCGATCTGCATTCAGTCCAAACAGCACGTCGAACCATTTCCGAAGGAAGCTCAACGCCAGTTCAGGGAGATCGGTGACTTGACGTTCTCGGACGTGTGGGGACCCTCGCGCGCGACAGGGATCCGCGGCGAGCGGTACTTCGTCTCGTTTACCGATGCTTCCACTCGACACAAGAAGATATCTATGATGAAAGAGAAATCAGAAGTCGAAAAACACATAATGAATTACATGGAGTTCATACTCACGCAGTCCGCGGATCCGGTAAACGCTGCAAGGCCTTCCGATTCGATCGCGGAGGCGAATATATATCAAAGGCGCTAAAGGAGAAGTTAGAGCAGGGAATCAAGGTAGAAATGACTGCAGGATACTCACCTCAGCAGAACGGCATGTCTGAACGCCTCAATCGCACCATCATCGAGCGCGCGCGAGCAATGCTCCTCGCACATGACCTTCCCCACTTCCTCTGGCCCGAAGTTGTCAGCTACGCGGTCTACATCATCAACCGCTCTCCCACCACCTCACTAAAGGACAACAAAACGCCATACGAGGCGTTCTGGGGCGCAAAACCGGATGTATCGCTATTGCAGGAATTTGGAACCGAATGTTGGGTTCTAACACAGGGTCAGCTTGAGTCTAAACTCGCACCCAAGTCGAAACCTTACCGGTTCGTTGGAATCTCGGAAGATTCGCGTGCTTGGCGTTACCACGCTCCCAAATCGCGCAAAGTCTTGACGTCCCGAAACGTCGTCTTCCAGACAGCCGACGGTGATTACAACATGCAGCCCGCAATTCCAACCGACCCGATACAGCTCGAGGGGGAGAAGGAAGCCGAGAATAGCGAGCCTGCATCGAGTCAGAGCACGCCAAACGAGAAAAACGCGGCAGACGCACCTGTACCCGCACCCCCAGCCGAACTACCACCCAACCAGCCCGTAGACCCTGCCCCTGCACCCGCAGCTGCCCAACCGAAGTCCA
Organism: Mycena amicta; assembly: GCA_029282125.1. Taxonomy (NCBI): domain Eukaryota; kingdom Fungi; phylum Basidiomycota; class Agaricomycetes; order Agaricales; family Mycenaceae; genus Mycena; species Mycena amicta. The sequence continues at coordinate 441,565 of JARIHP010000043.1, read as the reverse complement.
GAAATGTCTTGAAGATGCCTCCGCGCGAGCCACGCGAGCCGAGAACTGCCACCAGCGGAGTCAAGGTGTACAACGACACCAATTACTGGCGCGAGCTTCGTAACCCTGTCAATCAGTCCCCGAGCAGGCCAGCTGCCTGGCGACACGTCGTACCTGATGATGACGTTGCTAACGTCGCGCTAGACTCCGAGCCGTACACCTACCGCGAAGCCAAGATGAGCCCATGCTGTAATATAATTGATAAATCCCATGGCTGTAGCCACAGAAATGATTTGCACGAGAACAAGACAGGGCCGTCGCTACGCTCCGGCACCAGTATCATGATAGGTTGAGAATAAGATCGCATGAGTCGGAAACTCGGAATATAGCATTCATCTTGATTGTGAGTGAAGGAGGAGATAGTCCAGTGGGAGTGTTCCGTGCAACATAAGTAGTCGAGAACATTTGCCGGTGGAAGGACACCAAGGACGCCGAGATCGACACCTTCACAGTAGCTCAGAGTACACAATCAGTGTCTATTTGGATTGGTCTGCGAGAACCGGAGCTAATTTCGGACTGGACCTCGGACTTCGTGCACGCAGAGAATTTTACTACAGAAAAGCAACACTGAGATCTAACTGCCCGGAAAACAAAAGAGCCTGCGCACTACCATTGACGCTTCCACACGCCTTTCTCCTCCCGCAGATCTAGTACTACAGCCCAACAGCATCGGTGCGTGGCGGCTTGAGTCGTGGATGAAGGTGAGAAGCGTCGGCAGGATGGAACGTCGCAGGCATGTCCCAGCCACGAACCGACCGAGTCGTTTGCTGAGCCCGTGTGCCGAGAGGGGTCGGACGTCGTATGAGAGTTGAGATGGGAAGGCCTGGTACCAATTCGGAGATCTTTGTGCCTGTTGAGTGTATATAGGTCATGAATGATTGTTTTGGCGAGCGCAACGCAGCGGACGCACCTTGGTCTCGAAGACCTGCCCACTCTGTCCCCAAATCCGTTCCTCCGTGAGAGGCGGCGAGTCACAGCCTTCGCAGTTCGCGTACCTCCAGTCGACAGGGTTGTGATTTGCGCTGCGGCTTACGTCGATAATGACGGCGCTGTCGCTGTATCTCGTCGAGTTTCTTGTAACTTGTTAGGCCCGCGCCTCCGAATGTTACATTGTCGTGCTGGATGCATGTAAGCATCGTCATAGAGCAAGTGCCAGCATATTAGACGGACCTGGTCGCGAAATCGTAGCACTCATACGATGAGCCCCAGACCTTCATCGCCCACATCCTTCCATCGAGAGTAAAGATGTGGAAGAGCGTTGCGTCGACGTTAGCGCGGAGGCGCATTCGAAGGCGACTGTCCGGAGGAGAGGCGGCGGGCAGCATGCGGGACCGGTTCAATCTGAGACGTTGAGCAACTTGAAAAGAACACATGGAGAGGTCAACGGACTCAACACACACCGTCTAACGAAGCACCTTGCAGACTCGTAGTGACAGCGAGCGTAGTCGAAAGCGCCGAACGATTCGAGGGCGAGATGGTGGCAGGAGGAAGGGCGGAGTGAGGGCGGAGGTAACATGGCTCGTATGGGCAAGTTCTCGACATGATCGCGTCATGCTCGCGTCATGTCAGCTCGGCAGGCAAGCCGGTCGCCTCGAGGCGCGAGCGTGGGCTCGAATATCCCGAAAGAGCACCAACGTGCGTCCGAGCGTGCGTCAGAGCGCTGATTGCGCTGATTGATACAGGACGTACGGATTATAGAAGGAGTATATCACCAAGGGCCTCAGCCACCCGTGGCTGCTGCCACAAACCTCTTCCTGGCTCTTCCTGGGGGTCCCTGCTGCTCCCCTGCTCTTCGGCACCGCGGCAGGGGCATCAATAGGCATACCGCAATATTCTACCATCAATTGCTGATCGTTCCTTGGTCCGGCGACACGATTCGGCGACATGCGGGGATAGCTATAGCGAGATGATGATATTTGTTTGGCTCTGGTGCCATAGCCCTTACCTCCCGCCTCGACCACCCTTGGGTCCCTTGGCCGGCGCTGCCCGGCGCTGCGCCCGCTCGGTACCTCCAGCTACACCATCGCAACGACCTCCTTACCTCCCTGCCCTCCATAGCCCGCCCGTCATCCGCCATCCGTCATCCGCCGTGCCCTGCCCGTCCAGTCGTTACCGCCGGGGTGTGGCTGCTGCAGCTTCTGGTTCTGCCACCAGCGCTACCCCGTCAACCCCGCTGTTCCCGTCGTCGCCCGTCCTTCCTTCCCGCATGCCCCGGCACGGTCTCCATGGCTCCCCGCCATCATTCTGCCCGTTGTCCCCCGCCCCGGCGTTTCATAGCGCATTCACCCTCCTCGGCGCGTAGCATGTGTACGGCTTCCTGGTACGCCTCGCTCGCTGCTCGTCCCACCACACGCTGACTTTTCTCTGCCTTCTCTGCCTTGTGCCTTGTCCGCCTTCCCATTGCCGCCTTCTACAGCTGTTGCTAGTCTCATGCATACTCTCATGCATACATACCGATGCATACATACCGTTGAATACACTACACCCTCCTCTCCACTCCAAATATATCTGTTTTGTGTCTCTCTCATCGTCAATATTGTCTTCCCGGTCACGTGATTCAGTCCTCCGCAAATTTTCACAAGTCCATGGGTCACGTGATCTTCTACCCTCCGACGCCCTCCATACTGAGCACACAAATTCAGAGACAATATAATATATTGAGTATAAGAGGGTTACAGGTATGAATGAGCGCGATATGCTAATCGTAGAGGGAAAGTATGCAAAGCACTTGGGATGTAGGAAGTAAGTAAACGTAGCGAGGACGGGAACTATGGCTTCTTGCGTCGCCTGGGCTTTGGACGAGCTTGAGCAATCACCACCTCCGGTGCAGACGATCCTGATACTCTTCCGGCGGCCACGGAGCTCCTCCCACGTCTCGGTACCGCGGCACTTCTTCCCCGTCTCGGCTCAATAGAGGCAGTCTCGGGCTGCCACTGAGTACGAGGTCTTCTCAGCGTCGGCTTTGGCACCGTGTTTGGCGGTCGTCTGGGCGCTTCGTCGTCTCCCTCCTCTCCCTCGCTCTCGTCTCCCTCGTTGCGCTCGCCGCTAGGAGGTGCGTCCACCGCGTTTGGGTCTTCGCCATCGCTCTCGACTGGTAGCGGGCGGCGCGGAGGCCAGTCGTTCCCCTCCTCATCTTTGTCGTCGGTCGCGGCCGGATTTGGGGAGTGGAGAGGGACTTTGTCGTCGGTCGCGGCCGGATTTGGGGAGTGGAGATGGACGTCGTCGTCGTCAGTAGTCGGAGGGCCGCCATGGAACGGAAAGATGTCTTCGTCCGTCGTCATAGGGTCTCGCCCATCGTCTTCGGCCATGTCCACGTCACTCGCGCTCTTGCTCACGCCTGGATGCGGCATGTCCACGTTGCTCTCGCTTGGCTCCACCATCTCTACCTCACTCCCGCCCCCAATGTCCTTCGGAGTTGTGTGAGCTCTTTCCAATCGCTTCACACGTAATCTCTCCTCCGCCTCCTTCTCGCGTTTCTTCTCCAACTCCGCGGCGGCTCTCGCCCGACCTTCCGGGCTCCTGGCGGCCGCGACGAGTTCAGCGGCTTCTGAGATAAGCCGTTGACGTTCTCGCTCCTCCCCATCCCGCTTCTTTACTTCTGCTGCAGCCCTCGCCTCTTTCTCCCGCTCCTCGGCTGCAAGTGCCTGTTGACGTCGTCGGTCCGCAGGATTGACGACCTGCCGCTTGGGGCGTTTGGCAGCGGAAGTATTCGCGGCACTGGACACTGTGCGGGCGCGTTTCTTCCCGGCCGGTGAAAGGTGTGCTACGAGACTGTGTGTGAAACGCACAGGCGAACTAAAATCAAACTAAACCTAACAACTCGAATAAGCCACAGGCGAATAAGAGTTGCCAAATCTAATCTAATATAATCCCAAGATGCTATTCCGCACTGCAAGTACGAGTGTCGGCCCGTGTGAACAGAGCTGACTTGAGGTGCTACGGGAATCGGTATTCCAGTAGAAGCTATTCCAAACACTTTTGTGGCCCCAAAAGATCCTACTCCAACTCGGTGAACGATTGTGATTTTGTGTGTTATTCGGTAAAGTCCCTTATTCGACTTCTGACCAAGCTAAACTCTAGCCCACCAGATAATCCGAAGGTCTCTCTTCAGTTTCCGTCGCCCGTGCACTTCGCCCGTACGATTCCACCGGTTGTAACGTGTAATTCAGTTTCCGTCGCCCTTGCACTTCGCAGGTGCGATTCCACCGTTGCTTGTCTTGTACTTGTAACCACCGGTAAGCCGATCCTTATAGGTCGCACTTCAGAACCCGGCTTCTTGAACGTGTAACTTGTCTTATTCTTGTAACCCTTATTCCAAATCCAAATGTATCCCAAACCCGAATAATAGATTGAAACTTTACAAACTCGGCAATCCAAGTTCGCACAGCCCCAAGCCCAGAACACGCCCTAACTCTAGCGGGGTGATTCCGTGCTGAAACTGGCTCCCCCAGGCACTTTATATACAGAGACCATGAGAAATATAAATGATAGATGATTGTGTCCATGTGCGTTCGTGGCTAAAGCGCCGCTTCTAATTGGTTCGGAGATCCCTCTCCGAGGTCTTCAGCCCAACCGGTGGCCAGATGCTCCACCCAGTGCACTGGAGTAATGTTTCACGATTTGCTTCCGCCACTATTCCGCTCCTGTTATTCTGCCCGCGCCAATACTAACCAGAGCCGAATAGCCCTTGATAGTACCTTCCTGCTCGTGCTCACTACATCCCAGACGGCCCAGTACTTGGGGAGAAACCCTCCAAATACCCTCCAACCCTGTTGCCAAGACCCTTGATCCCAATCTTGTGGACGCCACCCTAATTAGGCCCGATGTCCGGAATCGTGATTGCAGATCCCGAAGCACGGCGTCTCCTTATTCAGATAGTCCGAGATATTCCGATCATCCCGAGTTGACCCTTGTTGTCATCCCTGTCTTCACCATGCGAAGCGTCCCACTCCGCTATTCCGCTTCCGTGTCATGATCCTTATTCCACTTGTGTCGCAGGTCTAGTTTCCCTTTGAGTACATGCAAGTGGGGCGCTTCTCTTGCAATGTTATTCGGACTACGCTCTCCCTCAGACGCTATCAACGCCTTCAAGATCCAGAATAGCAGCTTCTTTCACTGCTACCAACGCGAATAGCATCCTAACCACTTACACGGGACTCGTAATGGTTCCAATTGGATGTACCAAACAGTAGAATAAGCGCAGAAATCGGTAGATTTCACGTGTATCCTGATAGCTGGCCTATCACCGGGGTGGGGATCTCGCCATCACTCGCGAGATCCGCGAGATCGGACTGGGTAGTGACAGAGCCGTTGTCGTCGTTGTCGTCGCCGTTGTCAGGTTCGATACGGTACTGTGCTGCCTGAAGTACGTCGATGGGCTCTTCGGTGAGTGATTCGAGCGTGTGGTCCGGAGCGACTTGATAGCTCTGGATGTCGGATTCGTCTGGAAGGTCGATCAAGTCAGTGACAGGCCAACTCCCAATACTCTGTGACGCACTGTAGCATGTTGCGAGATACTGTTTGAAGAAGGTTGTGAATTCCTCAAACTTCCGGGTGTTATAGTTGGCGAAGGAGACAGGGCTCGGCGCTCGATTCGTACCGACCGAGAGGCTACAGCATTTTTTAGTACGAATCGCCATGAAGGACCGGGGACGTACATTGTGAGCTTGAAGGGGTCATTGTTGATATCGTTACGACCGTTGACGGGTCCACCCACGCCGCAGATGATTTGTAGCCCAGTCATTTCATGTATTTGGCGGAGGACAGGCGCTAGGACGGCTTGCATGTCGGAAATGGCACTGCATCTACGTCAGCAATGCAAGGGATATACAAAATGGGGCTGCTTACCGGGCTCGCCAAGCAGCGTCCTTGGGATATCCGGCCTCCGCCATAGCGTCAAATGCGGCCTTCTCGCGCGCTGCGAACTCCGCTGCACGTTGTTCGTAGGCTTTCTGTTCCGACTTGTCCAGCTGTACAAACAGACGACGTGCGGCGGCAGCACGATCGTTGACCTTGATGGGTGGCAACGGGGCCCTGCCGTTCTTCTGCTGTTGCTCCTCTCGATGACGCTGGATCTCCGGCAGAACGAGGTCGTCGTAGTGCTCCTTGGAGAACTGCTGCGAGCCTTGCAGCGCCTTCGCTGGAGGTACCATACACTTCATCCAGTGGAACAGCCGGACAAATGGTGTGTTTGGGTCGATGCTGGCCTTCGTGTACTTGTTGCTGATTTTCCTAGCGTGGTACTTGAGCCAACGTTGGATGCGCTGGGTGGATGCAGGGTCGACGGAAGGGGATGGCGGAGTGGTCGGTTTGGATCGCAGAGAACAGCGGTAGTGGAAGAAGCATTGACATTATTGACGGTGAGCGACACGACGACGACAGATGTGACCAGCGTGACTTACCGCATTGAGCAAACCAATTCGTGCCCACTTGAGTTTGCTCTCCTCAGCCGTCAACTCTTCCTCCACAATGGGCGCGAGGGGGTCGTAGTCGGCAAGCGATATGGGCTCTTCATTGTCACCCACGCGCCACGAAATTCTCCCATGGAACTCGTTGCAAATGCGCTGACGGCAAGCCCGCTCTGCCCGCCAACCTTTCGCTAAGGCGTCCATGTATTCATCCAGGCGTGGGCGGAGAATCTCTGTCTCGCGGATGCCCTCCGCCCAAAACTTCAAACTCTTGCATTCGGCCTTCGCCATGCGACGGAAGGTCTTTCGGTTGGCCATCTGTTCCCATGGGTTAGCTTCGTTAGCTATACGACCGAGAGCTCACTATACAGGCAGGGACAGATTTTGAGAAGAGGATGGAGGAGGAGCGAAGCCAGATTTAGATGGGGATAACGAGCGCGCGTATCTAAATGATATTTCTGCGCCTCATCTCAGATCGACCAGCTCTTTCACTGTTTGTCCCTCCTAATGTCGCAGTTCACCGAGGTGAGCTTTGTCTTCCACAATGCACTCTACATACTGTGCTCACCAATTGACAGGTCCGGCGCATTACTGTCATGTATTATCCGCCCTAAGGTCCTTCCGGTCTGCGGGTTGCCCTCAAAGACAGTGTCCCGCCCCACACCATACAATCCAACGTAGCGCAGCTTTCGCGCGTCTTCCAGCACGGTGCGCTCGTCTGTCCCGCATGTCCAAAGCCGTGCATCAAGGTAGACGCACTCGGCGTCGCATTCACCCTCCTCATGGCCTGCGAACACGCACATCCAACGGGTTCCTCCTCCGATTCGGCCCCCAATCGTGCAATTTCAGCCATTTTGCCCCCCGGGATCAGCACCCTCGCCGGGCCGCTTATCGTCGTCAAGCATCGGCTTATCTCGGATCCCCACTCGCTCAATGCCAACCTCGAGATACTCCAGATCAACGCTAATGAGACCGATCTCGTCAATCAAATCGTACAGCGGTGCGTCGCACCTTCCCTCCTTCTGTACTGTACCTCATGTTTGCGACCTCAAGCTCACTCTGTATGTAGGTGGGTATCACACCTAAGCAACCCCGTGAGCGATTTGGAATAAATTCGACACTTCTTTACAGATCGTATATCATGCAATCAATCCATTCATCTGCTTTCGCTTAACTTCGCCCACCACCACCTGTGTAGCCCACTATTTACCGTGCACTACCGGTAATAACCCGGCGGGTTAACACCGGTAGTGCACGGTTCTGTCGGTAGTTCCCAAGGAGCGAATAAAGATTGAGTAAAGAAGTGAATAAAGCTGAATATACATGGGTCTAGGAGGTGTTCCGCAGCACTAAGTCAGCATTACCGTAGCCTTAACGATAGTCCCTAGGGAGCGAATAATTATGAAGGATTTTACTGTCTATTATCAGTGACCACATAGGGAGTGAATAATTATGAGAGTTCTCACCATGTCCTGTCGGTGGCACCATAGGAAGTGAATAAAAGTGAACATGTTTCTTACTGACTAGTATATCATTAGATTTGAATGAAGGACTATTACAGTTTTGAAGGGTTGTAAATGGTTTTGAAGGTTGTAAGTAGTGATTGCTTAACGGTGCGCTATAGGAAGTGAATAAAAGTGAACAGTGTTCGTTACTGATAGTATACCATTAGATTCAAATGAAGGACTATTACAGTTTTGAAGGGTTGTAAACGATTTTGAAGGCATCGGTGATCTTGTGCTGTCGCTCCAGCTCCTTCGCCCATCCGGGAAGCTTGCTCGAGCTACCGCTAACGTCCATCCCACAACCGAGTACTCCGAAATCCACTAGTGACCCGTCCTTGATGGAGCCAAACTTGGAGGCCTGGTGAGCAGCAACCTGGAGTGTATTCGAGGGAGACCAGAGAGGGATGAAAGCTATAAGAACCGGATATTAGAGAAAACGGAAAGAAAGGATGAGGGAGCCGACGTTTGTTGGGAGTCTGGCTTGGCTGCTTGAGGAAGAAGTGCTTAAAGAGCGAAGTCTCCGCAAATTGCTCCCACTCGATCAGCTCAGAACGCTCGAACGATCCCTTCCCGGTGGCGTAGCCGCGCATGGTATCCGACTCTAGCGCTGCGCGAACGAAAGCCGAGAACGGATGCTCGGCGCCAACCATGCGGCTGAGATGCGCGTGAAGGGCAAGGTCGCCAGAAATAGAGTTGAGAGGCGTCGGATACGGCAAGGGAACTCCATCGACCGTAGCTCCGAGGCGAGGGATATCGAGGTCGGTCCCACGACGATTCAGCTCGTGAAGAAGCTTTGGGCCAAGGGCATAAACGATCGCTCGAGTCATGACAGTGACAGCGTGCTGCCCGCGACGGACGAGCTGAACGAACGAGTCCACCAGAGTATCGCCATCCATATCCTGGAATTCCTCGACGCGACCGTACTCGAACTGGCCGGCGACCGAGACTGGACGAACGTCGACAGCCAGTGCGTCTTCAGGGACTGTGAAGTCGTCGTCATGGATCGGCGGGCGATAGGACATGTCGGGCCACTGGTAGGAGGGTTCAGCGTCCTCGACAATACGAGTACGACGATACGGGTTGGAACCTCCGAGGAACAAGGGCAGCTCGGCTGGAAGTTGAGGGGCTGGAACGAGATTTGATTCCCACACGTTCCCCCGATACGCGCCTTTCTTGTGGCCACGCAGAGGGAGACCCAGCAAAGTCGGAACGGGAACCTGGTCGCGCGGGGTGGCCGTTACGTCGCCAGCGAGTGGAGCTGGGTTGACCGTTGCTGCGGGGGACGGAGGAGCTTGTCGGAGCGCCTCGTCGAGGGACGGCTCGTCGCTTTCAAGAGCAGGGCCCACCACAGGTGAATCGGACTCGGACGAGCTGGACACAGTGTCCGGAACAGAGGCATTTGCCCGGTCTTGAAAGTCGGTGAAGTCGGCGCGCCTATAGTTGTATACGTGGTGGATCCAGGCGATGAGGTCGCAAAAGCCCGAACTGAACTGGAAACGTTCAACTTTGTCAGGAATATGGCCCCCGTCAAGGCAAACGAGGCGTTTCAGCCGACAGCGAGTGCATTTGCTGAATGTGGGCGGAGGAGGAACCTTTTTCGCTCGACCATCGGCAAAAGGACGACCAGAGACTCCGGGGACAGTATAGGTGCAAGGAACGCCGTCCTTAACACAGCGGTCGCAGTAATTTTCGGGCTGTTTTCGACGAGTCAGCTAAAAGGACAAGGCCAGGGAGAGGGGAAGGAGACTCACGGCTACGGGATGGGTAGAAACGGGCAGCTCCTTGGCCCTTTGCAGCAACAGAAAAATATAGTCGACGACAGGAACCGGTCCGTTTCGAACAAGAGAATACCACGAGGAAAAGAGAGGCGAAGGAGGGATGGCGGGGTTGCGAGGATCAACTTGAGGCTCGCGATCGAAGTGGATGCCCCGCCAGGAAATACTCGTCTCGTCCTCCGATAATACAACAATGTCCGGCGAGGCAGGCTCATTTCTAGCTCGTTTCTTGCCGGCGGCTCGGGAAGATGGTGGGGGGATTTCTTCCGCGTCTGAATCGTCCTCGGAATCCTTCGGGGCACGGATACGACGAAGGCTCTGGTACCAGCTAGACGGCTTGGGACGTCGTCGATGGCCGTCTCCGTCCATGTCGGCGGTTTCGCCTTTTGCCGGATCGAAGTAGGTGGCGGAAACCTTGCCGGCGCCATGGCCAGCAGGAGGGACCCAATGGTACGCATCCTGAGCAGGGAGGGGCTCGTCGTCGTCGACCTCCATATGAATATCCGAAAGAGACGTCCCGACCAAAGGAGGAGGGGATGGGACGCGGATTGGGTAGACAGGCAAAGAATCGCTGGCGAGAGGGAGAGCGTCGGCCTCTTCTTTCGTGAAACCGGGCGCGTAGTCAGGATAGACGAACGATACGGGGTGGAATTCAGAACGATCAAAACGACGGAATTTGTAGCCGCAAGAAGGATCCTTGGATTGAAGGCGCTGAAGCAGGATGGTATTTGTGAAGTCGAGATACGGGTCCTCAAACGCCGACGAGTCTCCGTTTTCGACAAGGAACTGAAGCGCCCGGGTGAGCTCTTGGTAGAGCTGGTGAGCATGGGCACGAGTTCCCGCACAATCGAACCCCCGTCGAAGAGCAACGCGATATTCGGCGCTGGCTATTGCGGCATTCCTCGTCTCCGAAAGAACGTCTTGGATTGAGTCGCGAATGGCCTGGATATCGCGAGCACGTTTTTCCGAATCAGCGGCGATGGACGCCTGAAGACTCGCGCATTCCGCTTCAAAGACGCGGCGAGGGACGGTGACCTGTTCATGAACGCAACGGGCTCGGAAGGCCTGGTCTCGCAGACGCCAGTCGTTTATCTCCGATTCGAAGGCCTGCCAGCGGAGGCGGAACTCGTTCTGGAGGTCGGGACCGTCGCGGGACAGAAGAGCGCTGGTCGAGGGCGAACGCGGAGCGACGGGAACAAGGCCGACAACGTCCATATAACCGGTATCGTAGTCCACAACCGGGTCGGCCCAAACGGGAATGTCGACGGGAGCGGGCGGAAGAGAGAGATACTCGGCTTTCGAGAAGGGACCGTCCTCTCGAGTGAGACCCTGCAAGCGAATACGAGACATCTCCATACGACGGAGGCACATATCGACCGAGGGAAAATCCTGGGTGGGAACGGACGACTTGGGATATAAGAACCCCTCAGACGCGTGGAGACGGAAACGACGTGTGGTATCAGCAGACTTGATGGCCTCGGCCATAGTTTCGTCCTGAGATTTGCGAGTTCGGACGGGGTCGCCAATGCTGACGGTGTCCGAGCGACGACCCCAATGACCAGGGTACGGGATAACCAGGAAATTGTCACCGAACGGCGGTAGGGGTTGCTGTCCGCCAACTGGCAATTGGGAACGCGCAGCTGGATCCCGAAACTCGGCGGCACGAAGCAAAGGGAGAGGAGAGCGACTGGGAGATGCAACAAGAGAAGAAGGACGTTCGGGCTGGAGAAAATGAGACATGAGTAAGGTGGAAACAAGACAAAAGAAAGGAAATACATACGAGAGGAGTCGAAATTGGGAGCTTCGGGACTCTTAGGACGACAATACGCTTCGGCTGGGGCTCTTCCGGTGCAAGGGAGGAGGAATCGGACTGGATACGACGCTTCTTCTGCAGAAAACAAGGAAAAGCGCGTTAGTCGACGAAATAAACGGGAAGGGATTCAAGGCAGGGGACTCACGGAGGAAGAGGGATTCGGAGACGAGCCGGAACCGGAAGCAACAGCATTGGAGGAACGAAGGACACGAGAGCCGGAGGCGGTCGACGACGAGGGACCGGAGGGGGACATAGTGGTTGGAGTTCAAGAGGGAAATGCTGACTTAGCAGAAATTCCGCTCGAAAGCTGACGGCATCCCACGTGGCCGACCAACCGCCGCTGAATAGAAAGTTAAAACGACGTATTAGGCGCCCGCAGCCGCAGCAAACACGGACCCACAGAGAAAACTTCGAAAAGAATTCAGGGTCGCAGCGGCGGATGCCTCATGGCCTGGCTGGCTATACGAAGGACGTCAGAAAGAACCCGCATCAAAACGGAGGAGCTATCCCAAGAGACTCACGAAGATACCGGAGACTTTCCGTAACAGGAAAAATACTATGGGTCCCGAGGAAAGCTTATTCAAAACTTCGAAAAGCGCGTCGGTCTACGCGTCATTGGGTCCGCGAGATAGTTCTAAACAAGAACCCACCAAGGGAAACGCGTCAGCAAATCGAGAGCCGGAAGAAAAACAGGAAGAACACCGGCAAAACGAATGAAGACACGATTTTGGAAAACGCGTCGATCGACGCGTCAAAAGGACTGCGAGATTATTTGGAGCAAGATCGTATAAGGAAAGACGCGTCAGCAGGAAGGGAAACACGAGAAAATGCAAAAAGGGTACCGAATACGCAAGAAGAACAGGAAACAGACGCGAACAGCACCACAATCGAACCGAACAAGAACGAGAGGTTACTCAGAGTAATCCAGCGCATACAGAATCGACGCACCGAAGAACTAGCACAAGAATCAGGAATCCGGAATCAAAGAATTAGGCGGGTGGACGCACCTGCAAAAATGGAGCCAGGATAGGAAACAGGTCGGAACTGATCACTCAGGCTTGATTTTCAGAAAGTAAAGAGGACGAAGCACACGAAGACAACGAATGAACGGACTATAAAATTCAGCGGCATACGACACCATGAAAAGACTACAAAACGGATGACAAAAATGAAGCGAACTCCAGGGGAGAGGACGCGTTGTTCTCCGCAGGACGAAAAGGCACAGGCGATGCTAAGAAGAAGAAAATTCAGAAAAGGAACGACGAATACAACAAGGAAAACTCGCCAGAAAGCAAAAGAAACTCGGGATAACGCGCCAGAGGAGGAGGACACAGCGCGAGAAAAACAGAATAATTTTCCGAATGGTGCTGCCATACTCGGCGGCAGATCTCTGGAGAAGGGCGACCATCCAGGTCGTATCCTTCATAATCCATCTCTCGAGAAGTGCCAACGCGAGTCATGCGGCACTCAGTATGCAACAGCAACTCGAGGGCGTGAAGATGGGGAGCGGGAGTAGGAACGCGGCAGGGACCATCGCCACAAACGAACGCGACCAGCTGGATATACGACCGCAATAACGCGCGAGCCTGGACAGGGACGCAAAAATAATCAACGGCCTGAAGGGGAGCGTTTGTCGACGTCTGGCGAGCGCGGTATATCCGGTGGACGAGCTTCTAAGCAGAAAAGTAAAGAGGACGAAAAACGCAGGAAAAAGGAGCGCGCACTATGTGATCCCCGACGACAGTAACCCAGCGGGCGAAAGCAACACGAGAGCCAGCATCGTTGGGCAGGCTGAAGACGGGGTAGCGAAATCCATCGGTAACCACGCGGACGAGGATGGCGACCAGCGGGCGGAGGCGGAAGAACAGCAAATCGGTCAAGCTGCCCTTATACGAATGAAGGGACAATTGCGCAGGGGAAAGGCTCAGCAGGGACAGAGCATCACCGACATGGAGGATAGAGAGAGGAGGAGGATCGTCACACTCCATAACAACAACGGAAGCAAAGAATAATAATCTCGCGATCAAGAAAAACCAAGCCGCGGAATTTATACTCTATGGGTGCCCAGGATCGTACAAGAAGGATCGTACTACCGGGGAAAAACCTAACGAGAAGGAGGCGACGCTGAAGATAGATCCAGCCGGAACTCTGGCTTGATAGCCGGAATAAAATACGGCACCTCGCCCTCTTCAAGTGGATAGCGCGAGATTCCATCCCCAAAATTCCGCCGACGGCCACGCTCGGAGAGACCGTGCAGCTGAGCTTCCTTGGTGTCGAATCCAACGCCCACGACGGACGGAATAACGGTACCTCCAAAACCGGGGACGTCGATTGGCGCTGAGAGGTATCCGGGCCGACAAATCATGATTTCCTGTACGCGAGACACCGCGTCAAACACGCTCGCGCGATTCGGCTTGTTTTCGTCATGGAGAAAACCGCCCCATATGACAAGATACTCGGCTATGGAAAATGATATTGTCGCCGTCGGAGGAACGTAGTACTGGGACAAATCGAACGGAGTCGGGGCTTGATACACCTTCGTTGTGCCCAGGATAATCTAGCGGGCGATCGTGAGCAAGAACGGAAGCCTCGCGAGATTATCGTCAAAAGGGACCCACCATGTTAGTCAGCAAGAGCCGGACGCCTTCGCGATAAACAAGCAGCAATTTCTTGTCGATCGAGACGGAAGGACCGAGCTGGGCGACTTCGAAGAGAGCCTGGGCCAAATAACGGACATGGGTACACCACATGGACTCGACCCCTTGAAGAGAAGATATTCCCGGAACCGGCGGAAGAACTCGATGAAGCTTGGCAAATAAGGCATCGGAGGGACGAGCACTCATTCTCTTGCAAGATTGAGAATGGGGACTGCACGACCGGCACGAGATTTAAATAATAAAGCGGCCTTCAAACCCACATCACGGCGAAATTAAAGGCTCGAATGAACCTCGCGATTGACTACACGAGGCACAAAATCGGCTATTTAATAAGCGACATCCCTGAAGACGCCGGAATCCGGCAATCCGCCCAAGATAACCCCCAGATCCTTTCCGACACGGTTACATTCCATAATACGTTCCTCGAGGAGCTCGGTTTCACCAACCGCCGGGGCGTCCTTCTCCGATATCAGGAACGTCCTGATCGTCTCTGCAGTCCAGCACGGAACGTGAGGAAGCAGAAAAGAACCGGTTGACGGAGAATGGATACCGTACCGTTCGACGTAATCAATGGGATCGGTGGATGAAGTACGCGACGATTGTGCGAGGCGAATGAGATGGGAGATGCAGCGATGCTTCTCTTGTTCTTGGCCGCGAGAACCACCATAGTTCGGACATCCGCAGAGAAGATGGAACTTCTGGGTCAAGCGAAGCGAAAAGATAATCTCCGAAGGGGCAGAGAGCGGTGTTTGGGAATACGCGGCGATCTGAGTGCAGATCTGGTACGCAATAATCTGGCCAAGAAAAGTTCAGCAAGATGCGAGATTATCGGAGAAGGACCACTTACGCTCCACTCGAAAAGCTTGCCGACGAAAGGGATCATAGCCTCTCTGGTCGCAACCGGGTCGTCCGTAGGAAATGCAGCGGAACCCGGGAAGGCGTTATTCAAGGCTGTTGCAAGCGGGCGGTAGAAGTCCTGGAAGAACCGGCCGAGTCCATTGGGAGAATTGACATAGCTCGAGGCGAGCGGGTTGACGCGAGCACGCTCAATAATAACGCGCATGAGCTGTTCTGACGGAGCGGCAAGAGCATCGACGGGGCGATATTCCACCAAGGAGGAATCCATGACGAAGAAAGATTTCAAATTTCTCGAGTAAATCCGACGGCTTTATAAACAATATCCGGCAATCTACGCGAAGGAAAACGACCGGATGAGCGCATGGACACCGGCGAGTTCTGGATCTAGAGATACGGCCTTGAGAGGGCTACGACCGGCGCGAGTTCGCGAGATTTCGGCGTGTCGAGCGGACATGCCCCAAGCAACATCCGAAACATGGCCAATAACCGAGCGCAAAGTAGCGTCTGCTGCTAGACAAACACCTGGGACATGGTCGCCTTCGAGTCCATAACGGAGTATAACCTTGCCGATAAAGTCAAGCGCCGCGTAAGAAGGGGTCGGAACTCGAGAACCGGGGGCAGCGCCGCGCAAAGGCTCGACATAATCCTGAACGCGAGACTAAAAGAGCACACAAGTAACTCAGCAATGGCCACAATAATCTCGCGACCAAAAGGACTTACCAGGAGGAGTATAAACATAGCCGTGCGATGACGGACCCAGGACGGACTAGCCATTGGAGCCTCCGACAAAGTTACATGCTGGTCAAGCACGAGAATAATGTCGCGGAGCGGAATTAGGACCTCGCGGCAATACAACACCACGCCAGGGCGATGAAGATATTCCTCAAGAGAATCCACGCTTCCGATATCGACCTGGACACTGACAAGATTCCAGCGACGTTGAGCAGGAGTGACCGCTTGGCTAGGTGTCTCATGCAAAAGACAAAATTGCAAAGACATGGGACGCTATCTACCAAAGGACGCCGGACCGAATTTAAAGAAGAGGACTGGTGGAGAGGTGATCAGAACGCAAGTCGCCGGTCTCGGAGTAACACGCGTATTCCCCGCGAATCCTGCGGAGCCGACGATGAGCCTCAGCGATGCTTTGAAGACCGTGAACGATCATAACGTGCTGAGCGGTCATTTCGGGAGACTCGGTCCCATCCGGCAAATAATATCCAAAATGGTCCAGGATTGATTCGAAGATTCGAAGCATGGAGGCAGCCTGAGCAGGGATAACGACATCCGGCCACCGGTCGGGATTCACGCGGCCGCCATGAACCATGCAGAGAGAAGACCGGCCAACAAATACCGCCCACTACGGTGATCAGAAAGAAGGGGATATTAGTGATGACCCTGAAGGACAAGGCGCAAAATTACGGACGAATACATCCGCAAGAGCCCGGACGGCTTGGCGAATCCGAACTAGCTCCGCCTCGGAAACAGGGCGGAAGGAAAATGGGCGGAAGAAGGAATTGATGACAAAAGCGTGAAGAGAGTGGATGGCAGGCCGGAGGCTGAACGCGAAAAGGATGTCCAGGCTAAACGCGCCAGGAACCAGAGGCGGCGCGATTAAATCAGGACCGGGCAGAAGCTCAGCGATCTCGAGAATAAGGTCGTCACCAAGATAGGAACGAGGAGGAACGACGCCGGCCATGGAGAAAATCTAGCGGCTCGGAACACACACTCTTTATAGCAAGAAAAATGAATAACCGAACAGCACATCAAGAAATTATGCGGAATATACAAGAAGGTTAATCTAGCGGAGGACGAAATCGCCTCACTACACTCGTTACAAGAAGTTACAGAAAGGAGAGAGGGTCGGGGTGTCCGGAGATGCTGAATTGGGAATACTCCCGCGCCGCATTAGGACGAGCGATTGCATCAGCCTCAGCGCGAGCGAGGAAATCCTGCACGAGAGTGATCGCATAATCGGGCGATTCGCCGTGGAAGACGGGCTGGTACGCGTGACGAAGAATGTGGAGGAGAATGCGAAACGTGTTGCGAGACTCGGCTGGGATGAAGCGAGGAGGGGTGAGGTCGCGCTGGATTGCCTCGTGGGCGCAGATTCGATAACGAAGGCGGAAATCGTCCTGCAGAAGAAAAAAAAAAATTTGAGCAGGAGCATCGCCAGGAAGGTTACGCCGGGACAGGACGGACCAGGGACAAAATGAGAAGACCAAGACCGCGTCGGAGGCCAGACTCGCTTCCGGGAGTGGGAGGAGCAAACTCGGTCAGGAGCATGAACTCTGGATCAACCGCCTGCTGCACGAAATAGACCCAGATCCGAATGAAGAGGGTAAAGAGCCTGGTGTACGCGTCCGATGCGCCGACGGGATTGCCAAGCGAGTCCAAAAGGCTGTCGGGAGCGGGAAAAGTTTCGATGAGGACAGGGAGTCGCTCAATTGGCGGCATCCGCCTGACCAGT
Source organism: Mycena amicta (assembly GCA_029282125.1). Lineage (NCBI taxonomy): Eukaryota > Fungi > Basidiomycota > Agaricomycetes > Agaricales > Mycenaceae > Mycena > Mycena amicta. Next base: position 424,044 of record JARIHP010000043.1, on the reverse strand, counting down.
GCACCCAGAGTCGGAGGAAGAACATCGATGAAGCGGTCGAGAATACCGCTTTGGTCCAACCCGCTGGAGGCGACGCCGGCTGAATTACGCACAAAGGGCGAGGGAGGCATTGTCGCTATGCGGAAAGGGATGTCGCTGGATTTATAGGAGGGGCGGCAAAGCGCACAGAGCGAAAAAGCTTCAAGAGCATGTAACTAGACGACACCGGTCATCAAAACTTAGCGAGGAGAAACGCGCGACATAAACACCGGAATCGGGTCGCGACAAATTCTGCATTTCATTCCAAGGGAAGAAGACTACGCACTACCATCTACGGTTACTACCTTCGTCCACGGCTTCTTCCTCCGGCAAATCTAGGAGCTGGAAGAAATCGAGCTCGGGACCATCCATCATAGATTGACCCTCGACCGCTTCGATCCGATATCTCGCCTGCTGCAGCCATCGAAGACTAAGGCGCCCAGAATACACGAACTGCGGGTACTCGACTGTACCAGGCTCGACGGAAATGAGCGACTCCATCATGCCACGATTATGGAAATCGCTAATAAGGCCGATGGCGAACGTCTTTGGTTTATTCGGAGGGAAAGCGTCGTCAGGCAAACGATAAACAAAGTGGCGAAGGATCCGGAACATGTTGCACACCATCGAAGGGATCCTGAACGCGCTGTGGGCAGGAATATCCGGCGACTGGTCGCGCACCACCTTAAGAAGATAATCCTAGCAAATCAACGCGTCAGCGGGCTGCCCGTGGCGTTCAGGAAAGGAACCATTCACCAATCGCGAAAAGACCGTGGCGAAAGTAAGAGCCAGGGCTTCAAAAGCGGTAGCATTCAGACTGGGGAGCTGGTCCGGAAGAATGAAGTCGGGGTCCAACGCCGCCTGAATAAGGAAAATCCAGCGGCGAACGAAGAACTGGAGGATGGCCGAGTACGATCTGACCGCGGCGGGAGAGATCTCCTGGATCCCATACATGAAATCATCGGATGGTTGGGACTCTAGGACGAGAAAAGGAAGACGCCGAACAGGATCCAAGGCCAGGAAAGCAGCCGAGCTCGAAGAAGGAGTAGAGAACGGAGCACGCGCGGGGAACCCAACAGCGGCGGGAACGTCGAATCCCATGTCGAACAATTGCGCGGGCGAAGCCATTGTGCGGAGGGAAGAGAAGGAAACGCAGATCAAGCGGCCGCGACATTATAAAGAATCCCGCGGAGGGACTACGACAAGAAATATGCTAAGGCCGGATTTTAACATCACCATCCGGTAATCAAAGGACGCTGGACGATTTGACCCGAAGCCGCGTAGCCCGGATATTCGCCACGCGAATTGAGGAGATACTGCCAGCTATGCGCCACGTCTACCAAGTAACGAAGACTGTCCACCAGATAGCGGCCGGCGGGTTCGTTAGTGAAACCGTAAAGGTTCACCAGCGCTTCGAAGATGTCAAGCATATTCCAGCAACGGTCGTTAACGGCAAAATTATCAGCATCAATCTGCTCTGGATCGACGCCGAGTTTCATCTCGAGTTGGGTGGGCACGCGGACACTCTGCGACCGGATGAGATACTGCAAGAAATATTAGCGCCGATCACACAAGAAACCACCGCGGGATTAAAATCAGGATAAACGGACCAGGATCTGAAGAACCTTGCGGATTTCGGACTGAAACGCCTTCAGAGCTGGGCCACTGGGAAACATCTTGTCGGAAAATTCGCGCGTGAAATCGGGGTCCGCGCAGCGTTGGAGAATGCAGCTGGTGCAGTGAAGTTGAACCATCAACTTCACGGACCCCATCAGAGGGCTTAATGCATCAACTTGTGGTGGATTACTTCAGGGCTTCCAAGGAGTGATGGGCTGATGTGGTCTGTTGGCGAACACATTATAGTATTCCTAATCAGGCATGCAATTAGTCTAGACAACAGATTTAATGAAAACACTATGTATACTACAGCGAGGATAATAAAGAGGCTCGTATTTATACTCGAAATCAAAGCCATCAAGAGAATATACAAGGTCCGAATAGTCCGAATAGGTGTCCGCACCGGATTCCCGACTCGTCCCGTCCGCTTCCCGACTTGTCCCGTCCGCCTACTCGTCGAGATCCATTGCTGTATCGCTGCTCTTGCGGAATCTGTGGCCAGTTAGCAGAGTCTCGCCAGATATCAGCAACGAAACCCACCTCTCCATCTGGTGCAGCGTCCAAGCGATCTCATCAACCGCGGCATCCCATTTCGCGCCCGCCCGTCCAGGGCTCGCATCGGCCCACCATTTCAAGCAGATCAGAATGTTAAGGAAGCCGTTGGGCCCGGGCACTTCAAGGCTCCGGTAGTCGCCGGCTTGCTTCAGCAACGTCCACTTGGACTGCCGCCTCCATTCGGGGTTGACGTCGTACCACCACTGCACGACGACCTGTCCGAAGGCCGACGCGTTCGAGATCCGCGGTTTGAAGGACGCCCGTCGTCCTGAATTAACCCACTCGGATACTTGCTTGGGGCGAGGGTTTTGTTTGGAGGATTTGAAGCCCTTCTTTTCGGTCGGGACGTCATCTCGCTGTGGGCATGTTAGCAAGGTCTCGTGTTCTTATCCTGGGACTGACTCACCGCTGCTTTAACGAAGTTGGTCGCCTTCTCTCGAGCGTACCACTGCTCAACGAGCGCGGTCCAAGCCTTCCCGAGGCGACTATCCTCCAGCTGACGCCGGGATATATCGGCCCAATTCTCCTCCTCCTCCTCCTCCTCATCTTCTTCAGCTTTCTCCTCTTCCTCATTCCGACCCGTCTTCCCTTCAACGTCCACACCCGTCGATGCCGAGTCATTCAAGCATTCCTGGCCGTCATCCGTTCGCGACTCTCCAGCAACGACCAGCTGCTCGGAGGTCGGGCCGTCCGGTGGGTGGTTTCCGGGTGTCGACTGCGGGAGGACCTCTGTGCTGCTGGTGCTTTGAGACCGCGTCATACGCGACGATGCAGCAATATCCCCAGCATCATCTCTGTCCTCGGAATCCGCATCCGACCCATCGAGTTCGCGTTCCTCCCAAACGCCCTTGTGCCGTTTGGGTCGGCCACCACGGGACCCCCGTTACTTTTCTCTTGGAGCCTGTCGCGGAGGCAGACTGCGCTCTGGCGGGGCTGCTGATCGGGAGTGGTGGTGACGGCGAATGAAGGGATGACGGCGAATGAGGGGGTGGTGACGGGGATTGAGGGAGTATAGCTGGCATCGTTGACGCTGGGACCGTTGAAGGACCGGCTAGCATTGTCAAAGACGAGGCGTTGGCTGCAGTTGGTACTGGACCGCCGACTCCAGTTGACGCTGGGACCGTTGAAGGATTGGCTGGTGTTGTCAAAGACGAGGCGTTGGCTGCAGCTGGTACTGGACCGCCGACTCCAGTTGACGCTGGGACCGTTGAAGGATTGGCTGGCGTTGTCGAAGACGAGGCATTGGCTGCAGCTGGTACTGGACCGCCCACTCCGCGTTGTTCCTTATCTAGTTGCCGTGAGCGACGTTCCTCTATTGAGGTTGAAACTCACGTATGCGCGTCGCATAGCGGGTCAGCGCCATACCCACCACATTGTAGGCTGACGCATCTGCGCGAGTAAAATCCATGTAATCGGGCGAATCGGTAGACACGTTGGACCCGGTACTGCATCTTCGTCAGCTATATATCATCTCATTCAATATGCAACGCGTACCAGGTAACTTTGACTCCCACTGGCGTCCTTGTTTCGTCTACGCGGGTTCCAAAGAGTGTAAGGTTGTACCCAGTGTATGCTGCTAGCTTGTCTAGGAACGGGCGCACTATTGGGACCATTCAACGGCGGGCTCTGCATTTATCGCGTCAGCACGTATGGCGAAGAGGGGTAAAACTCACTCCGCTTGGTCCTCGGGGCTGGCCGAGGGTAGCGCTTCGAGCTCCGCGTTGTATTTGGCCAACTCCTGCTCGTGCTGCTTTGTGATGGTCGCTTCGAGCGACGACTTGACCTCGTCCGTCTCTGCCTCCAGGAAAGTCTTTGCAATCACGCAGCGTTGGTTTAGATGCTGGTTTCTTGGGAGCTTGTTGTACCCTTTTGCCTTGAATTCTTCTGCGATACGGGCCTTGGGCTCATCAAGGGACATGTATACGTGAAGCGGTTTTCTGGGTTGAGGAGCATTGCCGACGGGCGTTCGAAGTTTCTTGAGGATCGGATGAAACGACTTTTCGCCCGAAGCAGACTGGCGTTTCCGGTTGAACCAATTTTTTATTTTCTGCCGAATGGTAAGCACGTCGCTCCTAGAACCCGTGAGCCACTCACTGTCTCCGTTTCGCGGATGAATGCTTTGTATGTGTCGAGCTTGTCTGGCTCCGTTGGCAGCTCCTTGTAAGCGGCCAAGCCCGCTGAATTCCGGGGAGGATCACAGTTTAACGGGAGACCCGGAGGGAACTGGAGCCAGTAGTCTCGATAGAGCTGGTCATAAACGTTCTTCCCTGTGCCGCGCTGAGGTCGAACGCCCGGCGCGTTGTAGAATTGTGAGACCCGGGGCACCCAGCTATCGAGAAACTGGCGCCGTTGGCCGTGGAAGGAGCCAGGGTTGCCGGCTTTTTTGGCGGCTGCCACCGGTTGCCCAATCATGTCAGGCTCGATGCCGACAGTGGAGGGGACAACGTTGGGGGTGAACTGCGAGAATGAGAGGGGAGAGTCGGTTGTTTGGCTGGGCTTAAACCCTGCAGAGATGGAAGAGTTGGCGGTAGAAATGGAAGAGCTGGCAGTCGAGGAGCTGGTAGAAGAGTTGGAAGAGTTGGCGGTAGAGGACGAAGAGTCGTCTCTGGTACGCGGGATAGAGGCGGTTTGGTGACCGCTTGGCGTGTTAACACGAGCATCCCAACACGAAGAGCCGGCTGAACCGGCGAAAGGCAATGATTCCAAGTCGCTGGCGAAATCAGTGAATGCAAATTGGCCAACGCTGGGCGTCTCGTCCAAGAAAGAGAACAATGGCTGGTCCCTGGGGATGGTGGGGAAGCCGAATTGGACGTTGCCCGGTGTGTCAAAGCGCACGGTCGAGAACGGAGAGTGGGTCGAGAACAGAGAGGTCGTGGTGGAATGCAAGGAGGATGAATTCGGGTCGCCAGCGACATCGCCCATGACGAACCCGCTCGAACTCGAGTTGCCAAAGCCATTGATGAACGCGTTCATGGCGGCATTGGACGGTTTTTGGCGGGCGACGAGCACGAGAAAATGTCGTTGGTATACGACGGGGACGCGCCGTTGGACGGAGACGCGTCGTTGGTAAAGCTCTGCGGGGAGGACATTTGCTACTGCAGTTGGGCAGTCGGATATGGGGTTTCTGGGAGGCGAGAGGCAAGCTGTATGCGCACGCTTGAATCAACAAACTAATAATGGTACGTCATGCACTCACCGCTCCGATTTCATGAGGCGGGGCGGGTGTAGCGATCCGCAATTTAGCTCGAAAACATGTTGTTGTATACGACGGAGACGCGCCATTAGACGGAGACGCATCTTTGGTGAAGCTCTACGGGGAGGACATGCGGTTGGGTAGGTGGATATGGGGTTTCTGGGAGGCGAGAGGCAAGCTGTAGGCGCACGCTTGAATCAACAAATCAACAAACGAGTAATGGTACGTCAAGCACTCACCGCTCCGAGTTGGATAGAAGAGGCGGGATGTAGCGATCCGCATATTGACTTGCAGCTCGGCACACACCAGTACGCAATGGTAGATGTTGTGCAGGTCACGAAGGAGGTTGTCCTCCATGTCATTCTTGTTCAACCAGCCAAGTCGAGGCCAACACACTCCATCCGGCTGGAGAAAACACCAGAATTGCTCGCAGAGAGATCCTTGACAACCCGTGCCGTCGCATGACGGCGGCGTAGGTGGGGTAGAGGCTACCGCCCAGAACCCCGCTGCCAGACCACTCGAGATGACGGTGACGGAGCAAGATGAAGGTGAGTATATCAGCGATCACTTTTTTTTTTTCAGTCTCATTAAGTCGGTGCAAACGCAGGATCCAAACGCACTGTTAATATACAATATGAATACACGTCATTTACAGAAAACCAGAGGTACACAAAAAAGAGTCCATGATATGAACGGTGGGAGAAACAGCTATGGATACAATATGCACATGGAGCAGAAGCGACAGCAAGAAACAAGAAAAATTCATTCAAGGAAAGCCCTGCGTCAAGAAACTTCGTCGAACGCCCACCGGGTCAACGGGCAAGGTCGTTTTAGGGAAGCCCGTAAACCAGGGCAGCGATCTTACGGACGTCAGGCGAGCTGCGAATGTGCATGCTCCTGCGCTCGAAGCTCTCCGCGTCGACAAATTCAAAAAGCTCTTTGCTGCGATATTTAGTCAGAAGAAGGCAAGAAAAACCGGAGAGGACCACATACAAGTTGTCGAAGACCTTGGGGACACCTTCAATGCACCAATAATTCGCGCTGCATGCACCCTCGTCGCTGGTCGTCATTTCTGAGTGATTGGACAGCGGTGAGCTGTCACCTTGGGTCGTGCTTCCTGTTCCTGGTACGAGCTCGACGGCGGTGGAGCGAGAAGAACCGCAGGACGGTCCGCGGGTAGAAGCAGGTTTCGTGGATAAGGAGGATACGATCGAGCTGGAGATTGAGCCCGTAGACATTGGGGACGACGCTGCCTCCAACCACGACTCGCCGCTGACCGTCGCGGCTGAGGGAGAGCCGCGACAACTGATTGATTCAAACAGGGCCAGCATAATGGATCGTGAGGGAGTGGAGATACGAGGAGTCGGTGAATGATTGGGTGACGGCGTTCCGGGTGAGCGAGCGGGAGTAAGACCTCCAGGGCATGGCGTTGCGGGTGTTGCAGGTGGAGCGGGAGCGAGACCTACTGGGCTGGAGGATGGTGTCGCTGGCATCGTCGGGATTGGCCCAACAGAGGAGGCCGGAGAGTCCCATGGAGAAGACGTTGGCGGTGGTGAGATTGGCCGTGACGATGCTAGCAGAAACCGCTCCACCGACTGGTCTGGGTGCGAATGCTCGTGAACACACAAGGACCCCCAGGTCAAGAGAACATCGGCCCATGAGCAGCAGACGACGACGGTAAAGTCAGCGCGATTCATGAGCCGCGCGCTGGACCTGGAACCCCGTCAGAAAACCTCCCGCTGGCAACAGGAAAGTCATACATCGAGGTGAATGCCCCAGGAAATTCGCCTCTGATGACGAGCCAGAATGAGACGGAAGCGTTCAAGTCATTGCGGATGTGCTCGCGCCGTTCGTCGGGGAAGAAGGGAGGGAAACAAACAAGGTGAGCTGGCATGGTGGGAGAGCGAACCCAAAAAAAAAAAGTGGCATAATGATCTAGCCCAAAGGGGTGTGGATTGGGAGGAAAGTTCTTCAGCCGGATGATCATCGCCTAAAATGGTATGTAATTTGACACCGTCGATTCGACCGAATTCCGGACTTGGACAGAATTTCATCTTGACTTGCACCAACACTCGCGATTTCGCATAGCGGCTTACCAGAAGTTTGACCTCTGTCGCCAGCTCGATCCAGATCATCCTTCCGGATTCAGCTACCGTCTGTTACTTGTGTTCTCCATCCATGCCTAACAATGGCTGCCTGCAAACGTCTCTCGCACTCGGCGAGCAGTACCAGTACATGTAAGCCATGTGTGCTCGCTACGGCCCAACCTCATTCGTCATCCCAGCCCGCTCGTCGTCCAGGATCCTCCCCTGTTTGCCCACTACAGCTACGACCTCGCTTGCCAAGGCCACGCCCACCTTGCCAGAACCGACGGTGAAACCCTCGAGTTCTCTAGGTTGTTTTCAATCTGTTTCTGATTCTTTCCACTCACCTCCAAAAACAGCGCGTTCCAGGCGGCTCGCCCGTCACAAGGTTCACAATCGGCGCAAGGTGCACGCGCGTGAGGGAAGGAATGGCGACGCCGTGCAGTTGTGAGCTGAGGAGGTTCTGGGAAAGGTTCTGGGAAAGAACTGCAGGTGCGCGTCAGCGTCAAAACCCTTTCCTCCCACTCACCTCCTTCAGATTGTACAAAACCCTTCAGATTGTACAAAACGATATCTGTCGACTGTCATGGTGTGTGTTTGTTCTCTTCCTTCTCCTCCTCTCTTCGTTCTTTGTACTCGTTCTTCGTTCTTCGTTCTTCGTTCTTCGTTCTTCGTTCTTCGTTCTTCGTTCTTCGTTCTTCGTTCTTCGTTCTTCGTTCTTCGTTCTTCGTTCTTCGTTCTTCGTTCTTCGTTCTTCGTTCTTCGTTCTTCGTTCTTCGTTCTTCGTTCTTCGTTCTTCGTTCTTCGTTCTTCGTTCTTCGTTCTTCGTTCTTCGTTCTTCGTTCTTCGTTCTTCGTTCTTCGTTCTTCGTTCTTCGTTCTTCGTTCTTCGTTCTTCGTTCTTCGTTCTTCGTTCTTCGTTCTTCGTTCTTCGTTCTCTTCTCTCTCCCCTTCTGACCCTTCTCAGGCGGCGTTGCATACTATGATTCGAGCTGGCTGAGCACGTTGAGGGATGGGCACAGCTATGGAAGCAATGGGAGAGAGTTCACTCGCTCAGTTCTTGTACTTCGAGCACATTCGTGAATTGCACCTTAATTATCGAAATGCGCTAAGCGCTGGTTCTAAGCGCTGGGTAAGCGCTTGTGACACCTCGTCACTGACGTGACTCTCCTGCTTCGCACCTCATGCCCTCCTCCCTCATCTTCGATCCCGGCGCTCAGCGTGCCGCCGAACTACACCGACGCCGCCGAGAGCGTATGGACCAAGTTGCCGCGCAATCTGCTGATGTCATCCGCAACAATCTTGTCCGAAGTGAGTCGCTTGTTCTCTACGTATGAGGCTGTTGCTCATTTGCGTTCAGTTCCTAAAAGCAAGTATGCTTCTTCTCTAGTTCATTTAGGCTCTGAACTAGCTCCAGAAATCGTCCGCATTCCTCGTGAGCACGCCATCGGGAAGCGCACCGAGGAAGCTGCTGGCTGGCAAGCAGACGACACATACACTACCTCTGAACGCCCGCCGCTGAGCCCACCCAAACGAGATCCTTCTCATTGTTGCGTTGTTTGCGGCGACCTCTTGTCGCATCCCCTGCGGTGCGCATCCCCTTCACCCCCTTCACTCCATGTACTCAATCCTCTTCAGACTTCGCTGTGGGCACATGTGCTGCTACGTTTGCTTCCGCCTCCGCCTCCGGAGAACCTTCAAGTGCAAGGTCTACGACTGTCGACGGCCATCTCTCCGACCTCCTTTGCCTGAGGAAGAGGTCGAGAAACACTGGCTTACAGTGTATGCCCAGCATTATCCGGGCTGGATTGACTGCAGCCAGGTCAAGTACGACTTCACCGGCTTCACTTGGCCCGACCGCGACCGCAGCTACATTCATTCCCAAAACATACGACTCGGTTGGGACGCCGATTCCCCGGATCTGTCGGAGTAGGAGTTCTGGCCGTCCGCGTATGTCCCTTTTCTTGTATCTCTGAATCCCGCTACGTGTATCCATTGCGAACATCTTGTATCCACACCTCTTGTATCCTCGCTTGCTAGTTACTCATCCATCCAGCTGTTGTTTTCTGTACAAATCAACGTGTTCTGTGTCTCCCTTAACCTCGAAATACTCGTATATGTGGAATTAACACCCGGGACTTGCTTCATCCAAGCGCTGATGAGATTCTGACAAAAAAATCTCAACACATCAACACCGTGATGCATCTCGGATCTACAAGCTTTCGCATAACAAGATCAATACCTCCTCAAATGGATTAAGAAAAATACTGGTAGATGCGAAATCAATGCCCGGAGCTCTCCATTCAAGCTTTGACGAGATTCTGACAACATAATAGCTGCTCGAAGCTCGACACATCAACGAGCGACGTGCCCTGATGCGTCTCGGATCTACGAGATTCGGTCCAGCAAAGCCAATATTCCCTCAATTGGCATATGAAAGATATCGATAGATTCAGAATCAACGCCCCGAAAGGATCAGACGATTCATAGTAAGATTTGAAAATAATACAGAAACCAGTTTTTGGCCGTGATACATCTCGGATCTACGAAATTCGACATAGCAGGCCCAACGTTTCTTCGACGTGCTAGTAAAAAGCACCGAAACATGCAGAATCCACGCCCCAGTAAGTCCATATAACTTTCTTGGGCCATTTTGGAAGACGCTGAAACGAGCCGGAGTCAACATTGGCCAAGCTCGACTGAAGCTACTGCGACTACATCAGCCTTGACTGAACTTCAATTGACTCAATTTTACTCTCAATTTTCCCTCGGCAGAATTTCAGCATATTCGGACTGGGGCAGCTCATGCGAGCGTCTTGCATAAATTCTTAGCTGTGTGCGCGATCCAGGTGTCTTAAACGAAAAAGAATACCATTCCGAGATGCATCGGCCAGCGGCTTGAATCTCTCCGAGTCACGCATCACACACAGACTTCTCTTCGCCGCTCACCTACATACCTTTGCCTCTTGCAAAATGCCCGCTCGCCCCAGTACAAGAACACCGGAAGAAAGGGAAGAGTCCCAAAGATCATACCGCACCAAATACGAGCAAAGCTCGCAGTGCGTCGCTCTCCACTGACCCCAATGAAAGATTGACTACTGTATTAGCGGGAAGGACATCCGCTCGAAGTATCGCAAGAAGACCAGAGGCCGCAAGCAGCCGCCTCCCAATCTGCATGGTGCACTCCAAATTTCTGAGCAAATTCTGCAGGACGCCCTCGTCACCCTTCCAATCGACGACCCACTCTTCCAGCGCACTTTGAGGGGCACCGTCGACGTCGACGACATGTATCCCTACGTCTTTCCGCCACCCTACCGTATCCGCGACTTCGACCGGGATGTCTATGCCCCGTCTCGGCCCTACAACACCGTGGACGAGCTCAAGTCCCTGATTCTGGGTCACCTCTCGAAGGCGGAACGCGACGCGGAGAAAGAAGCCAGAGCGCAACTCGCCCTTTCTGGGCGCCTGGAGATGCAGAAAGTTTGGACCCGCGACGTCAGCGAGTTGGTCGCCCAGTGGAAGGCAGCGGGGGACCAGGTTCTGGAGATGGATGGCGCGGGGATGGACCGATACCTCAACGCCGTTGGTGAGGACAAATACATCAAAGGGATGGGGGTTCTACATCGGCAGTGGCTCGCTCGGCGCGTTTGTCGTCTGCGTGGGCTTGAATTCCTCAAAGCGTAGACGGAGAATATCGTAAACTTCGGCAACATAATCTATAGATGCGACCGCAAGACACTACAGCGTAGCAAGACCGACTTGGCGGAGATTTGATAATGCAAACGGGGACGTCCGGGTCTGGGCTGCTGAGGGCACGAGGATGAGTTCGCCGTCGGTGCCACCGACACAAACCAGCGGAAGAAACGATGAACCCGCAGTTTTCTTCGGTCGAATAACGGAGTCAAAGTGAAAGCTGTAACGTCAACGCACAGCTGGTAATCTTAAGCAAAATGACCAAGTCCGCTCAAGACGTCCGCGTTATTCCTGTCCTCAATGCCCTCAGACGCTGAGTCGCTCGAAAACACACACGGGACTGTAGAGTCCTGCGCCCTCGACTCATGCAACAGCGACACGTACCCTCGCACCGAACGGAGCGAACCTGGCGCTCCCACCTACAACCGCGTATTGTTGCTCCCTTCCACAGGCGAGCGTTGCTGACATTCAACAGGCCTTCCACCGGGCTCCCCACACCGTCACGACTCCCTCTCGTGAGGTTGTTGTTGCCGTATACCCGCACCTCCTCAGCTATCGGGATCTCGTTCCTGTCGAGATTGATGCCACTGCTCCCACACTACGCGGTTCGGGCTTTGAATCCTTCGATCCTTTTTTTGAGGCCAGCCCCATCCCTTGCTCGAAATGCGAGAAGCTCTCGTTCTCACACCCGTCTCGACCTGGCGTGCTGTTCACCATTCTCCTCGACTGTCCACATATGCCGTCGGCGGAGCACGAGCGCCTAAGCAACATGTCAGTACGAAAGGTCCTTCCGTCCAACATTCCATCCTGCCGGGGCACCGTAGTTGTCGTGAAGCATCCTAGCTCCGTCAATGGCGAGGTCATTAACGCCGACCTCGACCTCATCGACGTCGAAAAAGGCGACCTGAGCGCCATCGATGCGCTTTTAGCCGAGTATGTATTCCACTTCCATGTTTTTTGTTTGTCTCAGTGCTTTCCAGCTTGGTTGTACGTTTGTCGACCCACCCCGATGGTGTCGTTTACTTCATGTCGACGGAGTCCGCCATGTCCGTGTACGAGATGTGTATTGCTCCACTGGTGTTTCGCTCTTACTCTTGGTCGGAGAACAAAGGAGAGGTGCGGATGACTGCTTAGTTGTATATGCAAGCTGTTTTACTCATTTTTTGAAGCCATTTTTTTTTTTTCGTCTCCATTGGTTTGAATCAGTTGAGGAAAAACAATTCATTGATCTGATTGTATTCTACTCGTACTCCTGCGGATCTAGCTGTCGCTCATAATCCTTCTCCATGGCTTGGTGCGCGCGGGCCATAGCCTCCGGCGAACTCCATCTAATGCTGTTGCCATTCACTCCAGTGAGGAGCGCACTGGCCTCCTCCATGGCATCCAACCACACCTCCACGGCTTCAACGCGTTCAGCACAAACCTGCGCCATCTCCCCGTCCAGGCACTCGACTAGGATCTCGACAACTGCCTGGCCCCGCTTCATGCGAGCTTTGACCTCGCGTTCCCCATCGCGGTTGTGTTTGGCAATGTAGGCGCGTTGACGGCGCTGTCGCGTCCGTGCGTCCATGTTCTCTAGCAGACTCAGTTCGAAATCCAACTCGAGGCATTCCGCATGGCCCGCCACAATTTGAAACTCCGTGTGAGAAAATTTGTAGTCCGCACGCAATTCATTGGCGAGTTCCATCATTCGATTAAACCGCTCAACACGTTTGACTTGCCAGCCCGTTATGGCGAGAGCCCTCTGGACCCGACAATCGAGGACTACAAACTTGGTGAGTTTCGTGGTTTGATGGAGGAAAACAGTTGGACTAACTGGAGTCGCTGTGCATAGTGCGTTTTTCTAATGCCTGGTTGACGCATTGCTCCAAGGCCGTGAAGCGGCGGCCTACTAGGTCTACGCAGGTGTCGTCCGACAACATGGAAGTGGGAGTTAGAAGTGGCGGGTGTGGCGGACGGCGGATGTGACGTTTGCTCGAGAATTACTATCGAAGGATAAAGCCACCACGCTTTTCGCTTTCCTCTGCACCGTCTGCACAACCGATGAGCCGTTCCTCAGACCGCTATCAACCATCTCAGCGTCGTCAGCGTCCGTCGCGTCACAACGTTGACCCAAAGCCTGCTTCATTACCGGTGCATCATCCGACTGCGCGCGGGCTTGCGCTGCGTGAGCGTCTACAGATTCGGCTGCTGCTGCTGCTGCTGCTGCTGCTGCTGCTGCTGCTGCTGCTGCTGCTGCTGCTGCTGCTGCTGCTGCTGCTGCTGCTGCTGCTGCTGCTGCTGCTGCTGCTGCTGCTGCTGCTGCTGCTGCTGCTGCTGCTGCTGCTGCTGCTGCTGCTGCTGCTGCTGCTGCTGCTGCTGCTGCTGCTGCTGCTGCTGCTGCTGCTGCTGCTGCTGCTGCTGCTGCTGCTGCTGCTGCTGCTGCTACTACTGAAAAACTCTTGCGTGAAGGAATCCGGCAAGCCACCCAGGAGCGACTTGCAGCTGAGCGCGAAGAGCGATGGGAGCACCACTGGTTGAAGGAGATGGAAAAAGAGGCGCGTGTGCACGATCGCCAAGTCGAGGAGGGATTCGAAAAACGGAAATGGGTCGCAAAGGAGGTGCGCAGGGGTATCAAGCAGCTCGTCGAAGCGGAGAAGTGGCATGCTGGGCTTGGTGAGTTGCAAATTCAATCAGCTGTTCTTCTTGCTTACTTGCTTCCAGTGCGGTACCAAGGGCTCAAACTGCTCAAAGCCGACATCAAGCAAAGAAAGCAGTTGCTGCGTCAACTTCACGAAACTAAGAAGACCCATACCAGCACCCGACTCGAGATGGCTAGTGCGTTAAGCGAGTTTGACCACTTCCGTCGCGATATGGCGTCCCTTTGGATCAAGAGCCGCGGGGCAGCGCTGGCATCCATCAGAGGCAGCGACGAGTTCTCGAGGTATTCCAGGAATGCGACCGGGTACAGCGAGCTTCTTTGCCGGGTTTCAAGAGCCGAGGAGGTCATCGGTATTCTTCGGGTATGGATGCACGCCCAGACCCTCCGTATCGTTCAATATGAGGCGCGGGAGGAAGAGCAACTGACGGCAGATTGGGAGCTGTATGCCTTGACGTTGGAAGACTGCTGTGAATCGTTGGAAGACTGCCGTGAATGAGAGTTGGGTTTTTGTCAGTCTCGGTCGTCGAGCTTGTGAATTAGAGGGTCGTATTTGGCGCGTATGTTTCGTATGTACATGGTTTCTTGCACGAAGTGGATGTGTGACATTTGCATCACAACCCCTTTCTGCGTCACAACCCCTTTCTCTTCTTCTCTCCACCACCATGTTCACCGTCCACATGATGAAAACCGCCCGAAACGTTTTGTATTTCGAACAGACTGCCGAGCGTCCAAGCCTCTTTGAGCTCGAGTTCATCCGCGAGCGTCCCACACTCGAATTTGCCCATCCCCTCCCTTTCGCGAAGGCTGGGAGCTGCCGTGACGCAGAATGCCGAACCACCGCCATGGCGTTCGATATCCGCACAGTGAACTACACCGATCCCGATATAGAGCTGGTGGTTGTTGGCTCCTGCTCCCACAACCCTTCCAACCACCCCGTTGTCCCCAACACTGCGATTTCGGGCTTCTCTGCTTTGGAACCGCCGGTCTACGGCTCGCTGATGGTCCTCAAGCTGGATCGCCGCTCTGTGCGTCTTCGGGATAACGAGGAGGACCGCTCGGTGCCTCGAATAAAATGGCCTATACTTGACCTCACTCTGGAGGACGAGAGTGACTGCCTGGTGGCGATTAGGCAATGGAAAGAGCAGTGTCGCCTTCTCATCCGATACAACCGCCTTCGCGTCAACCTCGGCCTCCCAACGATCCCGAGTCATGGGCCGAACCAGATCACCGACCCGAAGCGTCTCGAGCTCTGCGATACAACTTTCGATGCCTTCCAGCTCGACATGCTGGTCGTGTTCCGCACCTCAGTTGACCTCGCTCCGCCAGATGATGCGAGCCCTCCGCCGCCTGAGTCGCCCGACGACAACAACAACAACTGGGAAGCCCTCCCCCCGCCAGTGCCCTACGCAATGCACTGCCTGACGACTCTCCTCAACGACGATGCGATGGAGGAATGAGGCAATGTGTCGTGTGTCGCTGTTGTATTCCTTGGTTCGTTGTCGTCTTGTGTTGCATTGCTCTGTGGTGTTTTGTGCGTTTTTTTTTACTGTATCTACTACTGCATTGTGCATTTTTTTTTACTGTATATTCATTTAACTACTCTACCGCCCTGTATATCGCTACTTCCGCTACTTCAATCTCGAATATAGACTGCCGAGTTTCTGCACGTGACCTGGAAGCATTCACGTGACCTGAAAGCATTCACATCAACTATCTGTGTACCACCACCACACTCTTTTATTCCGCGTTTCTCTTCACCTCGATTCCCTCCACCCGTCTCGCCATGCCCAAGGAGCCGTCACGGCCACGTCGCCACCGCAAAAATGATCCTTACAGCATTGTCCCCGCCGGCACTCACACCCAAGTCTTCACGATGGACGAGCTGTATCCGACTGCCCCAGTAGACCAGCCCTTAACGAGCTTCACCGACGTCTTGTCCGCTGATGGCCGCCGGCAATACCGCGTCGACATCCCCATGCTGCCGCCCTCTCCCGTCAAGCAGCTGCGACGAGAACAGCTTGCTCGCGTGGCCAGCGATCCCTATGTTCCATTTCCCTACTCAAGCCCGCCTTCGACCAGTCTCGAAATCGCAGACGAATCGTATGACATGCTGCTTGTGGCGGATGGCGAGGAGGAGGGGCGGGACCAGGGGGTCGATGTACCTTTGCCGACTGTAGCAAAGGAGGGGGTGAGTCGATACTGCTCCATGTTTCGCATTTACTGACCAGCCTGCACAGGACCCTGCGCTTGCGGTATGGAGGAAGGAGCACCGCGACGAATATCTTGAGCTCTTGCTTTGGCACGACAGGCGGGGAGCGAGCACCGGCGTTGTGGGCTGCCCTCGCTGCAACCATTTCGATCGGCCGGCGGTTGTACGTTGTCAGGATTGCGCTACGGGGCAGATAGTCTGTACAACCTGTTGTCTGGAGCTGCATTCGGAGCAGCCGCTGCATTTCGTCGAGGTGGGTTTCTGTTTACTTCTCGTTGTGAACTTGCTGATCGTTCGCAGCGCTGGAATGGGAACTACTTCAAAAAAACGTCGCTGAAGTCACTCGGACTTCGTGTTCAGCTCGGACATGAAATTGGACACCGATGTATTGCTCCTCACGCTGCTCATAGCGACTTCTGTATCGTCCACACCAATGGAATTCACACCGTCACCGTTGATTTCTGCGGGTGTCATTTACGAACCGACGCCTTCCACATTCAATTGCTCAAACGACGCTGGTACCCATCCACCACCAGTCACCCCCGTACTTGTGCGACGTTTGCCTGCTTGGACGCCTTTCATGCCCTTTCTTTGAAGGCCAAGACCACCGCGTACGATTACTACGGGTCGCTTGAATACTTGACAGACGGGTCGGGGGTGAAGCCCACAGGACGGTACAGGGAATTTCTGCGCATGGTGCGGCAGTTTCGCCATCTACTTCTTCTCAAGCGCGCTGGGCGTGGGCATGCGCCAGGCGGAGTGGCAGCTACTCGACCAGGGGAGTTGGCACTGCGTTGCCCAGCATGTCCCCGGCCCGAGGTCAATCTTCCGCCAGGATGGCAGAACGCACCTTTGGACGAAAAGTATGTTTTTCTTCAATCCCTTTCTTCCTCTAATCTGAGGAACGACAGGTGCTTATATGTAATGTTCCTCGCCATCGACGCCTGCTTCCGCCTAAAGCGTCGGATGATATCGAGTTGGAAGAAAGACCCCGGTCTCGGCACAGGCTGGGCATACTTCGTCGAATGGGAGCCATACCGCGAATATCTGTTGACCGTAACGGATCAAAAAGAGGTGTGTGTTTTTCGTTCAAGGCGGGAGACAGGCTAATGGTACGACCTAGATGAGCACCTGCAGCGGCCTCGCTGCTCTTGACCACGCAAACAACAAGTTCTCCAGAGGGTATAGCACCACCGGTGTCGGAATGTGTGTCTGCGCCCGCCATGAATTTGTCCAGGCAAACGGTGTTGGAGATCTCCAGAAGGGAGAGCGGTACGTCTTGCTCGTCTCGCACCAACGTTCCGCTAATCATAATCGCAGCTACGCCAACATAGACTGGATATTCGCATCCGTACTTCGCCATATCTCTCGGCTTCTCGAACTGCTTGTTTCATACGACATTGCCTGCCAATGGTGGAAACACCTCCTGGAGCGACTCAAGCAACTTCCTCCCCTCGTCCGCCTCAACATCCTGCTGAAGATGATCACCTTCGTCATACCGAAGATGCACATCAAAGGCCATACTCTTCTCTGTCAGCTTCTTTACTCGCTATACCTCGCCCTCAACAGCGGCCAAACAGACGGCGAGGGCATTGAGCGTGTGTGGGCTATGAGCGGTGGGCTCGCGTCTAGCACGAAGGCGAGCGGACCCGGGGCGCGAGCAGACCAACTCGACGACCACTGGGCTTTCTGGAATTGGCTCAAACTCATAGGCCTTCCCGCCTTACTCCGCCGGCGTTTGGATACCGCCATTTCGGAGTGTGCAAAACAGGAAGATGCCTTCGAAACGTTCTCTGAGGAACAATGTGACCGTATTCCTGCGTGGAAGGCGCTGGTGGAGGCGTTCGAAGGCGACGACAAACCAGACAAACCAAAGCCCGCGAACCCATACGAGCCGACGGTCAAGGGTACGCGGTCAATCTTCTCGAAGTTTTCTAGCGCTAACGCAGCATAGGACTCACGGAGCAAGAGGTGCGGAAGAGGTTTGAAGAGGAGGAGGCGAAGGAGGAGGCGGCAGGAGTTCTGAAGGTGCACGAAGTAAGCGCGAGTGCTTTCATCACTTTCGCACTGGATGTCGAAGAAGAGCAGTAAGGCTTCCCTTTCCTTGACGCCTCGAATAGCCGTCTGATCATGGATAGGCGTCGAATACGCATTCAAGTCGAGCTCAAGCAGGCAAAGTCGACAGCGGGCAAGATCAATTTGGGCACCATGCGAAAGAAGCTCAATAAATCGATTCAGCGGCTCCGAACGTTGCAGGCGACCTATACCCCCGGCGCTTTAGTCCACTTGGGCCAGCTTAAAATGGCTCCCGAAACTCTCGCGGAGAGTGTGCCTCTGGTCCTGCCCTCCGACCTCTCTTTGGCACAATGAACTGCGGGTTGCCTCCCTGGCATTGCCGAGCTGGAGCTCTCGATGCGAGAAGCACAATGTCGGTCGGCGTTGGTCCTTCTCCGCAACCAGCTGCACATAAAGGCACGACTGCTCCTCTACAAGAAACACCACGTCCGCCATCAAATCGCCAATACTCGCTCACGCACCCTCATCAACCGCAATGAGGGCAAAATCAAACTGCGCGCGGAGAAGTTCCAAGCGGCTCGACGAGCGCTGATTGTGCTCCTGAATGGAACCCCTCCGCCCTTTCCAGCGCTCCGCAAGGCGGATATCCGTTGCATGGAAGATCCGGACGCGCTGCCGTCGCACCGTTCGGCCATGCTGCAGAAAGAGAGCCGGCGTGTGAGGAGGGAGGCGGATCTCGTCGCACAGGGCGAACTACCCCTGGTGGACACGGACAAGCAGCGCTTGGCAGCTGGTGGCGAGGACTCGGACATCGACGACGATGCGGATGACGAGGGGACGCAGCAACTGCAGGGAGAGAGTTGGCGAGTTATGTCGTGGATCTGGACAACCACTGGCACAGCTGGGACGGACGTTGAGCTCGAAGATGGTTTGTTCCTCGTTTTTTCTTTTGATATCCCGCTCACCCATGGATAGCGCTGAGAATCGAGTGGTGCAAAGCATACGCACGGGTTCGGCGATGGCGGGAGGAAGTTCGTATACTTCAAGAAGAATGGCGACGGTTCCCCATCTCCCTCGCACACGAGGCCAGCACTTGGGACAAGCGAGCCGGCTTGGTGGCGACAGAGCAAGGCAACGGGAACCCTGAGCTTTTGGAGGGAAAGATCGCGTACGCCAACAAACAACGCGACATCTTCCAAGTGTTGATTCGCCGGGCAGAGGTAACGAGAGTCGCGCCAAAGCCCAAGCGTGGCTCGCGCTGTCGTGTATGAAAAATGTTTGGCATGAAACAGGGAATAATACCTTACGGCACATCTTCTTCAATTCCCAAGAACGCTAACTTGTAGACCAAGATTAGTCAGCCATCAAATATGTCACCAGGTGCGACATTCATTACAGGTGTGACATTCACCGCTGGATCGAGTTTCAGGGCATTTGCAGAAAAGAGTGACGAGAGTCACGAAAGTCACAAGGTGACCGTGACGTGACCGCAGTCCGCAGTCCGCAGTCCGCAGCACTCGAAATAGTATATAAGGGGCGCCCCGGAGGCGAAAACAAGATAGAATCCCCCACTTTCGAAAGTACTTAGTATTCATTTAGCGTACTCTAGGTTGTATCCTAGACTGAATACTACCGTTTTACCGTCCTCAGACCTAGTGTGATCTCCGATAGACCCACATTAAGTTGCCATCTGATCCTATCAACCCTATTTGATCCTATCAACCCACATTGATCCTGTCATTAAGTTCACCTTTGTCTTAGTGAGCTTACTGATCCTATACGTTGTTGTCAGACTACTGTGTGTGACCTTCGTATATACGTTTACGAGTACCAAGTCCAAGAGGGACTTTGTTATTCGCCCAGCATAAGCAAGACAAGTTTCGGTATACGTTTCTGTTTTAGTTAGAGCTACGTACGGCTCTACCTACACAACCCTCATCCCATACCAACTTCCAACTCAAGTCCTTTTTAGGCAAACTTCCTTCACCAAGTTCCCCGAACCCTCGCGTGCAGTTTCCCGAACAAAGTCGCTTCCGGATCTGTACGTTGGAAAATAAATTTTCCAGTCGACATCATTGGTGACCACCGCAGGGGGAACTCTTCGGTGAACAACATTCCCAACAACATTAACTCTCTACCAACCTTCCACCACACCAACTCTCTTACTCCTACTCCCCCTCCATTACCTTCCAGAACCACCATGGCAAGCTGGGAGGACCTTCAAGGACTCGGAACCTCACACGATGCAGCAGTCGCTGCGCAGATGCAACATGAAGAATACGAACGACGTCGTGCAGGCCATGCATCAACCAGCAAGACAAGATTTACGGACAAGACCCCACTCTCAAAAGGCAAGGCTAAGGAGCGGGAAGCTGTAAGTGATTTCTTGGATGAGCTTAGCTCGGACTCTGAGGCCGAGTTTGTCAAGCCCTGGATACCCTCTCCCCCTTCCTCGCCTGAACCAAACCCTCTACGTATGCCACCACCTCATACCTTTAGTGCACCATTACGAACCTCGCTAGACATGCCAATCCCAGGAAGCAAGGAAGCTCCCAAGACCTTCCGCGGAAAGTACTACGAGGTCGAAAGATTTGTGCGTCATCTCGAACATTTATTCACCAAGAACCGAGTTACAGATGAGAAAGAGCGTTGCACGCTCGTTTTGGACTATTGTTCTACTAACGTACAGAATGTCATTAGGACCATGGAATACTTCCGGACTCCCAGATGGGTTGGGCTACGACGCGAAATCTTGAAGATGTTTGATGCAGAGCGCACACTACACAAGTATCATCCTGCGGATGTTGTAGCTTTCGCAAAGGCCTCGTCGAAACAATCACTGACCAGTATGACAGCTTGGCGCAAATATAACGTTAAGTTCAATGCCATAGCAGGAGGGTTGTATGCTCAAGGAAGGCTTGCGGAAGAGAACTATCGTGCATACTTTTGGTTTGGAGTTCCCCAAGAACTACGTACAGCGCTTGAGGCGCGCATTCTTCAAGGTCGTTCGTTGCAGAATACTTCACAATATTCTATTCGCGAAATCAACATAGCCGCCGACTGGCACTTCCGCAGGAATCGGGCTGAAGCGTTATTGCTTGATGCAGGAGAATTTGGATTTGACGCCTATGAAGCTGACGACGACGACTCAGACTCAGACTCAGAAGCCTCGGATAGCGACTCAGAATACGAGAGGCGTCGTGCTCGAAGGAAGAAGAAGAAACGGGCTAGCTCGAATGTGCGAAAGGACCGAGATCTGAAGACCAAGACGCCCGCACCGAAGAGCAAGGTGAAATTCTCAGGAAATGAAGAGGAGATCGCCGGCATGATCAGGCAATTGAACGGTATGAAATTGGAAGATCCGGAATATGCACCGACCTACTACAAGGTGCTTGCCCTAGATAAGACAGGGAACGCTGCTCAGTGCGTGAAGCCACCTGTACAGGCACGGGCGTTAGCATCTAACCCGCAGTCTGGATTCCCGCGACGAACCAGTTCCACACCTACACCAGTGTTCAATCGAGCTCCCGAATCTGCAAATGCTCCTTCGCCTGCCCCACGCCCGTCACCAGCCACCTATCCCAACAATGTTCCCCTCGGAGAGCAAGCATGCTTTGGTTGCGGGAAACCAGGCCATCGGATGAGCGATTGCGGCGACATAAATGGATTTGTATCGCGAGGAGTCCTCGGACACAACGCGCAGACGGGCAGGCTAGAGATGACGTCCGGTGCGTCATTGCGGAGACTCCCAGGAGAGACCTTGGTGAAGGCTGTGGAACGTTTAACCAAGGGCCAGCAGAGTTCACCTGTGTTGCTCGCCTACGTCGAACCACTTTCTGGGACGTCCCGCGCTGTGCATAACTTCTACCAAAGTCGAGCTCATGTGAGAGAGCTAGCCAGCGAAGAGTCGGACTGGATGGAAGCGGAGGATGGAGGTTATGAGTCAGAAGTGGAAACGGAAGATGAAAGCACCGTCTACCTAACTGTGCCAAGGACAGTGCAGTTTGTCGACGAAGATGCCGAGGTATATGAAGCGGACCGGACCGTTCCTAGTACTCGTCAAGCGAGGCGACTGGCGTTCGATGGGGTTCACGTACCGGCACGGCCACGGCCAACAGCATCGGCAGCGCCAGAACGAGTACGGCCGATGACTCGAGCAACGTCTCCCAAGATGACCGAGGTTACTCCCCTGCCGACAGCAGTCCCCCGAGATAACCCTCCGCCCTTGCCGTTTCCCAAACCGCCTATGGCAGTTCCTGTCAGACCACCAACTCCGCCGAAGACTTCTATGCGGAAACCGACGGTAGCAGTGCCTGACGTTACGCCAGTAGATGCACGAACGCCGCGAGCGGCGCAGATGGACGTGGACGATCTGCCATCGCCGCCTGTACGGAGCCACGAGGTACCGACCCCGCGAGATCCTATCGACCCTCCGAGAAAGGGTAAGCAGACAGAAATTGAGAAGAGAGATGTTCACCGTTCGGTCCCTCGACAATCCGCCATATCCACCACCGTGAACCGGACAGACGTCACAAATCGGGCGCTGGACGCTAAAGTGGAGATTAGTTTGCGGGAATTAATGGAGGTATCGAAAGATGTACGTACCGAATTTACCGACTTGATTCGCGTGAGGAATCCCAAAGCAGTTTTATTAAATGCTGACACTCCGGCCTCGGCGTCGGTGAACCTGGCATGGCCGCGCACTAACGGTATCTTGATTCGAGTCGAGATGGAGACGGGCGGTTCAACGATTAGCGCTATCATCGATACCGGTTCGCAATTAAATGTCGTGAGAGGCGAGCCGGCGCGCCAGAAAATCAGGCGAGTCATCGACACGACGCAAGCAATCTATATGAACGATGCTAACGGAGGCTCGGGTCAGCTCAGAGGTATGATTCGGGGAGCAGAACTCACTTGTGGTGGGCTGCTAACGCTCGCTGATCTCTGGGTGTCCGAGATCGCGCCGTTTGATCTCCTACTGGGACGCCCGTGGCAACGCGCAAACAAGGTTAGTATCGACGAACGACAAGAAGGGACCTACTTGGTATTCAAAGACTCAGTAACTGGTCGTCCCCGATTCGAGTTGCTGGCAGCGCCCGCAGAGACCGAAGATGACGATCCTTTTGTGCACTATCAGTCGGCGTCATGTTTACATGTCGATAACGAGACGGCTCACTCAATTAATGCCGATTTGGCAGTGAATCTGTGGACACCCAGCAATGAGTCGAGATCGCCGATGGTGGCTTCAGGAACGAGAGGTACGGCACAACTCCCGATGGATCGTCTTCTGTTTGCGGACCTTGCCTCGTGCCCAACGTTAATTCAACGGGCAGAGCGCTTGCTGTTGCTCGGGGTTCGGGTGCTCAGAGTCGTAATGACCGTCGGCGTCTTGATTGCGTGTTGGTGGTTGCCGCTCATTTGTCAGAGCTTATTTCTAAAGAGGAATAATCAAGGCCAAGACGCGTCGGAACACGGTCACGTACCGCTAAATAACGATCCGCGCATCGTGAAGGACGGCGAGAGTTCGCCAATGAGATCGGTCGAGGGCATGCTTGAAGATCAACGCGAAGAAAGGCCAGCGAAGGAGCAAGCATCAGAGCTGGATACGGACATGTCAAATTTATTATGCGAAAAACAAGCTCATAATAAAATCACGCACCATGGAAAACACAATCCGTCGTTGACTCTACCTGGTGCCTGGCAGGGACGCGACAGCGGCGAGTTTAACGACGGAAAATTCCATCGAGAGAGGCCGGAGTACGAGCATGAGTCGGTGCCTTTTGAAATTCAGTCAGGTTATAATAAAGGCGACGCGTCAAATGAGCTCACTCACCGAATTCCCGACCCTCCACATAACGCCCTTCAACCTCTTGTTACAACCCACTGGCTAACCCTAACCGCGCCCGTCGTGCCGTCGTTCACGATGGACCTCCAACTGGCATCAACGCCCCCACCTCTCGCAATCATCCCGCATCTACCTCCATTTCCGCTCGTCGTTCCCCTACCCCCCCCTCCACCGTATCGACGAGGAGGAGGGCGAAACCCTGTACAACGCCAACGAGGTCGCGGTCGTCCACACTTTGGCCACGATGCAGAGCGTCAATCGTACCGAAACGGTACTTCCGCATCGCAGCCAGTCTACCGTCGATCCCCGCATCCTCCGCCGCCTCCCAGTGACGCTCGACCCGAGCGTAGCACCCGAGCAACGCGCTATCCGTCCGCTGCCGCAACGAGCCCGCCTGCTGCCTCCGCCTCGCGATCGTCCGCCGACCCCGTACCCGTTCCTGGACGAGGGCGTACTGGCGCAAGCTCGTCAAATCCAAATGGCGATGGTCGCAGCGCAGAACGTGGGCAGAGAGATGCCTCGAATCGAGGAGGATCCAATGGACATCGAGGGCGAGGACGTGCCAGGTAATCTAGAAAAATGTGGTCAGTACACGAAGCTGACGCAAGATGCAGAGGAGGACCAACCTCAAGAGGAGCTACCTCGAGATACTATGCCGCTCCCCTCCCTTTTGTTTCACCCCGCTCCGGTCCCAACGAGCACGGACACACCGGCCTCGACCTCTCCGAGCTCTACAGACCCTCGCTCCGACCCAACCTTGGAGTGGGCACCAGACCCTGTCGAGGATTTGGCCCGGATAGTCGTAGCGGGTATGTCGGACGTCAACTTGGCAAAGACCGAGCTAACAAGTACGACAGGCCTCGAGAACCTCGGGATATCGCTGGGCAACCCAACAGCGACGCTCCCAGAGCCTCTCTTCGAGCCAGTTTCCGAGCTCGGGGAGGAGCTCCGCGACAATTTGGCCCATCTCCTACCCGACACCCCCGGCCCTCCCACCGTTCAACCACGCGCTGCAAATGGTGCAGCTCCTCGTACCGCGTGCCCAGCTAGCCGAGTTATACAGCCGCACTGTTGCTGGTGTGCTTCCGAACGTCGAACGGCTCGCTAGGGAAGCCCAGGTGCAGACTGGCGCTGGGCGAATTCATGGCTGGGTTATCTTCTACGACGCGTTGCGGGCAGCCCAGGCACTGTTGGCAGAGCGGACGGAAGAGCAAGTCGGGATCGCTTATAACGCGACGCGAGTGTATCGTTACTGGGCCGACAGAATCAACGAGGAGCTCGACGACGCGATCCAGGAGCAGAGATTGACGCACCAGTTGACCCATCGGCGCCTCGATGGCGAACCCTCTACTCCTCTCGACCCATCCACCGCATTCTCGGACGACTGGAACGTCACTGTCGACCGGGCTTTTGAGCGAGAGATTGCTCGCGCTGAAATGGGACTTGCGGCGATGCATCTGGCGGAAGAACTGGACGACCCGACCATGAACCACTCCTACGAAGGCTTTAACGACGAGAATCCGACGTGGGATACTGAGGACGAGAGCGTAAACGGCGAGTATGAAGAAGATGGTGGTGGTCTCGGAACAACCGCGCCGCGATCACTCACGCGTGTGACTCCAACTCGTTCACCTTCACCCACTCACACCATCGACCCACTGCAAGTGTTCTACACATCGAGACCTACGACACCTTCCTTCTCCTTCGACGACCACGTTGCGGGAGGAGACACCGACAACGAGTTTGATTCAAGTGAGTCGTCTATCGGAGGAATTTCGGTCGCTGAGCATAATTGCACAGGCTCGGACTCATTTGTCTCAGTCACTTCTCACGACCTGGTCATACGGGACCTTATCGACGAAAGCGGCGAACTGTTTGCGCAAGGGCGACTGGAAGAAGCACGAGAGTTGTGGTACTGGGCCGTGAGGTGCGTCACTCGGCAAGCCCATCCACCCTCCGCCGACCTGTTTCGTAGCCACGAAGGATCCGTTGCCAGTGATTCGTCACCACCGCCGCTCGACGACGGTGGCATCTTTTGGGGATGGAGCTCGTCAACGGAGGCCACAGGTGTTGTTGACGAGGAACTCGAGTTGTCGGAGCCTGGAGACAGCTCATTCCTCGAACGTTTGTCTCAAACATCGCCCGAGCCGGCCTGGGGATACGAAGCAACGCCCTGGGAACACCCTGACGCCTCTCTTTCGCTCGATTCCTTCGTACATTCGCGCTTTTTCGAGGAACAGGACACCTTGGCGACAACTCATGCTCCGGAATTTGTGACCCAACAAGCAGCAGTGTCGTCGTATCCACAGTTTGGCACCTCGCTCCGTGTTCCCATCGACCCGCTCACCTACGACAATCGTCCCTACGTCGCGCCGGTTTTCGTTCCGCCGCTGCCTGCGGTGGAGTACCCCACATCTGTGAAGGGCAAGGAACGTGCGGCGGAGTACCCCGCATTTCCGGAGAGCAAAGAACTTGTTGACGATAATCGACCATGGTACCGAACGGACGCTGGTTATACAGTGAACAACCCGAGCTGGACCCATTTTCCCAATCAACAACCTACTCTCGGCGATGCCCCATCTCTTCCCCTGGCGGATTACGCCAAGGTGGGGGCATTTCAAGTCGCGCCGTTAGATCCGAAGAAGATGATCCTGGACTCGGGAGCGCCTGCGACGTTTTGGCTCTCACTAGCCCCACCTGCCCCTCCGCCCTCCCCATCCTCTAACTCATCCACCGACCCGCTTTCGTCGGCCTTTGGACAACGACGGTCATTTATGGAGTATATATCCGAGATGCGAACCCACGTTTTTCCGCACGAAGGAGGCAGTAGCGTTGGGGGGCGGATATACGACGAGCTACGACGTGTCGTACGGGACCCTCGACATGCAGCATGCGCTCGCGTTCTCACCTCTACGCACGGCCCTGCACCATGCCTACGATCACGAAGGGCTTGGTCAGTTGGTTGATTGGAAACGACTGGGTGGTCCGAATGGGCAACGAGTGGAGTACCACTGGGACCGGAACCATGCTCCCATCGTCGTTGATGCTGAACAAAACGAGTTGCAGGAGGTCTTCTTTCGTCAGTGCATTTGCTTATTTCTATCTTTCAGTCGACCTGACCGACTGGCAGATGGCCCACATTTTGACGTACATCACGAATCGCTCCATACTCGCCAAGCCATCCTCACATTCCTCCGTCGAGTCCTCCCTTACCTCTGCCGACAAGGTGCCGACGTGTTGCACGCCTTCTACAAATGGCTCGTTCATTGCCGCTACCCAACCCGCCGACGCCGTCTCTTTACGCACCCCTTCCTTCGTCACCATGAGATGGGGTTGTGTGAGATTGTTTACTCGCTTCTTCATGAGAACGGGTATTCGAGGGAGGCCGAGGAGTTTGAGGAATTTCTTCGCGTCCGCTACATGTGTGAAGAAGTCATTGGCCGCTTCCTTGAAGATGGATACCTCGATATCGACCTCAAAGCGGGGCGACCAAGGATACTGGTCGCGGGATCTTCCGGGGCTCATCTGCTACGATTCTCCGGTTTCTTCTTCGGACGGGGCCGAGGCGAACGACGACACCAACGGCTCCCTTTACAGCGACGTCTGCGAATCCAACGTCAGCGACGTATCATCTCTGGACTGGTTGTACGTTACCGGGGGGTTCGAGGACGACAGTGATGGCGATTTGGCTGGTGAAGGTTGTCACGACGTGGACGAGAGCTTTCTTCCAAGTTTCCTCCAGCGACTCTCGCTCGCTTCTTCAAGTCTTCCCAACTCCCGATCAGCTTCCGCTCCGGTTGGGAGCCGACCCACTGCCGTATTCGACAATGTTCTTCGACGTCAAGAAGCGGGACCGGTCGTCGCGCCTGTACCCCAGTACCCCGCCGCCTGCGTTTCTGGATATCGACACCGCTGCTGCTGATGCTGCTCTATACGCGCTTGACGACGGGGCTTTCGATAGCCTTTCCGAAGACGATGACGAGGCGCTCGCCGACAACGAGGCCAGCGACCGCGAAGCTACCGAGAATGCCGCCCTTACGCGGTGGCCCACCCTTGCGCAATGGTTATTGTAAACAACGTACGTCCGCATTATTTCTGTTCGCCACGGATGTACTGACGCGGATATGCAGTCATGGATACGGACTATACCGCGAGTCGAGCTCACTTCTGTTCGCCGCGGACGTGAACACTCGATCTCTCGCCATTGATACGGATAATCAACGACCAGTGAGGTCTCGTCTACGACGGGCTCTGGAAGTGCCGCCCAGCCCACTGGTATATATATATATCCTCGCTTTCCTCTCTCCTCTTGCGCGTGCATCCGCCCTCGATGCTTTGGACCGTCCGGGACGACTCTCCTTGCCGCCCTCCTACTCCGTTCACGAGCACGTTGTGATGCCTCCAACGTACATATCATCCGCGTCTCGGTTTCCCGCCTCGGTCTCACTCATCTATGCCGCCCTACCTTTTCTTGGGATCTTTCTTCTTTCTTGGACATTCCCATGCGACGTTTGTGTCGCTATCGATGGGATCCGCCGTACCGTGGGCGAACATCTTCGATGGACAACCAACAACAACTACGGCCTTCGTTATGCGACGCTCCAACAGCTTCGCCATTGGACGCTTCAACAGCGTCAATTCACGACTCACGACCAATACCCGCGTTGGGTATTCCACCCGACTCGCACGACATCCACATTTACGACTCATTCTTACTGCGACTGGATTCGTATCCTCTATAACGGGAATTGTAGCTGAGCTCGGTTGTTCCTTTGAAGGACTTGTTGAACGAGTCCTTGCCTTTGTTGTACGTGCGGTTATATGCTTACTGGAGAAATGTATACTCGTGCTTCCACATCGAGGGCTGAGATTGAGTAACGGCTTGGAAAATCCTGAGACGCTCCATTCATTGCCTCAAGCCGCATGCTTCACCTATACCCCTGAGCCTCAAGACTGGAAGACTCTTGGGAGCGGCACGACTAACTTGGGCTTTACTCCGGAGGGTGACTGGGACGTACTTGAAGATGACGACGAATACATTGTGTATCCGGTGGAGATGGCAGACTCAAGTGGAAAGGCCGTTCCTGCCTTCACCATGTACAAGCGAGTGGATAAGAAGGTGCGTCCGGTATCTACAACGTTCTCGCCGGAATACGAAGTCAAGCGGCAAATTCCGGAGAAGCCAGAACTGTCCCTTCCTCCATTGACCCGTCAGCCACCGCCGTTTGTACCGACTCGACGAATAACCACTGAACGTCTGGCGTTACTGGAAGTTAATACTGATGGTTTTCTCTCAGAGGAAGAAGAGAAGCTCGTCCTCCATGTTCTTACTCTTAACGAGCAAGCTCTGGCCTTTGAAGATAGCGAACGAGGGACATTCCGGGACGACTATTTCAGTCCGTACAAGATCGCCACCGTCCCTCACGTTCCTTGGGAATACAAGAACATTCCTATTCCACCTGGGATCCTTACAAAGGTCATCGAGGTGCTCAAGCTAAAAATTGAAGCTGGCGTTTATGAAGGCTGTCAGTCTTCTTACCGATCTCGCTGGTTCTGTGTCGTAAAGAAGAGCGGTAAGCTGCGAATCGTCCATGATCTGCAACCGCTGAACAAGGTTTCAATTAGGGATGCAGGGATGTTACCTATCGTTGATAACTTTGTCGAGGGGTTCGCGGGGCGTCAATGCTATACTGTATTTGATCTTTACTGGGGGTTCGATGCTCGCAAGATGGATCCCGAAAGTCGCGATATGACAGCTTTTATGACCCCGCTGGGACTTCTGCGAATTACCTCTATGCCGACTGGATATACAAACCCCCCCGCTGAGTTTCAAAAGTGTATGGTCTTCATTCTCCATGACGAAATTCCTCATTGCGCTGACGTTTTTATCGACGATCTTCCGATAAAAGGCCCAGTATCAGCGTATCTTGACAGTGAAGGAAAGCCAGCCACTCTTCCCGAGAACCCTGGGATCCGTCGGTTTATCTGGGAGCATATGGAAGTTGTGCATCGTATCATGCACAAGGTCAAGTTGGCAGGGGGTACCTTTTCCGGTGTAAAAGTTCAAATATGCCGGCGAGAAGCGCTTATCGTGGGTCAATTATGTTCACCAGAGGGACGTACCCCAGATCGCAAGAAGGTCTCCGCCATACTGGACTGGCCAGCATTGGCAACGCCGAAGGAGGTACGTCGTTTCCTAGGACTTTGCGGAACAGTGCGCAACTGGATTCCGAATTACTCCAGTATCATTCGACCTCTGACGGAACTTTATCGGCAAGGAGTGGACTTCGTGTGGGATGATCGAAGGGCGGACGCTTTCGAAGCAATCAAACAGCTTGTCGCTTTGGCTCCGGCACTCACACCCATTGACTACCCTTCGAAACGACTAATAATTCTCTCGGTCGATTCAAGCTCTGTCGGAACGGGAATGGTGCTTTCTCAGTTGGATGAACAAGGACGACGGCGCCCAGCTCGGTATGGTTCTCTGCCCATGAGCGAACGTGAGTCTCGTTATTCGCAACCCAAACTGGAGCTGTTTGGCCTGTACCGCGCCCTTCGCCATTGGCGTATTCATATCATTGGGATGGAGAACCTGCGTGTGGAGGTAGACGCCAAGTACATCGCGGGGTTGCTCAATAGTCCCGACCTACAACCCGACGCGGCAGTAAATCGCTGGATTCAAGGTATCCTTATGTTTCACTTTGCACTGGTTCACGTACCGGCTACCAAGTTTCAAGGACCAGATGCTCTTTCACGCCGAGGCCTCGCACCGGGTGAGACCGCGGAGGATGATGATGACACGTGGCTGGATGAGATTGCATTGCTAATTCAGCAGGTACCACTTGGGGAGCATGCTCACCCCGCACTGGGGATGCCGTCATCACTTCTAGCCCGGACTAGGCAAGAGTCAGATTTACGAGATATCGAGCATTTCCTACGGACATTGGAAGCGCCAGTCTCTCTTACTTTGCAACTGCACCAACGCTTCATTCGGAAAGCAACTCAATTCATGGTGAAGGACAACAAGTTGTACAAGCGCAATCCGCGGGGACAGCCACTCCTCGTTATCCTGGATTCTGCTACACGCCTTCAAATTCTGACGCAAGCTCATGAAGATCTCGGTCACAAGGGTGTACGGACACTTTGGGAAATGCTGCGGGGGCGTTTCTATTGGCCCAGACTCCGAAATGACATTTCCCACCACGTTGCATCCTGTCATACATGTCAAGTTCGGAGCACACGTAAATTCGAAAAGCCAATCTCTGTTTCTACCCCGGTTGCTGTGTTCCAGAAGATCTACATTGACATCATGATGATGCCCAAATCGGGGAGGTTCACCCGGATAGTGGCTGCTAGGGACGATCTCACGGGGACTTGCGAGGCTATGGCGATCGAGGACGCTACTGCCACTACTTTGGCGCGTTTCTTTTGGACTCACATCTACTGTCGATACGGCTGCCCAAGACGTGTAATCACTGACAATGGCCCAGAGGTCAAGGCTGGTTTTGAAGAACTCATGAAACGCTTGCGGATTCCACATGTGCGGATTTCTGGGTACAACAAACACGCAACAGGCAAGGTCGAGCGAGGGCACTTCACACTGCGGGAAGCCATAGTCAAATCATGCAATGGAAAGCTCTCTGAATGGCCCGATAAACTCCCTCTGGCCCTGTTTGCAGACCGCATTACCGTCAGCCGTATTACAGGCTTCTCACCATACCAACTACTTCACGGAACCGATCCAATACTTCCTTTTGATCTCTTTGAAGCCACGTTCCTGGTTACGGGGTTCAAGCCAGGCATGTCCACTTCCGAGCTGTTGGCTCTCAGAATTCGGCAGTTGTCTAAGCTTAACTCAGACGTACAGCAAGCTTCAGATACCCTAGCTCAGTCCCGATTCCGATCCAAAAGCCAGTTCGAACGCAAGTTTCAGCATCGTCTCCTTAAGCGCGATTACGACCCCGGGGAGCTTGTTCTTCTCCGCAATGTTGGGATTGAGAATCAAATGAGCATGGTGCGCAAGACCGGGGATCGCTATCTAGGGCCTTATCAAGTCATTCGCAAGAACGCTGGGGGTGCTTATATCCTGAGTGAATTGGACGGCGCTGTTTTCGCTAAGAACCCCGTCGCCGCCTTTCGCTTATCTCCGTACATCACCCGCCGCCATGCTTTTATGCGCCGGGGAAGCCCTGAAGGTAGCTCGTCAGATCTGGACGAATCGGGATACTCGGGAACAGAGAGTAGCACAGAGTCAGAATCCGAATAACGGCAAGGAGTTTAAAGGAAAACCGCAACAAATCGACCAGCGGAGTGGATGACTCGAGGGCGCCACCGACCAATATAAAGGGAGGCGATCTTCGACGGCTCCTTCAGAATCCTCGACTGCCCCATCGTCTCTACGCTTGTACATGTCCACTGTCCCCGACGACCGCTTCGCTTTTGGAATCGGCGATTGCTACTACCCAGGGGAGAGTCCTCCACCCCAGTCCATCATTATCCAGCACCCCCGGCCTCTTCCGCCCCCGCCGCGCCAGCCGCGCACCGTTCACTTTACGGTCGGAGATGACGACACAGAGGATGAGTGGCGCTACTATGAGCAGCACACTTCCCCTCCCACGTGCAGCGACCGGTACACTCGGGAGTCTGTCAATGTGGGGGCGCCTCCGTACTGGAAACGCGTCCTTCTCCTGGGATCGAACTATGGCGACTATGTTTACCCGATTCGGGGTCGGCTCAGCAGTTTCGATGGCCACACCACGCCTCCATCCATCCTTACTCAGTTCTTTCGAGCCAGACGCAACCCCCGCACTACTGTTTCTCTCATCGCTTCGGTTGGCGATCCATACGTCCCACGTGTTTCTGTCCTCAACTTGGTCGACACCCAGTCTGGCAACTCATACTTTGGCCTCGACACCACCACCGACAGGCGCATCGCTGTTGGCACCAAGCTGAAGACTGTCGACGACTTGCATGGTGTGTGGACCGTTACCCACATCTGGTCCTATGATTGGTGGTGGGCGCATATGGAGTTGTACGATGAACAGAAGCGCCGTCGGGCCACAGTGCGAGCCAGCTACCACCGCGTCAACGGACGAGTATCGTACCCCCACATCGTTGTCACCATGGTTCTGCAGGAGATGGTGCGTGCTCTTGTGTGGATCTACGGAGTTGTGGCGTGGTAGATGGAACTAGCTTGCATATACGTGTTGTGTGTTGTTTTTCTCTGTCCTTTCGCTTGTTGTTTTCCTTTACTATGCAATTCCTTTCTCTCTCTTTGTTGGAATCACGACGTTGGAGAATTGAAGAAGTGGCTTGCAGCTATATTCCCTGTTACCCAACTGAGGGCAGTTGGAAGATCTGTTCGCCGCGGATGTCGTGTATGAAAAATGTTTGGCATGAAACAGGGAATAATACCTTACGGCACATCTTCTTCAATTCCCAAGAACGCTAACTTGTAGACCAAGATTAGTCAGCCATCAAATATGTCACCAGGTGCGACATTCATTACAGGTGTGACATTCACCGCTGGATCGAGTTTCAGGGCATTTGCAGAAAAGAGTGACGAGAGTCACGAAAGTCACAAGGTGACCGTGACGTGACCGCAGTCCGCAGTCCGCAGTCCGCAGCACTCGAAATAGTATATAAGGGGCGCCCCGGAGGCGAAAACAAGATAGAATCCCCCACTTTCGAAAGTACTTAGTATTCATTTAGCGTACTCTAGGTTGTATCCTAGACTGAATACTACCGTTTTACCGTCCTCAGACCTAGTGTGATCTCCGATAGACCCACATTAAGTTGCCATCTGATCCTATCAACCCTATTTGATCCTATCAACCCACATTGATCCTGTCATTAAGTTCACCTTTGTCTTAGTGAGCTTACTGATCCTATACGTTGTTGTCAGACTACTGTGTGTGACCTTCGTATATACGTTTACGAGTACCAAGTCCAAGAGGGACTTTGTTATTCGCCCAGCATAAGCAAGACAAGTTTCGGTATACGTTTCTGTTTTAGTTAGAGCTACGTACGGCTCTACCTACACAACCCTCATCCCATACCAACTTCCAACTCAAGTCCTTTTTAGGCAAACTTCCTTCACCAAGTTCCCCGAACCCTCGCGTGCAGTTTCCCGAACAAAGTCGCTTCCGGATCTGTACGTTGGAAAATAAATTTTCCAGTCGACAGCGCCGTCCACGAACCGATGAGCACGATGGCGGGGGATCTGACGCTGTCGCTGATGAGGCTGGGGATAGCAGGGGAACTGGCGCTGTCACTGATGAGGCGGGGGATAGCGACAGCGAGGACGAGCGGGGCTTCTTGGACAGCGATGAGGAGGGCGAGGGTGACGAGCGGGGGTTTTGACCTGTTTTCTTCCCTCCCGGACCAATACGTATACTTATGGCCTCTTTTCGTCCTTTTAGTAGCTTTTGATGGTCTTTTTGGTCTTGTTGACGGTACAATTGGTGTTTTCGGTAGGGTTTTCATATATTACGACTTACCAACACTTGCTACGGCGACCTAAGGGGTGTTAGCAGTTAATAACACTGGCCCGAGGTACCCGGAGCCCATAAATGGCAAGCCGCACTTGCCCGAGGTGCGGGTCTGGCCGGGTTGAGGGTTGATGCACTACACCCCACAACAGCTGCCATGGTTTAATGCATCACCTTGGGTGCATGAGGTGGAGAATGAAGATCGAGGGGCGCACTACGCGCGACATGATTTGTGCCGGTGCCATGGGAGGCTCCCAAGTGCTCGCAAGGGTGAACGTGTTCTCGTCGATATGCATCGAAAGAAGAAAAGGCACTGCCTGAAAAATACGCTCGTCGAAGTAGCGATCGTAAGGAACGGGTCGGGAACGTTGAGCGAGAGCTTTGCCGGTGGGGGAATCGTCCATTATGGGGTACGAGACGAGGCCAGGCCGTTTATATAACCGCGACATTGCAAGGCACCGGTAATCAACAAGACAAAATACGGCGGACCGCCGGAGAACCCAGCCAGGATAATACAGACCGCGCGGAAGGCGACTCAAGTGCAAAAGGCGCGCTTAGAAGACCGAAAAACGCAGAAACACCTGGATTGGAAGCCGACAAACACGCGACAGGAACTACACGTTAACCGGACGACAGAGGGGAAGATCCTATACAGGCGCTAAGCATAATATCATCCGGAGGACGATTGTCGCGATCAGGGGTAACGCGCTTGCTCAGCGGACTCCATGCTTCCCTCGACGTATCTCTCGAGGCTCTATCGAGTCGCGAATATTGTCCATCGACTGGTTGTTCACCGAGGGTCCCGCAGCATCCTGTCTCCCTGTCAACACCGGTACCATCGAACAATGGAGGCGATACCATTTCGGCGACGATTTGGTCGATACACTCCCGCGAGACCCCAATAGCATGATCGTTGTCGACGGTCTCGACCTGAATGGGAGCACCGTAACGAATAGCCGTGACAACACGGCTTCGGCAACGCGTTGTGTGGAGGACCAAGACATAGTGGGAAGCGCCGCGCGGTCAGAGAAAGGCGTAACGACGACTCGCGGGATTAACGAGGGTACGGGTCGGTTGTTGAAGAAACACTCGATTGAACGGATGGAGTCGAACGACGCGTATTCGACGCGCGCATCGCCTTGAAGGTCGCGTTCGAAGGAATAAGACGCCAACGCCTGATCGAGAAGATACTGCGTCTGCTGGATAGCAATGGTCAAACGCGTCCTGCCCACGTCGACGGCCGTATCTTCGCCCAGGAAACCATAAGCATACAGGAGGCAGAGGGTGCAGTGAAACATCCAAGCGCTCTGGGACGGAACCGGATGACTAGCGGTGCTGACTTGGAAAGCCTTGTGTCGAAGGGTGCTGCAAACGCGCTGAATAAATGGAAGTAAGCGTAGAGGAAAATCGCGCCGAGAACGAAAAGCACGAACAATCATGTCCACGAGGGTACCGACCTTGCGACGGATAAAAGACAAGTCATCCTCGCAGTGAATTTCGATTGGCACGGACGCCCAACGACTAGTGAAGCCGACGCATACGAGGTAGAAGGCGAATGGACGGACGGTCTCCTCCAGGAAATTCTCGAGCGTCAGACCAAGAGTATCGGGATGGGGGATATCCGAGTAATCGACAAGCAAGCACACCGCGCTGCGATCAAGGAACGACTCGGGGAAATTCGCGAATTCCATGTCGAGCCAGCCTCGAGGGGACCTGCGAATATAAGAAGTTCCCGGGGAATAAGAAGGGCCACCGACCAGGGACGATCGGCATTTGAAAAGTAAAGAGGAGGTGTGAGGGCTATAGATAGCCGGGCCACGCCGCACAAGCCTCTGGATGCCGGACCAGGACGACCAGCCAACAACACAAGCCGTTAACCAAGACCGCTGGATTATTACGCACTTCAAGACAATGGAGCGACCCGAATAAGCACAACCGCTGGATTAATACACGCTCTCGGACGAACAAAGGAACCCAATAAACACCATCGCTGGATTAACGGATGCGCCAAAGCGCCGACCTCTAATACAGCGAATCTACGACACTCGATCATGCTATCGCAATGTTTGTCCGGATACAGTTCCGTTCCACCTACGACCGCGACGGATACAGTCCCCGGCCTACGAGCCCACCGCCTGCGCAGCCCCTCGAACCGCTCGCTATCGCAATGTTTGCCCGGATACAGCTCCGTTCCGTCGTCGCTGACACGAACGAGCTGGCCGCTGGATTACTGCACGCGCAGGGAAACCTCGCCGTCGTTCAGGAAGAACACGCCACCTATAACCCTTACTCAGACGGACAAGTCAAAGGGGAGCGAGACATACAACGCGATAAGTGCAGACGTTGAGTGGAAACAGGTGCAGAAGAGTCCGGCCAGCTGGGCATGGAAACGGAGTGAAACGGGGGCCTATCAGGGTCAGCAATGCGAAGCGGAGGTCAAGAAATCGACGTACAGACGCGGGATAATCTCGCGACACCGGGAAACAATAGCGCGGAGCACGAGATACCTAATGCGAAGCTCGAGGAAATATAGCGGCGTCCAGAAGAACCCAGCGGAAGGCGGATGAGTCGAGCGAAGGTCCAGGAAATACAGCGGCATCCGGGGATCAAAGCGACTCGGTCGATACTTCGACTCAGTCCCCACGAAACCATTCGACAGCCGTGCGACCAAGACTTACGAAGCAGAATATGAAACACTTACCAACCCAGGTCTTACAAACCATTAGCAATCCGCTTGGCAAGGGTCTAGAGCGTACTCACGACTTGACATCCCAGGCCAAATGCGCGGGAATTGTGGAACTAAGCATTCACACCCACAAACTATATCTACCACAACTGTAAACACAAGTAAACAGTTCACTGCGCCCCAATATACAGTGCAAATTTCAAGATACGGACACTGAGGACACCAGTATCGGGACCGCCCAATTAAAAGGGAACCACTATCCACCACTCCACCACTTTTCGGACGCTATAAGGCTCGGCGTCGGTCGGCTCGCTATAGTAAACCTCGACGGACGAGAGCGTAGCCAGTTAGCTCTACGAGGGCGACCACCATTCGGAACCGCGCAATAACCGCGACACCCAGACGTATACCAGGACGTTCGGAGGACTTCCTGTAGCTCGGTCGCCGTCCAATATCTCGAATCCGCGAGCACGACGTGTACAGACCATCCTATACAAGCGGCACTATCGAACATCCATCGGCCAGGACTTCCTCGCTGAGAAGCACCATAAGCCTCGAAGAGAATCGAGCACCACCACCTTCCTTCCAACAACTTCGCAGCAGGCTTTCGAGTCGCCAAACAACATCCACGACCGCGGAATAATCCAGCGGAGAACAAATTCTTCCCCGCTCGATTATAAACACACCACCCACGACCACAGACTAATCTTGCGGAGGCCAACAGCCTCTCCGCTCGATTATCCCTACTAACCACTTCCACAGGAACTACACAAGCGCGAGCTTTTCTAGCCCCGTTGGATTTACATATACACACACACACACACACTCACACAATTTAACACAGTTTTCACCGTTGCAAACACAATCCCCAGAGGACGACTCGACTGAGACTTGATAGTACAAAAGCCGTATTTTGGAAATCTATCTCTACGAACGCCCGCAGCATGCAGCTATCTATACAAGCTCATTCTGGCCCTCGACGCCAACTTTCGACTGAAGAATCGAATCTGCGCCAACGAACATCAAGACCCATCGTTAACAGCGGGTCGCGGCTATTTCGTGCCGCAAGCAGCTTACAAGGCCCACCTGAAAGAATATGTCAACGAGAAAGACGTACGTTAGCTTCCTTCCCGATCTATGTTTCGCTGAGTTTGTGTCTAGATTAGTACCTGTGTCGCCTTTGCGGCGCTCCTGCAAAAGGACACGCGCGTCACGACGGGTCTCCGAGTATCTGGCGTTGGTGGATGTGTTTGCGCTCGACACGGGCTTCTTCGTCGGCATGGATTGGGAGATCTCCAGAAGGGGGAGCGGTGAGTAACGCATCAACGATTCCTTCGCTTTTCTTGACATGTCATTCAGATACACGAATATGGACTTTATTGCAATGTCGACGCTGCAAGGCGAGACCGTCAAGGCCGTCGCCTTCTCGTACGACGTGGGCTGTCAATGGAAGGTCCTCCTTCCCGTTCGGGCGGATCATCTGAAGTCGAGAGGTTCAGTGACGACAGATCTCGGGTCATTCGAGATGCAGTTTGCACTGCCTGTTTGGCACGCCGCCGCCCACGAGATCAATTGCAGAACAGCGAATGCTCTGGGCTATGCTGTTGGGGTTGGGAAGACGGATGGAGAAGGTATTGAGAGGACGTGGTCAGTCCTTAACCCGATTGGGTGGGCAACGAAGGAGATGGGCGAGGGGGCTCGGCACGATACAATCGAGGATAAGGTGGATCACATGAATTTCGAAAAGAACATTGGGCAAGGTGAGCTTGGGGGCATCTGGCACAGTACTCGCGTCCTAACGGGTTTTCCAAGGAAAGAGTCTGGCTCGGAAGCTCGTCATCGCGATCGCCGAGTCGCGCAAGCAGGACGAGGAGTTCCGCGAGCTCGACGAGAGTATCAATGACGCGACACGCAAACGCTGGCAGGACAAGGTGTCGGCCTGGCGAATCGATGCCTCGAAGCCCAACCCATATCTACTTGACGAGGGGAAAGAGGGTGGGTTGACGTCTGGTCTCATATGTTCTCGCTAACTATGCTCACACAGGTGGCCAGACGCAGAAGCGCATCATGGAAGAGCTCAAAGCTGCAGAAGTGGCGGAGGCGTGTGCAGGCCAGATCACGATCGTGGAGGGAAAGATGACGGCAGCAGCCTTCATTGAGGCGGGGCTGCAGCTCGAAGACGCGCAGTACGTGGATCGAATTCGCTTATACCAGCCATCTAACATCTCCCAGGCGCCGGATCATTGCCGAAACGAAGAACAAGACGCTACTTACCGCGGACCGATCGAGTCAAATCCAAGAGCTTCGCTTCTCGCTATACCGCAAGTACAAGACGTTCTCAAGACTGCAATTGACGTATATGCCCGGGGTGGAGGAGATCATGGCGCAGGAGGAGGCTCAACGGACGTCAGACGCGCCCCCGCCGAAAGCCGAAGAGATGAAGCTGTATCTGCCGTCGCAGCTTCCGC
Source organism: Mycena amicta (assembly GCA_029282125.1). Taxonomy (NCBI): domain Eukaryota; kingdom Fungi; phylum Basidiomycota; class Agaricomycetes; order Agaricales; family Mycenaceae; genus Mycena; species Mycena amicta. The sequence goes on along the minus strand of JARIHP010000043.1, from coordinate 384,530 downwards.
GGGCGGAGCGTGGGCAGGCTTGTGTGCGAGGGGTGGTGAATGCGGAGGTCGCGCTGCGGGTGGGGCAGTGCGGAGATGCGCTGGTGGCGTTACGGGCGTGTCTGCATACACAGGCCCACCTAATCTACTGGCGCAATACGAACTCGGTCGGGCAGCGTGGCGCTACCCGTTCAGCGACGTTGCTGAGTCGGGTCAAGGAGCGGATCGACAAAGCGGCGGCAAAGTACCGCCAAGCGCGAGCCGCGCTGGTCGCCCTGAAAGGTGACACATACATGGCGAAATTCAAGCCGCTCCTGGACCAGGACATTAACGCACGCCCGGGAGTCGAGAACGACATCGAAGCGATGAAGAGGCTCGCGTCGGCGGACTCTTCGAGAGCATCCCGCAATGAGCCGACCCAGGGCACCCTGCACCGCGCGGTATCGTGGATTTGGAGTGTCGGCGGAGGCTCGGAGTTACATGACTGTGCGTATCACTCCTGTTTGACGGCTCCGAGGCTAATGGATTGTAGCGATCCGCGTTGATTGGTCGAAGGACAAGGCCCGACGAGAGCGATGGAGGGAAGAAATTGGTCTACTGCGAGGAGATGAAGCGTGTTCTCCGCTCGTTGCGTTGGGAGCAAGATCGCTGGACGGAACGGGCGAGTCGACGTCATGGAGAGCGGATTACGCCGGAGTTACAGTCCGGCCTGCGAGCGTACGCTCTGCGTCAAGCTGATCTCCATCGTCGCATCGGCCACGTTTTTCATGCAGACTGGAGTAAGCCGGTCAAGGGGGCCGTGAGGGATGTAATGGTTGAGGACGGAGGTCTGTTTCGCGACCTTCTCGATGGCAATGCCGAGGAGACGGTGGTTGATGGTACCAGTCTGGTGGACGAGGACGAGGTGTTCGAGGGCGAGGCGCTGACGACGGAGATGACGGCACGATACGAGACCCGCTCTCGTAGGCAACCCGCGGCAGGGACTGGCGTGGCGGGATGATGCTCGTTGCTACACGGGCGGCGGCGGGTAGGCTGGGCAATTGGCGCTGATGGGCGGGAGACGGGCGCTGATGGGGCGGGAGACGGTCACGGTCGGTGGTGGTTGCTAGGCGGACGGCAGCGGGCAGGAATGGGCAACGGGCGCTGATGGATGGGCACACGGCCGGAAGGACCCAAAACGGAGAGTATTACTGCAGTGTATTGATGGAATAATTGATTTTATTCGCGTATCTAAAGGTCCGACGGCCCTGTGATGGTACAAGGCGGCATCTAGGGCATAGGGAGGGCAGGGATTGCTATCTGTATGGCTGTAGCCACAGCTGGCTGGTCCCTTGACATAATCAATCTGTTTCTGTGGCTACTGCCATGAGTGATTGAATCACGCTACAGCTAAGGGTGCCAAGATCCATCCGCGCGCCGACGACTGGCAGAAGGCAATGGAAGCCGAGTTACAGCAGCTAGAAGAGCTCAGCACTTTCACTCTTGAGGTGCTGCCGGAAGGACGGAAGGCGTTGGGAAACAAATGGGTGTACAAGAACAAGCCGGACGAGACGGAGGAAATCGCCAAGCGCAAGGCCCACCTCGTGGTTCTCGGCAACACAGCTATTCCCGGAACGGATTATAACCCCGATCAGATTTCGTCACCTGTCATCCGCGCTGAGACGAATCGACTTCTCTTCGCTCTCGCAGCACGCTACGACCTCGAAATGCGCGCGGTCGACGTCAAGGGGGCATATCTGAATGGAAAACTGAAGGAGGAGGTCTACATGAAGCAACCTGAGGGTTTCTCTGACGGTACCACCCACCACCCACGTATGGCGACTTCACAAATCCCTCTACGGCCTCCCGCAATCCGGACGCGAATGGAATGAGTTGATGGATGCCCAGTTCAAGTCTATTGGCTTTGAATGGCTACTTTCGGACCGCTGCATCTACGTCAAGCGCGACCAAGCCGACATCACGATTGTCGCTGTGCACGTTGACGACATGTCAATCTACGCGTCTACCCCCGAGCTCATCACCCAAACTGAGGATCAACTCGAATCTGCATTCACGATCACTCGACTTGGTAACGCCAAACAGTTACTCGGCCTCGAGATCCATCGGAAGCGCGCCGAGGGGACTATTTCCATCACGCAAACTCAGTACGTCCACAAGATTCTTGCTCAACACAGCATGGAGAACAGTAACGCTGTCTCTACACCCATGGACCCCAACGTGAAGCTTCAGAAGCTCCCTGAGGGCGAGTCCCACCCCGAAATCAAGCAGACCTACCAATCCATGGTCGGCGGCTTGATGTATGCGGCGATTAGCACCCGCCCTGACATTGCCTACGCCGTGCAAACACTCTCGCAGTTCAGCAGTAACCCCGGACCCGCCCATCTGACTGCTGTGAAGCATGTCTATCGCTATCTACGCAGAACAACAAACCTTGGCATCACATACTCGTCAAAACCAGACTCGGACATCTACCTACACGCGAATCACTCCGAGCCTGTGTTATTTACGGACGCCGATTGGGCCAACGCACTTGACGACCGCAAGTCCATCTCCGGTTACGTTTCTATTCTTGCAGGGGGAGCGACCACTTGGTCATCCAAAAAGCAAGCTACCGTCGCCCTTTCGACTATGGAAGCCGAATACGTCGTGCTCTTGCATGCAGCACGAGAAAATCTATGGCTTCGCGCATTCTTCGGCGAGATCGGACTCCCGCCAACTCAACCGACACCCATCTTCGTTGATAACCGCGGCGCAATCGACTTCACGTTCAACGCTGGCTACCACGCACGTTCGAAGCACATCGACATGCGCCACCACTTTATTCGCGACGCTGTAACCTCTCACGAGGTATCAGTTCACCACTGCGCATCTGGAGATAACCTAGCGGATATTTTTACGAAACCGCTCCCACGCGTTCAACACGAAGAACAGGTTCGCAAACTCGGGATGACTCGAGTTTGAGGGGGAGTGTTGAAGTTAGAGCAAATGTCGAGTATCGCGGTGAAAGGTGTGCTAGAGAACTAGACTATAAAACCAAACTGAGCGAAGCGAACTAACACAACTAAACCTAGACTCTGAATAGCGGGATGCTTTAAAGAGCTAGACCGAATAGTGCTTTCTGCCCCTCTACAATCCAATCCTATGTCTGAGAACACTCCAAGCGAGTTCAACCCTGGGTACAGGGCCGTTTGTGGTGGGTGCAGGGTAGGTAGTTCGAGAGTTTGTTGTATTGCGCACGATAGACGTACTATTCGACGAAAACCCGGTGAAGGTCGGCCAAATACGATGTCCTCGGATGTTATAGTCGCTGCCCGACTCAATGCCAAGTCCCAAATATCCTCCAAGTTCCTATTCAAGCTTCCAATCCAATCCCAAATCCTAATCGGTCCCACTGACAAGTCCAAACTCTTATTCGCACGCTCCGAAAACCCAACCAAAATATAAAGTCAAAGCTTTGCTATTGCTCAGCCACAACCCCAGAACGCTGCTAAACTCTAGCGGGGCAATTCCGTGACTCCTGGCGGTACAAACTTTCCTACTTATATACTGTGAGACTACATAATCCTGATAGTGTAAAACGGGTAGTCTTGATAATACTGTGCTTATGAATACGCTAATCCTGATCACCTGAGGCCTATTCCGCCTTAGTCCGTAGGGTACGAGTAGTAAATGCAGTGTAGATGTGATAATGACTATGACCAGCCAGCTATTGAGTCCGATCGTCGGTACTATTTTCGTTGGTCTGTTCCTCCTCTTGGCCCAGGATCGTAGTCGCCGTCCGTAGCTCCCTAGCCGTGTTTAGCTCGTCCCCAGGCTCCAAGCCCTTCCCAAGTTATGGCCTATTCTCTGCCAGGGTGCCGGGCCGCTCGATTGGTCCGGGTCGGTGATTAAGAAGATAGCCGTGATGTCGGTGCCAGGGATTGTTCCGGTAACTCCTGCAGCCTCGGGCGAAGTCGGTCTTGTAGGTCCGGCCAGTGCCGGCGTCACCGTCAATCCAATGCTGTCCCAAACTGTTGTCCTAGGCTGCCTAAGCCTATATTCGGTGCCGCTCCCTTTGAGTGTTTTATAGAGTGGATAGCTCTATAACGTGGGCTCTGCTAGTAGTAGCGTTCCTGTTGAACCAGTAGCGCTCCGCAGGTCGTCAACCCCATCGCAACTCTGGTTCACCGTCGCAGATATCTCCCAACTAGCTATTCGGGACTCATACTAGTTCTATAGACGGGCGCACCGAATAAGCATGAAAAGTGACCTTTCCACACCTGTTCATAAGAGCGGCTTATCATCTCCCCCATTTTTATTTCTCGACTGTCCCCAGTCGACCTCTAGGCTTATTCGGTGTTTGGGTTTCCAACATGTTGACTTTAGCGACTTCATCCAACTTCCAAACAGCGGCCATCACAGATTTCGTTACCGAAATATGACAGATACCGTCTCTGGGCATTTGTTCCCCTTTCGGAAATCAATTGGATCGCCATTGTGCACAGCCCTTTTCCTTTTTCGGATGTCCTCCGGTCTTTCCCTGTCTAAGGCTTCATTTGTCCCGTCCCCTGTCCAACTCCTAGCCCATCTTTATCTCCTCGCCATTTGCTCTCGATTGGTACCCAATTTTCCCCGGTTTCCTTTTGCCCATCCCTTGTTCGGTCCCACCGCCCAGCGCTTGTGCTTCCCACGGTTCAAGGTGTGCTTCCCGCCGCTGAATAGCGAGCTTATTTTGTGACTGACCCTTTTGCCGCAGCATGGGTTCTTCACAGAACATGATTCCAGACCCGCAGTCGCCCACATATATCAGACCTTCCGAGTCATTCCGCTCTTTACTTTCTCCCCCCATGGCAAAATCCAAGTACTCCTCCAACTGCTCCTTCGAAACCCACGACGTCTGGCGCTACTTCAAGCGCCCCGAGGCCGGCCTCCTCCTCGACGCTATCCAGCACTACCACACCAACACCGAGAAGAAATTCCAAGCGGAGTATTCCCCCGAGCGGCTTGCCGAGTTGCTGAATGGTGGTATTGACTTCCTTGTACGTCTCTCCTCTCTTCCCTGCCTTACTTCTTTTCCTGACCCTTCTCGAGCGCACTGTCTTCTGGCAGTTTGAGCGCTTTTCGGCTTCCTCCACCCCCGACGCGCTTATCGGCATCTTCTCCTACATCGATTACTTCATCAAGACCGCCGATTCCGAAACCCTCAACTCCGACTTCAAATTCTTCTCCTTCGTGGCTTGGGACGGCAAAGGGGTCGGTATACCCACTGGCCTGATCATCCTTTACTGACGATTTAATAGCGCGAGCCTCTCGACATCAAGATCCCCATGCCCATCGAGCTCCCAGCCAAAGTCATTGCCTCTGTCCCTCAGCCCGTTTCCTCGTTCCATCGCACTGCCCGCAAATTCCCCTTGGCTACCGAACTCGACGCGGCCGCCACTCTCCAAAATCAAAGAGCCAAACGCGCCGCGTGAGTTTCCTTCCACTCGCCTCTCCTCCTTCAACTTGGGTTAATTAATTTCTCTTAGAGGCCCGGCATCCAAGGTTTTGGGCAAACGCCCTCGCCTCAAAAGCCAGTCTTCCTCTGAGGACGATGCGGACGACGCAAACGACGAGGACTACGACGAAGAACAAGTCGACGACAAGCCCACCGAAGCGCCGAAGAATAAGAAAGCGTACGTCCTTCTTCCCTTTTTCCTTATCGTCCTCCCTAACTTTTCCTAGGCGCCTCGTCTCGCCTGCTGCGACTGCCGAAGAAGACAACACGGTGTGTTCCCTATTCTCTCCTCCCGTTTAACCAGCTACTTATGTACTCTTCAGCCCCGTCGTCCAGCTCGTACTTCGAATATGTCGAACGCCAAGAAACCCGCCGCCCAGACGCCTTCCTCATCCTCGCGTCCCAAACCAGTTCCGCGCCGTCAATCGCTTGCCCAGCCCATCCATGCCGAGAGCGACGAGGAAGACAAGGAAGAGAAGGAAAAGGTATTTCCCATCTTTCTTTACCCTGCTCTATCCGTTGCTCACCCATTGTTCAGGCCGCCGAGAAACTGGCGCAGAAGAACAAGAAGATCGCAAAGGCTGCCGAAGCCCACAAGTCGTGGTTGGAGCAAGTCGACGCCGGTATCGCCGGTACGATGAGTTCGACGGGCTCTCGTGCGTTTCCTCGTCGATCTATTCTATTCCCTGCTGATCTTTTTCCTAGCCGTCGTCCATATCCCGCAGACGAAGGACTCGACGGTTATTGTGGCGGCTACTCGATTCAACTCGCGCCCGCACACTCGTCTCCCACACCTCGTCTCGCACAAGACCTATCGCAAGGACCCTCCGCTTGAAACCCTTCACTTTGCCTTCGAGCCTCTCGACCCTCTCACCATCGACGAGTTCCGCAAGGCCGAGCCGGGCGACGCCTGCTTCGTACGTCTCGCACCCAGTACCTTTCCCTCTACTGACTTCGCTTCCAGCCTACTTGGTCCTGCCTTGAGTGCGGACTTCGCGGTCGTGATTGCCTCAAGAATGGATATGGCGTTACCTGCCAGCCCTGCAACACCGGACACGCGAAGGGTCGCTTCTGCGACCACACATTCGAGTCGCAACACATCGAACGCATCCTTCTCAACATGTCTCCGCTGACGGCTGTCTCCGAGATTGGTACGTCCCACTCTCTCGAATCCAGCTTCCCTTCTAACTAGTTACAGAGTCCCACCGCCTGCTCAAGTCTGCCCAGAGCGCGATGGAAACTCTTCACGCCATCGCGTCTGCCCATGAAGCCGCCGCCAAAAACGCCTTTGAGTGCATCAACCTGCTCCGCCTCCACCTCCAGGAGGTCTTGAACGTCCATGGCCAGGAGGAGCTCGAACGTCGGTTTGTACTCGGCGAGGACGCTCCGGCCGTTATCGATTTTCTCAACAAGTTCTTTGGGAAACACAACGAAGCTATCGTCGGTGAAGCTGACCAGCTGGACGCGGATGGGGACGAGGAAATGCCCGGAGTCGGACCAATCGTCGATGACGACGAGAACGCTCCCAAGGACTCCTCCCCCGTTGGAGACTCCCAAGTCGCCAGGTTCGTGTTTTCTCATTCCCTCTCCCACTTCCGCGCTAAATCTCCCTAAGCGCCTCGACCGGCTAGCTGCTCTTCCCGTTCTGTCGGTTCGTCCGGGTGCTGTGTCGTTCGGGTGTTTTGGTCGTCGTAATGTTTTGCCGTCGTTTTACATATTTCGTATATCGCTCGTACCGCTGCCGCCGGGCTACAACTTGCTTTGTTGTAGACCCGTAATATACACGAATTCTGCCTGTTCCCTGCGACCGACTAAGAGTTCCGACCAACTGACTGCCTCCGACTGAGTCCCTTCGCTATTCGGTGTCGCTGATTATGCGCCCACTTGACTGAACAAGGGATTGATGATGGTAGATATCACGAAGGTGTCAATCAAGCGCCCACTGAATACCATCAAACATTGCCCATGTCGGCCTAAGCCGGAGATCGTCCAAATGTATAGCCATGAGACCAACGACCCAGTCGATCGTCTCGTTGTAGCCAACCAGGAGAGTTGCTTTACTATCCGGTCCACATGAATAGCGAAATTCATGAAACTCGTTGGCACGCCGACTTGATTTCAAGCGTGCTCTCTCCCCCATTTTTAGATCTTCGCTGTCCCAGCGACGCCTATATGAACCGCCCACTTTCGCCCTTACTCTCCGAGCAATATCCCCTGCTATTCTCTCGGCTCCCTACCACATTCTTTCCCACCGAACATACCCGTTCGTCGCTGTTCAGTCTGGGCCCACCGCGAATCCCCACCACCGACGTCGCTTATATGCCTCTTCCAGCGTTCTACCTCGACTCCGGCGCCATGACTTCCCAATCCAAGCACGCGCCGACCCCCATCAATGGTCGTCTCTCCGACGTCAACCGTGGTACCTTCGACCTCTTCGGTGGTTTCAAGGACAGCTGCGCCGAACGCGTTGCTGTAACCACTATTCGGGCCGTCAGTAATACTTACCATGAGATGGTGCGTTTCTATATCCAGTCTCACCGACATCTCATCCTGACTTTCCCTTTCTCCAGGATACCGTCATTTCGAACCCGAATACCGTCAACCGCATTGCCCAAGCTCAGGACCTCGTCGACCTTTCAGCTACCGCCGCCGATGTCGTCCTCAAAGTCATCCTTCGCGCCGAACAGATCCCCAAGAGCGCTAATCCGACCATCAAGCCCGCCATCCAGAAGGCCAACAATCTCTTCGGCATCTTGGTGTCCATCGGGGACATGGCCAAAGTCTTCGCCAAGCAGAAAGCACATGTATGTCCTCCTTCACGCACTCTTCCTCCCTCTGAGTCGATCTTCCAGGCTGAAGAACAAGAGGCTCGCCAAAAGATCGCTTCTGACAAGGTCCGTTCCATCTTCATTGGTTATCAACCCTCACGCCTCCCTTAGCTCGCCGCCATGCAGGCCGACAAGAAGCAGGTGCGCCCTTTGTCGCCTCTTTTTCCCTTGTTCACCCCCGCTCTTTACAGCAAGAAGCTGAGCTCCTTCTCCAGGTATTTTCCTGGTTCCCCGCCTTTCGCAATTTCTTCAACCCACTCCAGGTCACTGCGGAAGCCGAGGCTGCGGTGCGACATCCCTTAATGCCTGACGACTCCGAGCTAACTTTCCTTGTTCGGTCAGGCCGTCAGCGCCAATAACAAGGTCCGTTACGCTCTCAACCCGTGTCCGCTCCCCCTCATGCTGACTTTCAGCGACAGGTCATCGACATCGACGATGACGGCGAGGTGGGCCATCTCTATCACTGCCACCATGCCGGAGAGCACGTCATTGACGACTGCCCATACAAGGTCAAGGCCGGCCCGAAGAAGAAAGCGAAGAAGGTGACTCTCCGCGACCTTCACTTTCAGCGTTATAACCACCAACCCCAGGGCAAGTCCGTCGCGACATCCAGTGCCAATTCCGGTTCGACTAGCCAGACCTCTGCCCAAGACGAGGTTATGGTCGTCGACCCTGAGCCTGTCGTCGCGGCTCCCGTTCCACCCAGCCGCCTTGCGAACGATTTCGCCGTTGTACGTGGATTGTCCGTTCCCTCTGACTCTCGTCCCTCATGTTCCGCTTATAGCTGCCCGATACCTTCTTCCCCAACATCGTACGTGCTATTCGGCGTTAGTGATTACGATCTGATGAACCAATCTTCCCGCGGTTAGGCTAACAACGATCCCCTTTGGCCCAGCATGCCCAGCGAGACCACCGCGCGCATTAACGGCATTATGTCCGTCATCAAGGCCCACGATGGAGCGCTGGACCCCGTTGTCAGCGAGAATCAGCTCCTTCTCGTTGCGGACACCTTCCAGGTCCAGATGATCCTCCAAGTCCAGCACCTTGCGCACGGCATGGCGAACTATCGTCGTCTCGAGACCAATCTCATCCACGTGTATGAGACCCTTCAAGCGCGCAACATCGCGTACCAGGATCGTCTTCCGTGCGTATATCCGGTCCCACCGAATAGTGTCGATCTGACTTCTCTTCCCAGGTCGCTTGACCAGTATATCCGCATCATCGATGGATCCACCAAGGTCGCCCCTTCTGCTCCTCGTCGTCGCACCTAGGCTCATCATTTGCCTATCCCCGGCCCATTCACCCGTCCCGGCAATTCGTATCGGCTATTCCCAGGCTACTGCTCCCACCGAGCCCGACACTCCTTCATCTCCCGATTCCGTTAAATTGTTCGTATACCATGACAGTGATTATTTTGAAGTCGTTTGGAGCGACGATGACTCTTCCTGGATGTAGTCCATGCCTAGTCAGTAGTCCTATCCGACTTCGTTATTAATCAACGTTATTTGGCCCTTTTAATTTTCGGTTTCGTGTTCAGAGCCAGTGTCTTCGTCAGAGTCAGAGTCTAGGCGCATATCTCCGAATTGCAAGTCCTTCCCCTTCCAGTCGTCCACCTCGTCGTCTTCCGCGGCCAATTTGTCCAACTCTTCCTTGCTCATGTCGATAAGCTTCTCGACATCCTCGGAAAGAGTGATCCGCCGGCGCGCCTCGTAGGGGATTACCCTAAATTGGCCCACTTTTCCTGGGTACATTGCTCCGTTCAACTCACAGACGAGGTAGGCGCCTCCCTTCGTTCGTCTGACTACCACCATCGGTCCTAGGTACTTCAACTTGGCCTTCTTATCCAAGCTCTTCTCTATTCGGGTGTTCCGAATAAGTATCAACTCGCCCGGTTTGAAGTCGTAGTCCTTGATCGTGTACTTGTGGATCCTCTCATACCGCCGCACTGCTTCTAGCTTCTCTTTATCGACCCTCAGGCGCATCTCTTCTATGTGTTGTCGGTGTTTCGCCAAGGCCTTCGCCCTGAGTCCCACCAACTCCGCCGTAGATATGATCCTGCCTGGGTATTCAACTAACCAGGTCGCCTCTACGATATCTAAAGGAAGTATAGGATGGCAGCCAGTCACCGCGTAATAAGGCGAACATCCCAAACCACGGCGAACCGTTATTCGGTCTGCCCATACTACCTGCGGAAGGAACCAGAACCATTTGTTCGCATTCCCTGAGCAGGCCTTAACGATAGACTGCCTGACATCCCGGTGTCCGCTCTCCACTGGCCCATTCGCTTGAGAGTTATATGGCGAGATCGTTATTCCCGTTATTCCGTACTTCTGCTCGAGCCAATCCAGCGCAGCTCTGAATTGCGGAGCGTTATCCGTTACCAACTCAGCTGGACACCCCCACCGACAGATAACGTTCTCGAGTAGAAACTGTCCCACAGCCGCTGCATTGTCAGCCCTCAAGCCCTTTGCTTCTAACCATCGACTGAGCGAGTCCCTGGCCGCGATGACGAGCTTGTGTCCGTTCGACGTCGCCCCCATAACCATCACATCGGTATGTATCTTTTGGAAGAGACTCGGCGTCTTCGTCGGCACCGGCGGTATTCGCAACAACTTACTCTGACGTACTTGGCACATGTGGCATGTCTTAACATACCAAGACACGTCCCTTTCCATCTCCGGCCACCATAAGCGGACCTCTATGAGTGATTTCGTTGCGAACACACCCCGGTGTCCCAGACTATCATGCGCCGCTCTCATCGCATACATCCGATGTTCAGGTTGAACGACCAGCTTATTCATCCCTTCTCTATCCTTCCTGAACAGTCGCCCGTCTTTCCCCAGGAAAAACTGCCGTGAGTATTTTATCAACGCCGAATAGGCGCTATCTGAAAATCCTCCCGGGCGCTTCAATGGATTTTTCAACCACCTCTGCAGAATTCGTATCCGGTCATCCAACTTCCTCCCCATGTCACTTCTCTTCTCCTCCGGATAAGGTTCTCGCTTCTTCGGGTCCCACTTGAATGCTTCGTCGGGCAAGAGTTTTTCGCCCTCCTTGATCTCAGCCAAGTACTGCGGCATCTCTATCCCTTCCACCGAATACGCCCTGTTCACCATTTCGGCCTCCTCGGCGTCATCCCTATGAGCTTTTATGCAGTCTTCGGCGAACGAATCTAAAACACGTTCATAGCTCTCACGTCCTTCCTCGGTAAAGATAGCATTAAGGTATCCACCTCTGGTGTCTATCTTATCCTTGAAGTCGTCGAACTCGTATGGCTGGGTGATAGAGTAATCCCACCCGGCGTCCATCCCTGGTAAGTTCATTTCCGGGACTTCATCCGTGTTTGGATACTCCTCGTCCCCAGGTTGAACATCGCGTCTTGACAAGCCATCCGGGGTGAAGGTCTTCCCTTTTACGTGTCTTATACGGAAATGGAACATTAAAATCTGTTCTATCCATCGATTGATAGTTGCATTAGGGCCCATGCCAGGATTATCCAGCATGCCCTTAATGTACATTGCGTCGGTCTCAAGAACTAGATTCCTATGCCCCAATAACCAGTACTGCATATATTCGAGAGCCCTCTTTATCCTGTACAGCTCCCGTTTTGCCTGCGAGAACCTTGCCTGCCGCTCGTCGAAAGGTAGAGACGCGAAACGGGCGTAATAACGCTTCTTAGGATCCTGTGGGTCGACTTGATAACAAGTCAGGCCACATCCCTTGTAAGAGCTATCAACTTGGAGCACCGTTTCGACCGCCGGGTCGTCCGAAAGTGGTCTTATCGACGGACAATCCACCACAGCCTGCTTTATTTTATCCATTGACGCCTGTTGCCGTTCGCCCCATTCAAATTCTCTCCCCGCCTTCAACAATTCATTTATAGGCCCCGCAAGAATAGCGAAATCTTTAATAAAATGCCGAATGTAGGTCAAGACCCCCAAAAACTGACGAACTTCGGACACGTTCTTCAACGGCGGCCACCGCTGAATAACTCCTACTCGATCTGTCGACGGCTGCCGGCCCTCTGTCGAACAAGTATGCCCAACAACCACGAATTCTTCGGCACAGATTATGGCTTTCTTCCCCGAAACCGTCAGACCCGCGTGTTTCAGTCGCTGTAGGACTCTGTTCACATTCTGCATATGTTCCCATACGAATCTCCGGATGCCGGGGTTACCGATTATCCTCTCCTCTTCCCCATTTTCCAATATATATCTCGACGCTGGGCCTCTCAAAGGAACATCGTCGATATACGGCATGGTAACGTGTGGGATCTCTTCCCTTAACGTGTAATTCACGTCGTCGTGGAAGATTGGCACCGAGTTGGTCCATCCTTGCGGAAGTTTTACCAGCCTCAGTGCCCCGAAAGGAGTTTGGAATGTAGTAAAGTCCCTCGAGCTCTCTGCAAGATCCCTGTGGTCATACCCGGAGTACAGATCCAAAACACCTCCGCACGCCCTTCCCGAAAAGTGATCCGCCAACTCCTCCGTCGCAGGTGGTATGCCCGAATGAGCTATGGTGACCGCGTTGAGAGACTCTAAGGCGTGTACTAGCCGTATGCTCTTCCCGTCCTTCTTAATCACTCCGAAGAACTTCGATCGGTAAGAGGCATTAGACGGTTCGTACACTCCGGCGTCGATTTTCTGCTTGATAATCTTGCAGAACTCCTCCAACTGGCCCCTCGGGATCGGAATACTCTTCTCTACCCAGACCTTATGCTCCACCGTCGGTATCTCAATGGGAGGGAAGAAATCATGCCTTAGCGACCCCCGCTCGTTATCGTTCCACGCCAGCGCCTCCTTCTGCATCACAAGCATGTTATGCATTAAGAGCCTCTCTTGTGGTAACATAAACGTCCCTGGGTGTGCTTGGTCGATAAAATCCTTTCTCTCTTGTTCATACCGCTCGACTGGCACATAATCCGTTGGGTGAATCGGCAATTCGGGCATGCCATCCAGAGGATCTCCCAGGATTTCCCTTTTTATTCGGTATCTTTCTGGTAATTCCCCATAGACTGGTCTGACCTTCAAAGCCACTGGTTTGTATTTCTTCCCCGCGAACGAACTCACCGTCGGACCATCGTTGCCCATCCTCGAACCATTTTTCTCACGGTCAAAGCCTTCCTCGGCGCACTTGTAACACGCCCCACCTTTACTGTCACCATGGGTTTCTCTTTGTCCAAAACTCTCCAACGGGAATCTATTTCCCTCATCATCCTCGACCCCGTCGATTACCTGCTCACTCCATGTCAGCACTGGTATAACCTCTCCATCCTCTTGCAACTCCAACGGCATCTCTTCAGCATACATATTTAACAGAGCCAGAGCCTTTTCATCCCGCTGGAACGCTTCCGACCCTTGACTCGCCATTAAATACGACACGCGTACTTCCTCCTCCGTGAATTCCATCCCATTCGCCGGCAACAAATATCCCTCAACTTGTACTTCGCCGTCACTGTCTAGCCCGAATTTCACACACATTTCCTCGCCTCCCCAGTCCCTGACCAGTTCCTGGACGAGTTGTGAAAATCCGCCTCTCGCTCAGTCTTCATGAGCTGTTCCTTTGGAACCTTCTGCTCCTTCGGCGCCTTGACCTCATCGTGCACCTTCTTGATGTTCGTCGTGGCCGAATACGCGCCCCTGGCTTGTGTAGGGATAACGCATCGCCGTTTACTATTCGGGTCGGTGATTGTGATGGTTTGTGTCCCGTTGCTGCGATTTTCGACCCTTGATTCAGTCAGGATGTCGAACGGCCTTCCCAACAGAATCTTGTACGCTGGTTGGTCGATCACATGTACTTGCAGGTAGACCGGAATATCCCCGAACAAGAAACAAACGTTCCTAGCCAGTCCTGCCGACTTCTTCAGCGTACCATTGGCGCTCTGCATATATATCTGAGCGTCGGGATCCCAAGGAATCCCCAGCTCTTCAGCTAATGTGAGCGCCATGGATACAATCTGAGAGCCGCTATCTACCACGCTTTCCACATGTTGCCTCCCTGCAACTAACGGATGTACTACTCTGAGCGACGCAGACCCTGTCCCCGAATACACTTGTTTTGGTGCTTCTTGATCGCCAAGGTTCGCCATGTACTGAAGGAATGGATCCGTGGCTATTAGACTACCAGGAATCGTCCCGACGTCCTCTTCGGTCGAGATGTAGAATGAGTCGACCTCCGGAAGGTCTGCGAGATCTATCGCATCTCCTTGCAGCTTCACTTCTACATCCTCGTCCTCCATGAACGGAAAGGCCGATTCTTGATCCAACGCCCCGTTCAGAAGCACCGGCTTAATCGGCTGCCTTATCCGACCCATTGACTTTCTCAATTCCCTGGCATAGCCCGGTGACATCGAGACTAAATCGCCGACTGTGATGTCGTTGACCATGGTCTTTTCTGTCCGGTCTACCAGTTTCTTGACTGTCTTCTCGTCGTCGAACTTGGTTACCAATTTATAAGCCCGTTCTCCCGTTCTCGGCAGAAGATCCTTCTTCGGTACCTCTCTTTTCGGTGACTCCGAACTAGGCAGCTTTCTCTTCTCGTACTCCACTTCCTCTCCCCGAAATCTTGCCCTTCGATTCTCTTTCGGAATTTCAACCTCTATCTCTTCTATCTTGCTGTCGTCTTCGTCGCCCGAAGCGACTGCCTCAACACTCGCTCTCTTGCTCTTCTTCCTCCAATTCTCATCTCTGTCTGCGGCCGACATACGGTTCTCCGGAGGTTTGGCTACCCGGGAAGGTTTACTTTCGCCCTTCCTCTGGCCCTCCTTCCTCGAACTGTCTAGAAATTTGTATTCGGGGTCTGTCCCGACTTCTTCAGTTGTTCGCGCGTGGCTACCAACTGGTCGAGGACTCCCCCATTTCCGTCGCTGCTCCCGGATACACCAGCCACATTTAAAAGCGAGAGTAACTGAGCCAAGTCCAACTGGTTTGTGCTAGCCGGCGCCTGGGGGGTCTGAACGAACTGTGCGTTCATATTCCCGGACTGCCCTTGCTGCCCAATATTTTGGCCCGGATAGTACTGCCCGGTTCCCATATGCGGCAGCACCTCTCTTCCTTGCCCATACATTCCACCCGCTGAGCCAGTCCCTCGATTGCGCGCGTTTTCGGCGGCCCTGTTTTGCTGGAATTGTTGAAGTTCCCTTGCCATTAAAGCCTGCTGCGCCCTCGCCGACCGTAACTCGTCCTGTGTCGTGTCGTAGTGCTGGTCGAACTGGTCCGGATACGCCGCTTCATTCATGAACGATGTTTGGTACATATTCACCGCCGCCGGACTTGTCCCCGTCGCATTCTTCCTGTGCCATTCCTCCACTCTCTGATCCCTTGTCAAGTGCTCTGGATACCGCGGAATAAACAAGTTCCCCGGCAGCCTCGCTTGACCGTTCTCAATGATTATCTGACCCCTGTCGATTTTCTCGTTCTTTCTTCCACAATTCGCCATCATATGCCCCTTCTCTCCACACCAATGACAGCTAATGTCCTCGATGGCTAGGTGGGGCGGAGGTACCATCCGATAGCTGTTCGGCTCACGGTGGAACTGTCCATTCGGCGTCGGCCTATAATCTCCACTATTCGGCTGTTGTACCGGCGCCTTCGCTACTCCTTGGCTAAGTACTCGAGCTTGTTCGGCGACAGTCTCGAACTTCTTTAGAGTCTCCTGCATCTGCCGATCCCTTACGCTGAAGGTATCTTTCATTGCGGCGATCTCTAACGCGAAGCCCTCGATCTGGTCGGTGAACTCCTTCTTTACCGCGTACGGGGTTGCTGAAGATCCTTTTATCGGAGGAGTGGTGTCTATGAGCGACCTTTCATCGTGCCGCCCTCCACTTATCTCGAACAAGGCCTCTCTTCCCGTCCAATTCGTAGCTAGATACACCGCCACTTTGAGCACGTCCGTGTAGGTCATTCGGTCGCCCCGTCTTTCCATCGTTCCTACCGCCGCCACCGCTGCCGCTGCCGCTGCCGCTGCTGCTGGCGCTGGCGCCTGCCCTCCTGCTTGCTGAATAATCTGAGATACTCCGGGAAGGTTCATGGCGTCCTCTATCTGCCTCGAGAACCCAGGATCCAAGACCTTCAAGATTGTACCCACCAAGTTCACGTTCGTCACTTGCGCCGGAGGTTTCATTAGCTTAGCCGCCTCCGCCTCAAAGAACATCTGAAAGCGCCTAATTTTGCCCAGCTCCGCCCTGGTACATCCCTGAGCTTCTTCACAGATTTCCTTGAGCCGAGTCAACGACCCTTGCACTTTCTCCTCCAACTCCGGGTACAACCCTTTCACTGCCTTGATCCACTCCTCACACGTCCCATCCTTGTACTCTTTCAGCATCTGCCATCCCTCGATAACATGGTTGTCGTCGAGATAGTAGAGGTATTCTCCTTCTTGTCATCGTCCTCCTCAATGCCTCCTTGCTTGATTATCCGGCCGACCTGTTCGAGGTACTTGTCCAATTTGTTGTACGTTTTCCCATCGAACTGCGGTCTCCCTGCCTCCCACGTCTCTGGCATCCTAAACTTCTGCGCCCCCGTCGCCGCTCTATTCGGTTGTTGTTGTTCTCCGTCGGGCATACTGTCTCTCCTTCGATGTTGTTGCTGTTGCTGTTGTGATTGCTGGTGTTCGGGACTCGTCCTTCTCCTTGACGGTCCTGCTTGTTGCGCCTCCGGTTTCTTCTTCGACTTCGACGGTTTTGAGATCTTACTAGCCCCCAACGGTGGAACCGAACTGCTCGCTGCTCTTCTTGAGTTCAAGGTAGACCTTGCGCTCGCTGAGGCCGACGTGGTTGGTCCGCTCGTGTGGAACGTCCTAAGCTCTCCTGACCCTCGTAAAACTCCCTCGAAATCCCTGTCCGAGGCAATGCTGAACCTCCTTGTTCAACGCTGCTTTTGTCGCGCGAAGGGTTTTTAATCCTCCTAAATCGTTCTCGATTTACCACCCCTCGCGGTGGGCTCCAGATGAAAGGTGTGCTAGAGAACTAGACTATAAAACCAAACTGAGCGAAGCGAACTAACACAACTAAACCTAGACTCTGAATAGCGGGATGCTTTAAAGAGCTAGACTGAATAGTGCTTTCTGCCCCTCTACAATCCAATCCTATGTCTGAGAACACTCCAAGCGAGTTCAACCCTGGGTACAGGGCCGTTTGTGGTGGGTGCAGGGTAGGTAGTTCGAGAGTTTGTTGTATTGCGCACGATAGACGTACTATTCGACGAAAACCCGGTGAAGGTCGGCCAAATACGATGTCCTCGGATGTTATAGTCGCTGCCCGACTCAATGCCAAGTCCCAAATATCCTCCAAGTTCCTATTCAAGCTTCCAATCCAATCCCAAATCCTAATCGGTCCCACTGACAAGTCCAAAGTCTTATTCGCACGCTCCGAAAACCCAACCAAAATATAAAGTCAAAGCTTTGCTATTGCTCAGCCACAACCCCAGAACGCTGCTAAACTCTAGCGGGGCAATTCCGTGACTCCTGGCGGTACAAACTTTCCTACTTATATACTGTGAGACTACATAATCCTGATAGTGTAAAACGGGTAGTCTTGATAATACTGTGCTTATGAATACGCTAATCCTGATCACCTGAGGCCTATTCCGCCTTAGTCCGTAGGGTACGAGTAGTAAATGCAGTGTAGATGTGATAATGACTATGACCAGCCAGCTATTGAGTCCGATCGTCGGTACTGTTTTCGTTGGTCTGTTCCTCCTCTTGGCCCAGGATCGTAGTCGCCGTCCGTAGCTCCCTAGCCGTGTTTAGCTCGTCCCCAGGCTCCAAGCCCTTCCCAAGTTATGGCCTATTCTCTGCCAGGGTGCCGGGCCGCTCGATTGGTCCGGGTCGGTGATTAAGAAGATAGCCGTGATGTCGGTGCCAGGGATTGTTCCGGTAACTCCTGCAGCCTCGGGCGAAGTCGGTCTTGTAGGTCCGGCCAGTGCCGGCGTCACCGTCAATCCAATGCTGTCCCAAACTGTTGTCCTAGGCTGCCTAAGCCTATATTCGGTGCCGCTCCCTTTGAGTGTTTTATAGAGTGGATAGCTCTATAACATGGGCTCTGCTAGTAGTAGCGTTCCCGTTGAACCAGTAGCGCTCCGCAGGTCGTCAACCCCATCGCAACTCTGGTTCACCGTCGCAGATATCTCCCAACTAGCTATTCGGGACTCATACTAGTTCTATAGACGGGCGCACCGAATAAGCATGAAAAGTGACCTTTCCACACCTGTTCATAAGAGCGGCTTATCAGCGGCCACGTGATACGTGTGCCAGTGTTCGCGAACGTTCTATATTTTCCTTATTCATTGCCTCAGATAGAACTTGCTAGAATATTTACAATAGTATAAATACTGGACATTTTGTCGTAGCCTACATTGAATCTTCACTCTCTATATCCGCCAAACTTCTACAATGAGTATCGGAGAACCATACGAAACGACAGTGAGTTGTGGCATAACAGAGCTGCGCAAGAGCATGTATCGGTGAGCTAAATAGCAGCGGAGCTGCATCGGGGCGCGACGAGCTCGGACTGGTAAGCCTATTGTGAGCTCAGGCAGGAGGAGCTTGCGAGTCCACCTGAGTGGGAGGCAAGGCAGCGATAGAGGATGTAGCACATTGATGTACATCGTCACATCAATTGTCCTTGCTCCGCACGGCCATCACCTTCGTCTCGCTACAGCCTCTCGTCCTCCACTCACTTCTCCCTCACTGTTTTCTCTGCCTCTCTGCTGCTATGTCGACTTCTCGCTGTGGTCTACCTCTACCTCTTCCTGCGACGTTCGACACAGACACTGTGGGAAGGGCGTGCGGGTCTGGGGAAATGATTGATCACTTGTGGTTGTTAGAGAAGAACCGTGATCATACATCCCCGGTGCTGAGAGATGGCTTTTGATCCATCATCTGTCTCTAAGTTAGCCCTGAGCTTTGACCTGAGCACGCAGTGGGTACGGCAGCCATCAGGCATCTGCCACGACGACGAAGAACCTCTTAACGCTGTCAGCGACGACGTGCACATAAGTTTAAGCAATGGACTTGGGATTTTGCAAGTATCTAGTGCCACAGGTATAGATAAACGGCGGCGAGAAGACAATGCAACTGCCGGCGACGGCCATCCGAGGCAGCCTTGATGGTTGCTGCTCCGCAAAACGACTCTCGCACATCCCTAACCACTCTGCGCCGAGTAGCGATGCCTCATGTCTCCACCATCATCCTAGCCTCACTGCTTTCGGTCACCCCGTATCGCCCGACGATGGAATTGCGCCGACAGCGATCCGCAGAAGCACTGGGCCACGAATCGGATTTGGTGGGGGGAACGCGCGGATGGACCCGTCGGTGGTCGACGTCGACGGTTAAATAGGTGAGCGCTAGCGGGGAGGTAGCGTAGCGGGGATGGCAGGGTAAAGCACTGGACAGAGATTAGCTCACGAGAGATTGGTGTCGGCTGATTATGCACCATGCTGCCACAGCTTCCAGTCCTCGTACAGCGCTCGGTCGCTAGCTCATTCGTGTTCCTGTCCCTCTGCTGCTTTCCGCAACAGTGCACCCATATCCATTGATTCATCTGTGAAGAATGCGGCAGCGAATGGCAATTGGCGAATACAGCGGCGGGTAGTGGCGGTTGCAGCGGCCCGAGTGACACGGGAGACGAGCTCTGAGGCATGCCCTGGCGTCGTGAGTGGAGGGAAGAATTGTCCGGTGCAGAGCGACGGGTGTCGTCGATCGACAGCGAGCGGGGGGGTTGCAGAACCGCGCTGAGTGGAATGAGTGAACGACCGTGTTAGCGATGCGTTGGGAGCGGTAGTAGACGATTCAATGTGAGCTTGACTTCGTGACAGGGCCGTTTGAGTCGTCCGAAACACGCTAGCAGGCAGTCAGGTCAGTGTTTCGATATTCTTGATGGATAGAGCATCACCTGGTGCTCGGAGCGTAGTGCTCAGGATAGGATACTTGTAAGGAGCGTCCAGAACGTCTCTAGGCCGTCGGAGACGAGCTGAGCTAGAACGACTGGGTGAGTTTTGCGATACACTGGCAGTGCGCAATTATTACGCACCTAAGCGGGCGTAATACCGCAGTGATGGCCCCCTTATGGAAGGGCCATAGTAGGTAACGCGTTGCGGACGTACGGCGGGGCAGAGGACGGGAGAATGGGCAGTCGTCGTGGCGGTAAGAGGAGAGTCGTCGTGGTGGGAAAGCCCGAGATTGTCGGACGTCACGGAGTTACCAGATTGGGCCACATACCCGGGACGAGCGCAGAGCGTCCCTAGTGGCAGGTATGCAGTTTTCGGACAAAATAAAAACATCAAGGGTCCTAATTCATTCATACATTCACATCTCCAGGTTCATTTCATCCACAACTTGGACTTTACATTTGAGAACACACACCTTTTGAGCTCTGGGGGGCAGGAAAGTCGAGGAATCTTTCAAATTGGCGAATATTCAGGCAGAGGGGCTCGAGGCGGATCCGAAAATACTAAAATTTACACCTGTCTCTGAAGTGGAACCCGAGATACATGAGTTGGCTGCTCTGATTTGAAGCATGGCTCCAATTCCGTTTATGGGAAGAAGTCAAGGGTTGACCAAGGAGCGCGAAGATTTTCAGACACTTCCAGTGTTTATATTTTCGATAGACGTATATGTTCCAGACAGCATCTAACAACTCTGGCGCTGAAAACACACAGGCAGAGTAGACCGAAGGTGAAGCAATCTCTTCTTCGGGCTGGTTTTGATCCATGGCAAACTCAGCTCTAATCGGATTCTGACGCGTTCAATCTTGCTAAAGGTCATCCAGTAGATGTCGGAATGATATCTGAGAAGGATAATTGCAAACAAGCAACAATCTGGACCAAGATTTGGCGAGGAACATGGCAGCAAGCAGAGGGCAGATCTCAGGCCCAAGGAACTTTTGTGGGAAGATAGGACCTCCAGCAGAGGCTCTCTATTACCTATACTCGCCTCGAATACTCAGTAATCCTGTGAAAAATCCGGATACCACGCAAAACCGCAAGTATTGATTCGCAGATAGCCGGCAGCGGCACCGGAAGCTCCGAAATCAAAGTCCGACGACAGATCATGGGAACGCGAATCTCGGGGTCCGTTTCGCCGGACTGTACAGGCGGGCAAGCAGGCGGCCAGCTGGAAGGATGTGCCGCTCAAGGAGGAGCCCACTGCGGTAGGCTGCTATAGCCTGCTAGCGGCGGGGCAATACGACGGCTGACGATTCAAATTGATTGCTTGCTTGTCATGTCTGTGTGGTGCTGCTGGCGCGCGGGTACCAGGCAGGGAGCGGTGAAGGCAAGGGAGCGGTGCGGGGGGCGGGTAGCGCCGGCCAGCGGGTAGCGGGTAGCGGAGGCCCGGCATCCGGGAATAACACATGCTTGAGGCGCTGGCAGGGCGGGATGGGCGAAATTGATCGCGGCGGGTGAAGGGCGCAGCGCGGGCGGGGCTAGCAGAGGGTAGCGCTAGCACTAGAGACTAATGATGCATTAAAAGCCATCTCTTACTACCGAGGATGTATGATCACAAGAGAGTTGGTCGCTTCGCTCCCACAAAAGGCCTTGAGAACATGGAACCTGCCTGACTGAGAGTTTTCAGCGCTGAATGCAAAAACGCACATTCGGAGAGGTTCGGAGTTCGGAGGCGAGCATCCGATGTCCGAGTGATACGGAACATGGCCGGGCCTAGACCTGCACTGCATTTCAGACGTGTCGATAATATATGGGGTATATGGCACATCTCTCACTCTCCCAATATGATCAATCAATTCCCCAGGTACACCTGCGGGTTGGTAACCCGCACCTGCGAAAACCTGGTACATTTTTGCGGGTTACTGAGCTGCGAGCCCCCAACCCGTAAATGGGTGCGGTTTGCCAACCCGCAAAATTTGATCCGCAAACCGGTGCGGGTTGGGAACCCGCACGCATTTGCGGGTTGGCATTTTGCGGCTTGTCAAACCGCAAATGGGTGCGGGTTAGGGTACCGCAAGGCTTTTGCAGGTTACTAGCCCGCACATTTTTGCCGGTTAGCGATTTGTCGGTTGGTAACCTGCAAGTCCTTGCGAGTTATCGTCCCGCAAGCGCTTGCGGGTTACCAACCCGCAAATGGGTGCGCGCGACGGTTATTGACAGTAGCTCTCAGCATGTATTGCCTGCATCCCTCACCATCTTGTGCAAATCTTGTCCGATGTAGGAGAACGATTTGAGAACCGTCTTCCCGTGGCTCGAGTGATCCGAAGCTCCGAATCCACGTGCTTCATCGCTCCTTGCTCCCAACTTCCACCACTCCATCATCCTGTGATCTCGCTCGCCCGAGCGAGGAATCCGAAGTGGTCATCGAGGTCGCTGACGAGGGGCATGGGACGACCGAGGGGGAGGACGAGGAAATCGACGGGGTCGACGACGAGGAGGCTGGACAGGATGATGAGCTCGGGGATGATTCAGAGGTTGCCAGTGTCGAGCCTGAACCTCAGCCGGTACGTTGTTGGCTCCAAGCCTCTGTATGGCTGCTTACCTTTCTCCGAATAGCGCCTACACCCGCTCAAAATCAAGCTCAAGCTCGGTGCTCCACCGGTAGTCACTCAGCTCCCACTGCCGCGTGCCAGAGCAGCTCCTCATCGAGCAGCTCGACGGCCAGCTCGTACGTGGCTCCTTCCCTCTGAACCCGCCAGCTTTCTTATGGCTTCTAGCTGTGGACGTCGAGTCGGAGGACGGAGACGGAGACGACGACGATGAAGACGAAGTGTCGTCCACCATGACTGCGCTTGCCGGCGGCCGACTTACTGCGCGTCAAGCTGCTCTTGCCAGTGCGCATGCTGTCGACTCTAAGGATGTAGCCCTCGGTGCGTTCTTTCGACTCTCCGTTGATTTATTCAACTCATACCGGTATATACCCGCATCGCAGATAGCCTTCCCGCAGTGCCCTCGACGCGTAAACGCGGTACATCACCATTGCATCACCATCTCAAGGTGCGTTGTCGTGTCTCACCCTCTCCGTCTAATGCCAATACATCTTGATAGCTCGAAACCATCAACCGCCTGCTCAAGAAACAGTCCAAACCGAAAGGCAAGCGTGGGCCCGCATTTGCAGCTGTGACGGCTGCGCAGTCCGACGAGGATATCGACATGGACCGGGATGCAGCCGCGGGAGAGCAGGACAATGCCGATGAGACCCCGCCGACGCCATTAGAACCGACCCTGCCGATGTACCGCTGGCTGTCGACATCCCGCCCTCCTGCTCCTCCCATACTTCCTACGCCCATGGATGGTGACGCAGACACCATGCAAATCGATGCACCGCCGCTAGTATCCTCCCCAACAATGTCGATACTATTCTGCATGCCAGATATACTACTCTCAGCTCTCCCACCGCCTCCTCTGCACATCCACATCTACATGCCAGCACCGCGTCAATGCGCTGTCGATGGGTGCTCCGCAGAGCGAAAATACCGTGCTGTCGGGAAGGAGTGGGGCGTCGGGGCGTGTGGGATGGTGCATTTGAAGCTGTTGTTGCAGACAGGAGTGTAGGACTTGCCCGCCATGTGTTCAATGTGTTCCTTCCCGAATGTATTTTGCGTCCAGATTTGCAGGCTGGGAATTCTTGCACGTGCGATCATCTGCCAAGTCGCAACTTGTCTTCTCCCACCATGGGCGCCGAAGACCCTCGGCTACCGCTCGAGCTCGGGCGCGACATATTCGAGACTACAGCCCGCTTGCATCCTGAAATGCGCCACAGGCTTCTTTTCGTAGCTCGTCGGGTCCTGATTTCGTATCCTGCTTTTGGCGCAACTGCAAGTCTGACTGTCCATGTACAGGATCGAGTCCTCAGCCCACGCTGTATAGAACCCTCGTGTTCAGAAATCACCACCGTCTGTCCCAACTGTTGACGGCGAAATCCTCCGAGTTCTTTGCGAAAACCACGCGGCATGTTTCCCTTGGATCTAATGCCACCGCCGATGCGGTCGGGGTACTCGAACTGTGTACTGGAGTGATCACCCGCCGCCTCATGCCTGCCGCCTCCGACGCGTGCTGGCTGCAAAAAATCCAGAGTACCCCAAGCGCTGTTGGTGTCTTCTGGGTCACACACCGAATCCTAGAGTCAAACTAAGCCCAAGGAGTCAGGCCAGCTTATGTTTCTGATGTCCTTGAACTGTCGCGGGCTACGCTCACCACAATCAAGCCTTATCAGCGCGCTGCCGTATCCACAACTTCTCCGTGGATCCCACTGCTATCCGAAACCATTCCTGCGACGGCGTCAAGCCACTGTCTTCGTTGATATAGCCGCGTCTCCGCCATTCCGTCTGCACCTGATTTCGCTTCAGCCCTTCCATCCAACCATTCCTGTTCTAGTCAACTTCAGTTCACACTGTTGCCCCATATCCAGCCGATTGAGATGTCTTTCTCGAGCCGAATTCAAGCCCTACCTATTGAGCCTGATTGATTCTCTCCTTCTTGACGCATCTCTGACGAATTGTATACTACGGCCCGGGATTTTATCGTACGAACATGAAACAATGACTGAATTGTACAATTGTGTGTTCGTCGGAGCGCTGGCCCTTGTTGTTGTCGGCCAGCTATGCGCAGTATAAAACTACTCCCTCCCGCTCGCACAGTCGGACGAGCTCGGTGTCCTGTACCCCTCCTGGGATCCGAGTAGCATGCCGCTTCGCACCAGAGAGTCGTACGC
The DNA here is from genome assembly GCA_029282125.1 of Mycena amicta. Classification (NCBI taxonomy): domain Eukaryota; kingdom Fungi; phylum Basidiomycota; class Agaricomycetes; order Agaricales; family Mycenaceae; genus Mycena; species Mycena amicta. The sequence continues at coordinate 359,591 of JARIHP010000043.1, read as the reverse complement.
TGAGCAGCTGGCCGAGATGGACGCAGCAGAAACGAATGCCAGTCGTAGATAACTGGAAGGTTCTATGACCTAGACGAAGCACCTGCACTGCAGCGCGTCGAATCACTCGATCCCATCCCTCAATACCCATAAGAACGAATCTCATCTTCGTCAAACGGCCTCCCCGGGCCTTAAGTCTAGCTGTTGTGGTGCCACTGACATCGAGCTACAGTATTTGGAGATCCAGGACTCTCGAAGTCAGAATTTCTCGTTGTATGAGTGTGTTCAAGATGTTGTCGCTGATGTATTGTACTCGCAAGCGATGCGCTGACGACTCACGAGTCGGGCAGCCTGAGCAAGGATGGGTTGACGACAAGTTGAAACTCGAGAATCCGCAGTATTCCAAGGGATCCATGAAGCCAGCATCGAGGATCACACAGATTATTAGCCAGAGAGCAGGCAGATATGAGCCAGGGATATGCGGGAACGAATTTGCGTCGAGCAAGGATGGAGGTTCGCTGCATCGCTGTGATGTCACGCGTGACTGATCTGCTCCCGACATCCATCACCGCAGAACGACGTTCCTCATTCACGCACCGATGCTCCCGGTGCACTGCCCAATCCTCTCAGACACCCTCCAAGGTCTCCTCCACCGATTTTCACGCAACCCGGATTACCGTATCGGCGCAGGTCGCGTGTGTCGTCTTTGGCGACGATCCCGCGGCGGACGCGCTCTCGATGCTCCAGTAACTCAAGATACTGCCCAGGACAGTCTGACACCTCCCTATTCGACGTGGGGTGTATATCATTGCGCGTTGGAAGGAATTTCGGATGGTGGTGAATGGTGTGTCGTGGTATTTCTTCATGCCCGCTCTCTAACGATCCCGGTGGATGTATAGACTCGCTTCAAGACTGTGCTCACCTTTCCTGGCGCAAATCTCCTCATCCACTCCAGTCAAGAGCTGCAACTCCGCCATTTCTTCGCAGACACTGCACAGTCGACGTCCATTCACGCGTTTCCGAGCGCCGACGGCCTAGAGTGGTGTCGCATTCACCCATTGGACAATACCATCTCCTTCTAAGAGGACCCAACGATACTTACGGAACGGACACGACGGCCAGGCGGTGATTTGGGAGTCTGGAGGATAGCGGTGGACGTTAGTGGTGATAGCGGCAGAATCGATGCATTCATTGGGATGGTACGGTTCGTCCTGCTTTCGTCAATTCCTCCGGTACTTTGCTCCCTGGTCTCTGCTCGTCGCCCATTGGTGCTCCCTCGATCCCCGTCGTCTCGTCTCGCCTGCTTCGCCGATCCGTGCTCAAACGCCGGCACTCGGTGCGGGCCTGCACCCATCATCGACGGCGACTACCGAGCGTGCGTATCTCCCTTCTCCCATCGCTCGAGCACTAACTTTCCCGACCTCGACTTCCGCAAGACGCGCGAGTCCGACGCCCATTAACTTGGTGAACTGCATGACGGTTCGTGTCTCTTGTTCTCCTCGTTGACTCGGACGTCCGTATGCTAATCCTCCTGCACAGAAGTCTCAAGCCCAAGTACGTGTTTCCCTGGCCGAGTCCAGATCTCAATCCAGTCGCAGTTCCTGTGGTCACTGAGCGGTGTCTTCGACGAGGTTCGTGATTGTTGGTTGTACTTTGAGCTAATCGGTCTATCTCGCGAAACTGGGTCTTTCGACGGGCTTCAATCGAGCTGACGTGCGCGCACTCAGCTCATTATAGCCATGTGTTTCCGCGGATGCGCCCTTTGTTTCCACTGACGCGCGCTCACCGTTATTCGCCCTGCAAGCAACTTCCGAGTCGAGGTACGGGTTTTCCCACTGCAATTCTCAAGCTCATCCAATTATAAAGTCCATACACGCTACGCGCCGCTCTCCCAGGTAAGGTTCATCGTATCCTTGGCATGCGCACTTACTGACATCGATTCTGTCGGATTCAGTGCATGGGCTTTATCGCAATCCACGAGCTAAGTCGCTTTATTACCTTCAGATTGTGATGCTCATCTGAACACACAGCGAGAACACTATGTTCGGTACATCAAGACGCTTCCTGGGTGAGTTTCCTTTGTCTCTTCCATGGACTTGACTCATGTTTCATTCGCAAATCGTTGCGCAATATTCCAGGCACAGAAACCATCGCTCTTTTGCGCCGCTCCGCACGTTGGTGGGTTCTACCTTGTACTTGGTGCTCGCCCTGAACAAAGCATCAAGAATCAGCTTCGACTCGCGACGTACTTGGCCCAATTCCCATTCAGCCACGGGTTTGCACATCTGCCGAACGACCCAATCTGACTTATACCCAGCGCCGAACGATTCCACAAGCCGACTCGCATCGCATGCGCCGCCTCAAGATCACGATGTTTCGGGCTTACGGTAGGCAGTTCTACTTAGTACAGTATCGTGTAGTAGCTAGACTGTAATATACACCCTAGACTGCAAATGCATGTGGAATGCGAACCGGCAAACACGTGCGGACTACCAACCCGCAAACGCTTGCTGGTTACGAACCCGCAAAATTTTGCGGGTTAGCAACCCGCACGCGTTTGCGGATTGCGAACCTGCAAGCGTTTGCTGATTGCTAACCCGCACGTCTGCGGGTTGGTACTCCGCAACGGTGCGGGTTAGTACCCCGCAAAGCGTGCGGGTTGCTAATCCGCGCATGCTTCCCACAGTGCAGACGCGTACATGAAAACCCCGACGGCGATAGTCCCTCCTTCGCACCTTGATCTACAGGACAAAAATGCCGAAAATGTTCGCCTGGAGGGCGAGAACAAGGCCAGCCTGAAGCTGACCCGCGCGTTTGCAGCCGCTGTGGTAGCTGGAGACGATATCTCGGCTCTCGATGTTGGCGCACCTCTGAAAGCGCTCTACAAGTATACCGAAGATGAAAAAACTCTTTTCGTGGCTTCTCCCGAGGTTGTCTTGGCAGCCGGACCCCTTCCGCTGTACATGACTCTGTGGATCGCCATGGAGCGCGCTACCGCCGCCAAGAAAGACTCCGAAGCGAAAGAGAAGCACGAAAAGGAGCGTGCAGATCGCGAGGCTGAGAAGACGCGGGCTTCCCGTCCCATATTCGGCACCCAAACGCTCTCCAATCCCCACTCAATCTCTTCCATCTCTTCTGGCCCTGCTACCATCCCAGACATATTCCATGTGTCGCTATTCCACCGGATCTACTTCCCTTTGCAGTTTTGGCGCAACTCGACGCTGGACGACGCCATGGCGTTTCCGCACTCGTCGCACCGGCTACCGTCCGAGTGGTGAACGTCACCAAGGCCATCGTCAAGCTCGGCGAGGAGGACATCTCGCGTCTAACTCCAGGTCTCTGGCGTCAATGCTCTATTAATCAGCTCGAGTCTTTCAAGAAGATCTGTGTTCCCATCGTTGCTGGCGATCCGACATCGCCAAGCAACACATACACCAGCGAATATGAGTCGCACGTACTGTATTTCTCGAATCTGCGATGCTTTGAGGACGGTGAACTCTTCCCCGTCTGGTATCCTGTCGAGAAAGAGCTCCGTGTGGAGATTTATCGCGACGGCCTCTTCAAATTTGACACTTGGGATCTGCGGGTGCAAGTCGCCCTCTCCGCTCACCGCAGGGCGCTAGTCGAACGACCTCTGGCGGGTACCATCAGGAAAAGCCTCCCTGCGGAATCAGATGATATTCCCCGGAATCAGGGGGAATTCAACCCGATTCCCCCGATTCCCCTCCAGGGTCAAATTTAACTACCCCCTAGATATTTCCGGGAATTTCGACCTGATTCCCCGTGGATTCCGCTGCATTTCTGACGGATTCCGCTGCATTCCCAAAGACTTTTTCGCAGTTCCCTCCAATTTATTATGCAAGTAGATAAAAGGGAAATGAAATTGGCAGAGATTATGGAGTACATGAGATAACTACAGATGCTACACCGCTTACACGACTCCTACCGCACGCAAAGGACAACCTCCCAGAAACACCGTGGCAGCTCTGTTGATGTGTGAGCATGGAGCCGTTACAAAAGCGAAGAAAAAAACAACATACGTCAGGACAAGGTGGTCGACAGTGTGTACTAATAGGGATATGACGATGGCGCAGAGGTGGGTAACGACAAGGAGGTAGACTGAGAGGTTGAAGGTCAGTGACGCAAACGAATGCGCGAGTGGGTATACACACCGTGATGATCTTGAGTGCGCGACAGGCAGAGAGTGTCATGTGCAGCTAAACAAGAGTTAAGTAAGGGAGAGGTCAAGACGGCCACTGTGGACATACCATTGACGGTGGTCGCGGCGCTACAATGTCGGTGGTGATCGAGCGCAACACGGGTATACAACAGTAGCGGCGGATACACCTACGAAAACTTGAGCACTTGACGCTGCGCTGGGGTGAAGTAGGGCCTGGGGGGGGAGAGCAGAGACTGAGTGAGGCGAGGGCGAATGGTTTATAAGGTTGTACGTACTCCATGACGTTGAGCGCTGATTTCGCATAGCTTGACGTTCGGCGCTGATTTCGCGTAGCTCTCGGTAACGATAAGCCGATGTCGTGGCACCACGACGGTCGGATGGAAAAGCATGCGAGAGGAGGATATGTAAGGGTGAGGAGAGGAGTTGTGTTGGAGAACCCGAGTGGGCCTTAGACAGCCAACATGCTGGAGCGGAGGGGAGAGTGAGCTGAAAGGCATGAGTGAGCTGGGAGTAAGGGAGTGGGTAGCGGGAGTACGACACACCGAGTAGACCAGCAGGGCGCATAGCTAGGCGTTGGAGGGATGGCTAGGGATGGGAGGCAGAGGGCAGCGGAAGTTGGGGATGACTGTGGTGGAAGGAAGCAAGAGGCGACGTGGCCTGTCACGCTTCTTTGGCAACGGTTTCTATCATGTCATGCGCTGACGAGACATTAGGGCCGCCGCTGATGGATGGACTTGGAGTTTCTGACAGACTCGATAGAACCAGCACTGAGTCGTAGGACTTGGTTTCTTCGTGATTTGAAGTGGTAGCTGTATATTCTGGGCTTTTGCGACATGTTTCCGGCACATTTTCAAGATAAGTTTGTTTTGATGGGAAATCAACACGCACCTCAGGCGTTCAGAACTGCGAGGATGACATAGGGCCCGAAATTCAGGTGGGCGGCAGACGCCTGGCTGGAAGTTAGCTGAAATTCCCCGCCGATTCTCCATCAATTCCGTCAAGTTGCGAGAATTTGCGGGAATACCAACAGGTTCCGCGGAATTAGACGTAACTCTGAAATGGGTTCCGGAATTTGCGGGAATCCGACCTGAATTTACCGGGGAGGTTTTTCCTGATGACTCTAGCTGCACCATTCTTGAAATGTTCGGCTGCAGACGACCATTCCTCCTCATCGCCGAAATATGCCAAAACCACTCGGGGTCGGGTCGAATCTCCCACCGTTTCCATTCCGTCCCAACACAACAGCGATCGGCCACCCTCCTGCATCATTTGCACCGATCCTCACCTCGCAAGTGCCCATCCCGAAGCAAAATCTCGGTTCAACGATGGCACTGAGCTGTTTTCGAAGCAAGACGGCGGCCAGATCGTCCCTGTTCGCTCCTTTCGGGGTGAGTCAAAGCCGATCTGTGTCGTCTACAACCTCGGTAAGCCCTGTGCGGGTTCACATGGGGACACTCGCTCGCACATCTGCACCCTCTGCGGTGGAGATCACCCTGCCCTCTCACGACACGCGTCCTGTGCCCGTGTTCGTGACAGAGTCTTACTCCTCTGAAGCTACGGAAGGCACATTTCTTGATTTTCTTGATTCCGATCCTCTTCCTCGCTCAGCTCTTGCTTACGCCGACTTGCGGCCCTTTGTACATCCGCGACCAGTGCCTTCACTGCCTGAGAATATCCTCGACACCATTCTTGACGCGGTGCGCACACCGTACAATCTGGACGCTTTCGAGCGGCTACTCGGAAAGCATTCCATTTCACATCTCTATCCTCATCATCAGGAAAACCGGAATCCCATAATGCTTGATAATCATTCATAATTGTCGCTAATTAGCACCAAGTGTAGGAATTTGAAAATGTAGGATTAGCTACCCCCCCCTTTAATGATGATGAACTAGCGAGCTTTATCGTGGATTATCATGGATTGTCTACGGATTTTCTGGGAATGTCTACGAATTTTCTTGCCTTGATTGATATGCGACATAATGCGGAAGCAGGTAAAGCATTGATGGCAAGCATCGTTGAAGCTGCTTGAGGGTGGCTAGCGACGACGGGAGATGACAGCACTGCACCTGTCGAGGGTCTTGGGTCAGAGTGCTTGCTGGGTCGAGGAGTCAGTGCTGGAGCGAGCGAAGGTGGAATTGGAGGCATTTGGGGCTTGAAGGAGTCGAAGGAGGGAGTGCAGGCGAGCATAGCGTTAGGTGGATGGTTGCTGGCAACGGCTGACTCGATGGCGGAGAGGAAGCCGGAGGGAAGAGGACCCGGGGGGGGGGGGGGGGGGGGATGTCGACGTGGCAGGAAAGAAAAGAGGCAACCATCGTGACAGATGTCACCGATGACTGATGCATCAGCACGCCGTCATCTGCACGTGGTGATGCAGGGACTTAGACGATTCTCAGGATTTGTGCTGTGTCCAAACTTGCCCACACTCAGCCAGCACACAGAGCATCCGGTGGAATTCATCTTTACTTGTTCATACACAACCCATGACACCATTTAGACCCAAAACTTTCCGCGATATCAATCATCTCATCTCCGTTGATCTGCGCTTGGCTACATCGGCTCTGTGGTGCAACATAATAGCCCTGGTGTGTTACACGATGCCACATAGAGGTACAGAGCCAGCTGGAGAGCTACACTGGATCCATAACGACGGTCCTCGTTATGTGGCTTTTGGTTTTTCCTGATGTTGTGGGCTCTGCTGGTATGTATAGACAGAGACTTTGGAATGCGCCGCGGGTCATCAAGCCCATTGCAGACCTTGTTCACTGTTGCAGATATCTCCCAACTAGCTATACGGGCTCATACTAGTTCTCTGATGTGCGCACCGAATAAACGCGAAAAGAGTGACTTTCCACGCCTGTTCCAGAAAGCGGCTTATCAGCACATCAGGAGGCAGTTTGGAAGTTTGCATCTTATCTGGAGTGGGCTGTTCCCGAGTACAAAGCCGAGTTCATTGCTCTTGACTCTGATTCTCTTGACGAGCAAGCCGACTCCACTTTATCTAACAAGCAAAATGCCGCCGCTGCTGCCACTGTTGCTGCAAATCCGACGGATGTCGCCCAGGTGGTCGCCGATGTGCCCATGGTTGTCGTCAATGCGGACGAGCCTCGCTTCCTCATCTCAAAGCGACCAGCATATGCGAATGTCACCGCCGACTCAATGGCGACCGACTTTCACGCACCTGATTTCCTCCGTCGCATCGACGACTTTCTCCGTACCCAGTCCATCCCACACATTCAAGAAATCTCTCGTACCTCTACATTCCCCGTTTACAAACACCTCTCCATTGATCTCCCTCGAGTGGTTGAGGTCACAACTCATCGCACATTGCACAAAATCCAAGCGGTCAAAGGCGAGCCTCGGAAGGAGATGCCCAAAGGTATCAAGCCCAAGAAATCCGGCTAATTTGACATGGTTCTTATGCGCACGTTGCCCACTGGTGAACCCAGTCCTTTGGCAGGTATGTATTCAATGTGCGTGATTGTGTGTGTTGTTGACTTGCCATAGCATAGATCTTCACGTTGCCCGTGTCAATGCTATCAAACCGCGAGCGACAGAATGTTCTGATATTATCCATTGGTGGCGGGGCCGCATGCGCTGTGATGCTGCGGGCGTTCGTAGAGATAGATTTCCAAAATACGGCTTTTGTACTATCAAGTCTCAGTCGAGTCATCCTCTGGGGATTGTGTTCGCAACAGTGGAAACTGGTTTAAATTGTGTGTCTGTGTGTGTGTGTGTATATATATAATCCGACGGGGCTAGAAAAGCTCGTGCTTGTGTAGTTCCTGTGGAAGTTGTTAGTAGGGATAATCGAGCGGAGAGGCTGTTGGCCTCCGCGAGATTAATCTGTTATCGTGAGTGGTGTGTTTATAATCGAGCGGGGAAGAATTCGTTCTCCGCTGGTGACGAACTCTAGTGAGCTATGCTCTCCGAGATCTGTGTGCGAGGGCGGTCCGATCAGAGCTGCGGCTGTGGCTTGTCGGCGAGAGAAGGGAAATGAGGTAGAAAGCGCTGGGTAAAAACCTATCTACTAGCTACATACACACGGTATATATACTGAGCTAGATAGGAGTCGGGATCGGAAACGATCAGGTACATGTGCCTGACACTGCCTGTACCTGTGGCTAAACATATGGTGTCGTGACGACAAGCGTGTGCGAAGCTCGTCACTGGATTATTTGGTGGTCGTGGATGTTGTTTGGCGACTCGAAAGCCTGCCGCGAAGTTGTTGGAAGGAAGGTGGTGGTGCTCGATTCTCTTCGAGGCTTATGGTGCTTCTCAGTGAGGAAGTCCTGGCCGATGGATGTTCGATAGTGCCGCTTTGTATAGGATGGTCTGTACACGTCGCGCTCGCGGATTCGAGATCTTGGACGGCGACTGAGCTACAGGAAGTCCTCCAAACGTCCTGGTATATGTCTGGGTGTCGTGGTTATTGCGCGGTTCCGAATGGCGGTCGCCCTCGTAGAGCTAACTGGCTACGCTCCCGTCCGTCGAGGTTTACTATAGCGAGCCGACCGACGCCGAGCCTTATAGTGTCCGAAAAGTGGTGGAGTGGTGGATAGTGGTTCCCTTTTACAGCTGTTTCTAAAATTCATGAGACTTTTGAAAAAAAAAAGGATGCATCTGAGAGTTGTCACTTTCTTTGGCCTATTGCAGCATCAGTTTCTGTCGTATCGACCTGAAAGTTTTATATCTAACTAATGGTTTTGGACTAGCTTTCGAATGGGATTGGTCACGATGTGATGTGACCTGATCCGATCAATGTCACATCAAATGTGACACTGCTGTCACATGCATAGCACAGTTGGATAGTTCATCCAAAAATACAAACCAACTGTGAAAAATTTATTGCAGCCCTATCAAAAATGGCGGCGTGGTGATGGTCAGAAAATGAGGTCTCCCAAGGTTTTACTCTTCTCAGAATTCTCCCTCTGAATAAAGTCCTCATTTTGTTATACGCACTGTGGACTCAATCTTTCTTCAATCATCTTGAAATTTGTACATTTGCTTCCCAGTTTTGAGCTCACTTTCCAATGGTATCTCTCGTGCGACGCTGTCGTCACATTTAGTGTGACATTGATCGTAATAAGTCACATCAGTCACACAGTACATAACATTTGAAAGTTCATCCAAAACCATTAATTAGATGTAAGATTTTCAGCTTGATACGACAGAAACTGACGCCGCAATAGGCCAAAGAAAGTGACGACTCTCATATGCATCCTTTTTTGCAAAAGTCTCATGAATTTTAGAAACAGCTGTAATTGGGCGGTCCCGATACCGGTGTTCTCAGTGTCTGTGTCTTGAAATTTGCACTGTATAATGGGGCGCAGTGAACTGTTTACTTGTGTTTACAGTTGTGGTAGATATAGTTTGTGGGTGTGAACGCTTAGTTCCACAATTCCCGCGCATTTGGCCTGGGATGTCAAGTCGTGAGTACGCTCTAGACCCTTGCCAAGCGGATTGCTAATGGTTTGTAAGACCTGGGTTGGTAAGTGTTTCATGTTTTGCTTCGTAAGTCTTGGTCGCACGGCTGTCAAATGGATTCGTGGGGACTGAGTCGAAGTATCGACCAAGTCGCTTTGATCCCCAGATGCTGCCGTATTTCCTGGACCTTCGCTCGCTTCGTCTGCCTTCCGCTGGGTTTTCCTGGACGCCGCTACATTTCCTCGAGCTTCGCATTAGGTTCCTCGTCCTCCGTGCTATTGTTTCCCGATGCCGCGACATTTCCCTGGCACCGCGACTCTCCCCTGGACCTTGCATCGAGCTGGCTGTCCGTCGCTGGATTCCTTCGAGCGCCGCTGTATTGTTTCCAGTCCCGCAAGATTATCCCGCGTCCGTACGTCGATTTCTTGACCTTCACTTCGCATTGCTGACCCTGATAGGCCCCCGTCTCATTCTTCCGATGGCTCACACCGCCGTTTGGTTCCTCGTCGGACCGTTTCCGTGCCATCCTGGCCGGACTCGTCTGCAGGCGTGTGCTCAATGTCTGTTTCCACCAAATGTCTGCACCTATGGCATTGTATGTCTCGTTCCTCTATTGTTTACTTGTCTGAGTCGTTTCTCTTCCAGCGGAGCAAGGGTTATAGGTGGCGTTGATAAGCCGCTTTACGGAGTAGGCGTGGATGGGCAACCTTTTCGCGCTTATTCGGTGCGCACATCATAGAACTAGTATGAGCCCCAATAGCTAGTTGGGAGATATCTGCAACAGTGAATAAGGTCTGCAATGGGGTTGACGACCCGCGGCGCATTCCAAGTTCACTGTCTACACATACTAGCAGAGCCCACAAGCCTGGACCTATCCAATCCGGTGCAAAACACTCAAAGGGATAAACACCGAATAAGACCTGGCAGTCTCGGAATAACCGTTTGCTATTCGGACTTGTGATGAGATGGCGGGGAGACACGGACCGGACCTAATCGGACCAAGGAAACCCGAATCGGAGCCAAGAGGGACAAGCCGTCGGATGCCGAAGATTACAAGACCCAAGTGACTACAAAATGATCCTGGTGACCTTATCCGGAAAACAAGTGAAGGCAATAACTTCGGAACTACTGGACGTTTTGGGACTAATCGCATATGCACGGAAAGCTACGAACGAGGGCTATCCACTGGCACCAAGGGCAGAGCCGCTAATCGAACAACTGAAGAAACATCATACCGAATAACGACAATCACAATTCGGATCAGGGATCTGCGTACGAATATGACTCGAGGGGCGATCCATCATAATATTTACTACTTGGATATGACACAGACAAGGGTATATAAGTAGGATTTTTGGTATACTGTAGACACGGAATCGCCCACCTATTGAGGCCACGATCTGGGGTTTAGCTAAGCTACAAACTGCAAAGGCTACAACTTTAAATCGGATTTGGATTGTGTGAACTGAGCAAAGTGTTATTCGGACATCAAAATATCAAAGTGTTTGACAAGAATAGTGATTAGTGATTTAAGATTTAGGAACCAGGACAGAATAAGGAAGACAGAAGAACAAGAACTTGGAAGAATACCGATTAAGGAACTAGGACATCGTATTTGGCCGCCCCCATCAAGGCTCGTTGATAGTACGTCTTACGTGCGCGTTACAAACTCTCGAACTACCTACCCTGCACCCCCACCAAAGGCCCTGTACCCAGGGTTCTGAACTCGCTAGTGTCTATTAGCTATTTTATTGGATTTGTGTTTATTCGGTTTCACTCCCTTACACCGATTTACGACGAGTTTGACTATTACAAGTCTTATTCAGAGTATAGAGGTTTTGGATATAGTGTTATTCGGTTTTCACAGGTTTGGTCTTGTAGTTAGTTCGCCAAGCACACACATCAGCGTGTCATTCCCAAACGACGGCGAGGTTTCCCTGCGCGTGCAGTAATCCAGCGGCCGGCTCGTTCGTGTCAGCGACGTTCGCAGCGCTCGTAGGTCGAACGGAGCTGTATCCGGGCAAACATTGCGATAGCGAGCGGTTTGAGGGCTGCGCAGACAGTGGGCTCGTAGGCCGGGGACTGTATTCATTGTGGTCGTAGGTGGAACGGGAACGTATCTGGTGCGATAGCAGGAGGGAGTGTCGACGGGGGTGGAACGGGACTGTATCCGGGCAAACATTGCGATAGCATGAACGAGTGTCGTAGATTCGCCGTATTAGAGGTCGGCGCGTCCGGGCATGTATCAATCCAGCGGTGGTGCTTATTGGGTTCCTTTGTTCGTCCGATAGCGTGTATTAATCCAGCGGTCGTGCTTATTGGGATCGCTCCATTGTCTTGAGGTGCGCAATAATCCAGCGGTGTTGGTTAACGGCTTGTGCTGTCGGTTGGCCATCTTGGTCCGGCATCCTAAGGCTTGTGTGGCGTGGCCCGACTATCTATAGCCCTCACAGCGCGCTCAATGCGATACACACCAAACGGACGCACACACGACGGATGCACAATGAACGGATGCAGCCATTTTACTTCTCGACACCCACCGTTGTTTCACTGCCGCACCCTCCTCCGCTCCGCAGCTCTGCACTCTCTGCCCATCCAATTCCTGCTCGATTCCTCCATTTCAAAGCCGCCAAGACTTGTGTACATTGATCTACGAACCTATAGCTAACCTCCAGCAAAAATGTGCACGCACATTCGACAACTTCTGCCCAATCCTTCTGGGTCGTCCCATCAACGTCCACCGTCATCCAGACATCCTGGGAGCCGAAAGAAAACTCTCACTCATGGGAGATGTTGTACTGGACCCCATTGCCAGAGCGCCAGCGGAGGCCTCTCTTGTTGGAATGTACGAAATCTCACCTTCAACTAGGCAACGGCACGGGTCCGCCAAACCCGCATGGGTTGACGGGTTTGACCCGTGCGGGTACGGGTGCGGGTTCATCTTGCTTCCGCCGCCCCGCATCTCCGGCCCATTGGGAACGGCACAAGCGAGTAGAGCGCTGGAGGCCATGATGCGCGCTTCTGGATGGGCCTATTCCACCAACTTGAAGCGATATCTACCTGCGCGACAGCCTTGACGTATGTACTGGCGTATTCATTCCATATAATTTGCTTATGATTTTTGTAGCTCCCTGACCTTGCACTGTGCGATGGACTGAGCCCGTTCGATGGCGATTCAAACCTCCCGATCGACCACCTGACCACCCGCCAAGTTCGTGTCCGACGCCGCTCTTGCGCTATTTCCTTGCTGATCCTCCCTTCTCTAAATCATTACTGCCGATCTTAATTAAATCTAACAGCTTTTGCTGCGCATCGGCTGCGCCGTCGACTGTTTAAGTCGACGGTCGACTTAAACTCTTACTTTTCCATTCTGGGCTCCCATTCCGCAGCCTAATGGCTGTTCAGAACGTATAATTGTGCGTGTTCGTCGCGATTTGATGCATTCCGAAAGCATTTCTGACGGAACAAACGCAGCACGACGAATTTTGGGGTCGACGTTGTGATTTGATCCCATCAATACTGCTTGCTCTTGACTTCCACCATTCTTCCGCCCCCCACCACCTCTTTGTCGTCTGCCCGTGGTGCTCCATCACTGCAAGTCCCTCCTCACCAAGCTTCCGCTGCAACTCTATGCACCGTGCACTGTCAGCAAGCTCAAGCGAAGCTTTAGCGGGTTCATCAAGACGAGTCAAGCAACCAACGCAATCTGGCACGATGCATCGCAAGCTCTCGCAGTATGCATCTGTAAGACGGAACATCTGGGACCAACGCACACGCGGAGCATCAAACGACTCGGAGCGGCGGGAGCGCTAGCCGCGGTGGACTCTCGGCGAGATTGCGCAGGGCGGTCTCAGGCTAGGTGCGTTGAGTTGTTCGAACATTGTTGCAGCTTATGCCAATGTTCGCAGGTGTTCATCTGTCTCCTTTCAGTCCCGTCGAGCTTCATACGCGGCCATTGATTCCTCCCGACAACTTGCTCACACCACAGCTGACGCGCCGGACAAATTGATGGCCATGGACCCGGGGGCAGCCTTAAGCACGGGTAGAACGACAAAGGTCGGACAATAACGGGCAAGAAGCTCGCCAAATATCGGCGGAAGTGGCTTCTGGAGTTCTGCCAGACGACGGACGCGATCCATGATGTTGTTGACAAAAACGAGGAATCTGTTCTGTGTTAAAACGGCAATTCAGCCGAAGGGAGTATACCAACCTTGCGATGCATCTGGGGTGCAATCTACCCAGCCCCGGGGTGACAGGACTAACGACGACAAAGTCGGCCGGTGCGGGGTCCCACCACAGCACGTCTAGCTCGGTACGAGCACCCATCTTCGCGATAAATGGGAGATGAGGGTGCTCCTGGCAGTACTGCTGGGGCCAGAGCATTGGGTCGTCCTTGCCGTAGCGACAGTCCGATTGGAGAATGAGTGCATGGCGGAACTCGATGGACGGAAGGGCCGGGATATAGTCGGCGTTGGTGGTGATGAAGAAATTGTCCTGCCTGACGGTGACCAGCGCACCGACCTTCCCGTTGAATGAACCCCGAGGGAATGTAGAGTCACGGTTTTTGAGTAGGTTTATCGCCATTGGAGACGACGCAACGCGAGTTGAGACCGAAATTGAGACAGAAACCCGACAGGAAGTCAAGGTAATAATCCGACACGAAGTCAAGATCGGGATAGACGAATCGACACGGAGTCAAAATCGTGTTGGTGATTGTGCTGGGTTGTCGCAGAGTTGTCGCAGGTCGTAATAACAGTGGGTGGTGGTGGTGGACTTGGTGAGAAAATCGGAAATGGTCACCCGGGCCGAGGCCCGTGACTGATGCTCGGAAGCAATTGACACTCTCTGCCTATGAAAACAAGCCGGCGCGCGGCAAAACACAAACAGAACATATGTTATCCCAAGGAATCGTCAAATCAAGACAGGCTCATCTCGTGCCTTTTCCAATGTTCTTAAGGCTAGCCGTTTCAGTCGCACTTCCTCTTCCGATCGGGCTTCCTCTGACTTGGAATCCCCCGCATGGTTCTGTATCTTCTTTATCCTGCTCGAGTATGCAGAGGTATTGGAACGTGTGTGTCTTTCAAGTTGGTCGTTGAAGAGGCTGGTCATGTGGGCATGAGGATCTGGATTCTGCAGATAGAAGGTATGAGACCAATGGCGAAGAAGGAACACGTCGACAGACTGGGAATGGAGCGAGACGTTGGAGCCTGAGAAGTAGCGGAGGGCCCAGGTTTCGTGCGAGGGACTGCCGCCAGCTTTGGTCGTTTCCTCCGGATAGGCTGACTTTGGTATATTTGGTTAAATTATGCCGAATCGTCCTCCTGCAGCTTGTTTATCTGGGCCGCCACAGTCATAAAGCTGAGTGGCTATTGGTATTCCGAGTCTTCAACAAAATCAAGCAACACATACTTTGAGGCGTCGAGCCCAGCGAAATCACGCATCGCTTAGAGTAACCCCCTAGTCATAAAGCTGAGTGGCTATTGGTATTCCGAGTCTTCAACAAAATCAAGCAACACATACTTTGAGGCGTCGAGCCCAGCGAAATCACGCATCGCTTAGAGGTCCATGTGCACCTGCTCGCATAAATCGGCCGTCTGTGCGATTGCGCGGGATATTCGCGAGAGAGCGCTACGGGCCGGGCATTGGCAATGCGTATTCCCTGAACAGCTAGGCATACGTCGCTGGCTCAGCATATTTGCGCTCCTTCTTCTGGGTTGCGTTCGTTGTCTTGTCGTGGTTTGTGGGTGGGCGCTCGCGCGTGACGTCATGCGGGTGCGGAACGGAACGGAATCAGACAGTGGAACGTTCTAGATTCATGCTGACTACGGTACATTTAGATAAGCGTTCAGTCCCAGAAATGGTCGCCTAGTACACAAATGCATCACTTCGTTCTGTTTGTGAACCTTCGCCACAACCTGACCTTGCGACGCCCACCAACCAATGCGGACCCCATTCGGGCTTGACTTCGCGTCAGCCCGCCATTGAGGCTTGACTTCTGTCAGCTTCGGCCTGACTTCCTGTCGGCCGCCTTCGTCGGACTGAGCTGGAGCCGCACTGGACGCGGAGTTGCTGGAGCTGCTGGAGCTGCTGGAGCTGCGTACCTGTGGAGTTTTTTTCGATGCCTGGGCGGTACACTAGCTATTCACGGTCTTTGTAGTCGGAATGGTCACTGTATGTACCACCTGTATGCACATTTACCTATTTTCTACTATTCAATATTTGTATGCTCACAAGCTGTTTACCACGACGAAGAAGACGCGAATCTGCGAGTCGGCGGCGCCCTCGCCTTACCTACTCTCGCGCCCTCGCCGCGCTCGTCGTTGCCATGTCGAACGACATCAGCGTCTGACTTTTGGCGACAATTCCCCCCGAAACACCGAATACCCTGTCGAGACAAGTCTGGCGCGCAGCACGACTCGACGCTGGGGGGGCCTCACAAACAGCCCTCAGAGTCGTCCCGACGCATCAACACCGACTCCTTGCCAAATATGGTGAGTTAAGCGATAACAGTCTATTCGTCGGGCTGAAGTGTACATATAGCTCTACAAAGTCAAGTCAATCATCCCAAGTGACTTGTTTTTCTTCTGGCGCGACGGCTGGATCTCCCCGTCAGACTCGTCCTGAGCTTTTCGCTTGAGCCGACGCGCATCATCATCGTCCGACTCGTCGATGACCTTGAAAGGATCATACCGAGATCCAGGTCCTTTGAAGACGTATGGGAGGACGCGATCGAGCCACCCAACCGCAGCCCATGCCCATTTTGGACGCCGCCGCCCGCGAGCATGCAAATACGGCACCATAAAGTCACTCCAGTCCTGCTCCCCCTTCTGGGCGTCCATCTCTCTCCATAGTTTGACGGTACCGAGTCCACCCACGAAGGCGTCTCGGTTTTGGCTACAAGAGAGTTGGTCGCTCCGCTCCCACAAAAGGCCTTGAGAACATGGAACCTGCCTGACTGAGAGTTTTCAGCGCTGAATGCAAAAACGCACATTCGGAGAGGTTCGGAGTTCGGAGGCGAGCATCCGATGTCCGAGTGATACGGAACATGGCCGGGCCTAGACCTGCACTGCATTTCAGACGTGTCGATAATATATGGGGTATATATATCGGGTATATGACCCGCTGAATAAACTTGATGTGTGAGAGGTTGATGGTCCTGGGGATGAAGGCGTCGTTGCTGCGAGGCTTGGTGCGACGCTGGGAGCAGTCAGTTTCATTACTTCATCTATAATCGAGCACTCACGTATCACTTTGGCCTGATGTTTGGCACTAGCTTCCGGCCTGGAGCGGCCTAATAAGGCTAAATTCAACAGCTTTCGGACCACATCAAGTAATTAGGCTGTGCACGCACCCCAAGCGCCCGCTGAGCGCCGAACAAGCGCTGAACAGGAATATCTTCACGGCCATCGCACAGCCCACAGGCTGTTCAGTAATGGAGCTGGACGACGAGAGCTGGACGATACAGCTTCCTTTGATCCCCATCAACACCTTTTGCTTCCGCCCACCACAATCGAATGTCTCCTCTGCTCACCCTGCACGATATTCTATCAACCTGTTCCAATTCCAATGCATGTCAACGTCGCAACTCTTTCCAGACCCCAAATCAAGACTACTAACAGTACACATGCGCGCTCAATCTCGACGCCTCAAGCTCAAGACCCCCAGCAAACATGCAGGTTCCATTCTGTACTCAAGCCTTACAAGCAACAAGCAACACACGGGCTAGCGTCAACTCGGAAATTGGCAGCGCCGTAAGAATGCCCCACGATGCGCTGGCTCCGATCGAGGTGTGTGCTCCATCGTCGCGTAAACGACTCAGTGACACTATCAAACTGCTGCGAACAGACCCGAAATTCAATAACCCGCTGCGCACTCTCTCCCACCCGTTCTGCTCACCATGAAGTGACGCCAACACATCCATTTTCGTTCTTCTTTCTTACCACCATGACGACGAGCCTCGACGACCTCACATCCAAGTCCTTCCAAGCCCACCACTGGCATTCACAAGCCACCACTACGGCGTTCAGATCTTGCGCAAAGCTGCTTCGATTGACGATTTGGTGACGCGTCCCTCTGTAATCTCTCCACATTCAACTCGATCCTTCTCCGCTTGCGCATCAGGACTTGAAGCCCGAAGTCCGTCTGGGAAGCTTCAAGCCCCAAGTCAACACCAACATTCAACGCTCGCTCTGGCGAATCGTGGCGATCTGGAGACATCCGGATGAGTACGACGCGGGTTTAGGGGAGACGCACAAGCGCAAGTGCGAGTGCGAGCAGAGCAGAGCCTGAGAGGCAGTGGAGACCGCTCATGGTGTGTCATTCGCATCACCTTGCTCATTGCTAAAACTTCAAGCATAGCTTCAATGTTATCGCAAGGTACAGACACAACGGGACGCACAATGACCAAGAACCGACAACCGACATGCGCGATGGATGGCGCATATACACGCCTTAAACACGCACTCATGCCTCGACGGACAGACGCAGACTCGAACACGAACACGATGACGAGGAACGATGAACGATGGAGAAGACGAGACGGTGTACCGATGCAGACAAGAGGATCCGCCGCTGGGAGCCGAGCAGTGGTCGGTGGTTCGGATGGGCATTCTGCGCACCAGTCTCAAGGTACGTCTTCCATCTCCGATATTATCATTTGTCCACTCGGACAATGCCCTGACATTTGCGCTACCAGCAGTGCTTCATGTTCCGAACAACGACGCGACAACCGGAGTCCATCCAGTACGTCGTTATATACTCTCTTCCTCTCATTTCCGCTCACTAGCCGCCCTCAAAGAAGTCCACCAGTCCCTCTTCAAAGCTCTTCCACCGCAGACTCCCTTCCTGTCACGGACGCTAACAACACCAATGCCTCCCACTCGACCGCGCAGGAAGGTCAGCGTCTACCTGCCGACACAGTGCCGCCGCTCACATTCATTCACAAGTCCTCCGAGTGTGGCGGCCGGTATGTATTCTCTGCGCAGGTTCACGCAAGTGTTTTCCGACATCTACGCCCAGGAAAGAACTCGAGTGAGCTTTCGATAGAGTATAGCACTTGAACGACGCAGAATGGTTCGGCGTCTTCATCATCGTCTTCAAGCAAGGGTTGAACGAGCTTTGCTTGGATAGTGTGGATCTGAGACAGTTCTGTTTTCGGATTTTGCAGGTGATATGCTGGATTGCATTTTGCGTGGTCATACTCAACCCAGTCGTGATCGAACGCGGCACCCATCATCTCCTTGCGTTTAGCGATCTTGGCGTCGATCCGGAGGACCTTTCGACAGTGGTAGTGAACTCAGTATCATACTCCGGGCGGGAGGCGGATTGGCGGTGGTGGTGGTGGTGGCGGGGGCAATTGCAGTCCATGGCGAGCTGAGGCAACATTGTCTGGTGGCGAGTTTTAAACGCTAATGACAATTAGCACTCAGACAAAAGAGATAAAAGGAGGGCAACTCACCGGACGAACCCACGCGCTTGAGATAGCCCCGCCAAGCCAGACGATGAACGATTTGCGTAGCACGGCCGACGTAGACGTCTGGCAGTACTTGCAGTACTTGCAGTACAGTCACCGCTGCTGACGGTAAACGTCTGGCAGCAAGCGACGACCTGGAACGGGCGGGAGAACGGTGACGACGGACGAAAGAGAAATCGGTTAAGTCCAAATGATGGCATGTGGACGACACGGATGCAGATCGGCCAAAACTTGCTCTTGACCACTGGCAGATGTTTACGTCGCCAGCCCCGGCCAACTAGTCCTGGCAGACGTTTACGTTGCCAGCCTGCGTCTGATCTCCGAGCTCGACAACATCCATCTTTCGGAGGTATGGCTATTCGTTGTGCTAACGTCGGTTGCTGGATAGATCGCGCACGCTTTCCCTGAAGTCGATGACTTCGACTCTCGCTGGCCCATCGACACGGTCGTGATAAACTTGTGCAAAACTTCGAGAGTAACCGAGAACAAGGCTAGCGAGAAGGCTGTAGTTCAGACTCTGGACAATGCGACTAATCTGCGCGCGTGGCTTCGGAAACAATGAAAGCCCTATCGAGAGTTTCCCTTGTTTTCAGACCGACTCGTGTCGGTCGAGTATCAACGACCCATCTGCGACGTTGGCATTGCTTTCAACAACCTACAGGCGCCGTAGCGCGCTCAGTCGAAGACGTTGTGCCACAGTGTTGTTGCAGATGAAGAAAGCAAAGCAAGGTTTTAGGCGCCGCGCACCCGGCAACCTTTTATACTGTCGAGATCTGCCTCAATATGGCCCATTCTATATAGATCTCGACATACAAGGTACTTTTGTCCAGTTTGGACCGCTGTATACATAGCTTACATCATCATCAGCTACTCCGTAGCTTACGTCACTACGCTTTCCGCGGGCTTTTGCGCCTGCAGGCCATAGCGGAGACTCCTCGCAGTCTGGATAACGGCAGCGTAGACAAGGACGACAAGGCTGCCGCTCCCAACAGCGTACTCATCCCATTTGACGCCTCGGACTTCACTAGCAGAAAGTACACTTGCATCGACTGCACATTCTACTGTATTATCGACATGGCTCGAATCTCTAGATCTAAATGCAATCGGGCGCGCCAATCCGAGTCTGAGCCTCATGTCTGATTGTAATCTAATTTCTCCCACACTCACTCTTCGATGTCTCTCAATTTTGCCACAAACCACTCGACACCCGTGCGCATGTCCTGCACAAACCACACAGAAATTTTCCACTTTGCATCCTTACTCCGTCGGCAGCAAGCAAGCCTTAAGTGATGTTGTCGCGCAGGAAGCTGTCTATCAAAATGCTTCTTTGGCAGATCGCTCCCATGGACTCCACTGCTTCCGAACGGGCCGGTGGGGGGTATAACGAGTGAGCCATTTGCACGTCTCCGTCGCCCTCACTCCTTTCCCTCCAACTTCCTCTTCCCTGCGGACAAGGCTCAATCCTGTGTCGATACCCAAGGCCCCACTGCAAGTCATTCACATCGTATCAAGCTCCCGCTCTGTCCTCTCACACCGTTCCCGATGCTCCTCTCGCTTCAACTCCACGCAAGCGACGCAAACCCTATTGCAAGCTCAAACGAGCGCCCACGTCAAGCCCACCTTCGAGTCAAGACCTTCAAGCTCCAAGTCTTTTGCAAGCTCACTGTCTTCTTCAACTTTGCTGGCTCCTTCGGCCGACCTAGCTTTCACAACACCCGTCGGCCAGCGCGCGCGCAGACAGGGACGGGCGAGGCGGGAGGGTGGAAGACTTGAGATGTGGAGTGCACTCCCGAGGTGCCCAGCGCTAATAGGTGAGTCCATTGCTCCGTGTATTGCCAACTCATGCAACCATATGGTTGCAGCGTACTACATTCCTGTATTCATTTCCATTCGAACTTCGGCCAAGTCAAATATGACCTTTCCACTTCTTCACCGGACACGACGAACAAATCTGAAGAAGCTGCTGACAAGTGCGGCGAACCGAGAGAACGACTGCAACAAACCCAGCGGATGAGTGCAATTAGCCAACGAATGCCGCGCCGCGAACTCACCGAGAAGGCTCTAGGTGCGTGCTCCTCCGACGCGACGATGGCAAGCAGTCCCAACACTCTCAGCCTCCCCATTGTATGGACACCGATATGAACAATCGAGAAGATGACGGCGGACGGACAAGACGACCGAGAGTGATGCAGAGATGACGAGGGCACTGAGCCTCTAGGTGCGTGTAACATCTTCACATAATGTTAAACGCTACTGGCAAGGTCCGCAGGGTTACCCACCTAAGCGACGAATAGCGATGACCCGAGAAACACAGACAAGCACGATTCGACCTTGCCACCCATTGCGCTCACCCATCGATTTTGGGTGACGGATAGTTCGGCGGTATTTTATCTCAATCTTCTACTCCGACTCCAAATTTGTATATTCCCTAATAGGGCTTATTAGCAACCCGCATATTTTTCACTTTTGAGCTCTCTGATTGGCTGCCCCGCAATCTTCAGCCAATCAGAGTCGTAGAAATTTGGATTTCGGCGACTGCTAATAATCCCTAATAATAAGTTCTATTTCGTGCTCACTGCTCAAACATTTGGTACTCAAATCTTGGGGCGGAGCGGAGCGCAGCCCTCCCTTGTATGTCTTTACCGACGGCTGCTATCTGCGGCAACACATGCAGACCGCCCACCAGTTCGGAGGATTATCCTTCCCTGCTCCGGCTCCCATTCAGCTTGCATGTGTCGACTGCACCGCTGTCTTCGGGGACTGAGCGAACATCTGGAGAAGTCAGGAGAAGGTGCCCTGGAGGATCGCCTCCCTCCTTCGACGATGAACCCATGGAATGCGAGGAGCCTGGATGTGGCATATGGTTCTTGGAGAGTGAATTGGAGGATCAGTTGCGTTGACTAGGGCCTGGATGTGGCATATGGTTCTTGGAGAGTGAATTGGAGGATCAGTTGCGTTGACTAATCTATTCACTGTTTGATTTCTGGCCAACCTTCACTCACAGCGACCTGCACGTCCACGGCATATCGCCCGTTGACTAATCTATTCACTGTTTGATTTCTGGCCAACCTTCACTCACAGCGACCTGCACGTCCACGGCATATCGCCCAACACCTGCGCGAACTCCGGCCAGAACTCGAACACTCGGCGATAATTTCGAGGACCTGAACCCTGCTCCCTCGTTTTCGCGTGGCCCTTTCGCGAAAGATTCGCGTGGCCTTGCCGGCTACGACTCCAATGACTCCGATTACAACTCCGACAACTCCGATTGATGGTAAGGCTTCATGTTTATCTTCAACGTTGCGTCTCCTACCGATATCCATCAGGAGTTGAAGGAGCTGAAGCGAACCGGAGTGGGTTCACTCCATCCACGGTGGAGGTGCCTGGATGTGGCATTTGGTTCTTGGAGGGTGCCTTAGATGATCAGTTGAGTCAACCTGTCTATTTGCCATTGAATTTCTCGCTAACGTTCATTTAACAGCCCCAAAATGCACGTGAACCGCCTTTCTGCGTCCGAGTCCGAAGAGAGCGACAAATGAGGCTTTATACTCTGTATATTATCAACAAGTGAGCTGTTGCATGTCTTAGCTGTCGGGAGGCTCCTGAAAACAGTGTAGTGGCTTTCTTGGCCAGCTCCTGCCGCTGTCGGGAGCCTCCCGAAAGCAGTCTCGGTGCGGTGGCTCTCCTGGATGATGTTCCGCCCTGCTATCGGGAAGCTCCCGAGAACAGTGTCCCTGTGGTTGCTGTGCTGTCGGGAGGCTCCCGACCCCAGGCTGGCTCTGGAATATTCCCTGTCTTTACATGCTTCTTCTGTGTGCCTGTCTGTCGGGAGGCTCCTGTCCCTACTGGCCACTGTGTTCAGGCTGGTGCTGGGATGTTCCCAGCATCCAGCTGTCAGGAGGCTCCCGACCCGGCCCCGGCTCTCTGTCGCAAGGCTTCTATCCACCAGTTGGGAGGCTGTAGCTGTTTGTCGGGAGGCTCCCGACCCCAGCTTTCTGTCTGACGATTACTACTGTATTGCCTGCATCTGCCTGTCGGGAGGCTCCCGACCACACGCTGGTGCTGTGATGATACCCACTAACCAGCCATAGGCTGGCACTGAAATACTGCTCCTGCATTGAGCTGTCGGGAGGCTCCCGACCGGAGGCTGGTACCAACCCAAGTAGTGGCGGGAGGCTCCTGATGTCTGACGATTACTACTGTGTTGCCAGCATCTGCCTGTCGGGAGGCTCCCGACCACACGCTGGTGCTGTGATGTTACCCACTAACCAACTATAGGCTGGCACTGAAATACTGCTCCTGCATCGAGCTGTCGGGAGGCTCCCGACCAGAGGCTGGTACCAACCCAAGTAGTGGCGGGAGGCTCCTGATGTCTGACGATTACTACTGTGTTGCCAGCATCTGCCTGTCGGGAGGCTCCCGACCACACGCTGGTGCTGTGATGTTACCCACTAACCAACTATAGGCTGGCACTGAAATACTGCTCCTGCATCGAGCTGTCGGGAGGCTCCCGACCGGAGGCTGGTACCAACCCAAGTAGTGGCGGGAGGCTCCTGACCCCAGCTTTCGGTCTGACGATTACTACTGTGTTGCCTGTCGGGAGGCTCCCGACCACACGCTGGTGCTGTGATGTTACCCACTAACCAGCCATAGGCTGGCACTGAAATACTGCTCCTGCATTGAGCTGTCGGGAGGCTCCCGACCGGAGGCTGGTACCAACCCAAGTAGTGGCGGGAGGCTCCTGATGTCTGACGATTACTACTGTGTTGCCAGCATCTGCCTGTCGGGAGGCTCCCGACCACACGCTGGTGCTGTGATGTTGCCCACTAACCAGCCATACACTGGCACTGAAATACTGCTCCTGCATCGAGCTGTCGGGAGGCTCCCGACCGGAGGCTGGTCCACAGGCTGACTGGTGATCCTGCATCCAAGTCCTCCAGTCGGGAGGCTCCCAACCCTAGGCCATTCTCTCATGTTCCTGTTAACCGACTGGAGACTAGCAGTCGGGAGGCTCCCGACCACAGACCAGGCTGTGAGGTTGCCCAGTGACTGACCAGTGACCACCCGCTGCATCTCCTATCGGGAGGCTCCCAACACCCGGGCTAGCAATGCATCACCTGTTGGCTGCTGCTGGGAAGGCTCTGCCGCCTGTCGGGAGCCTTCCGACCACCAGAGGTTGACGTAGTGCTCCACCTGTGGTCGGGAGCCTCCCGACACCCGGGCTAGCAATGCATCACCTGTTGGCTGCTGCTGGGAAGGCTCTGCCGCCTGTCGGGAGCCTTCCGACCACAGGCTGGGGCACCAGAGATTGACATAGTGCTCCACCTGTGGTCGGGAGCCTCCCGACCGCAGGCCTGTCCCAGAATGGTGGTGCTGGATCAATGGGCAGCAACATGACCTGTCTGGAGGCTTGCTTGTCCTGTCAGCAACAGGTCTTGATCAACCCTCCCCTGTTCCGTGTGCGGCATCCCTGGCCCCTAGGGTTAGGGTCTCCCCTTCAGCCCTTTGAACCTGTTTCTGGTCCCCTAATAACCCCTAACCCTGTCTGAGCCTTGGTTTGGCCTGCGGAGCGCTGGTTTGGCCTGCGTCTGGGTCCTGGTCACATGGTTTGGGGTCTGACATGACGCAGCAGGCCAAACCGAGCTCTGGTTTGGCCTGCTGAGCGTCCGGTTTGGCCTGTTTGAGCGTTGGTTTGGCCTGCTGAGCCCCTGGTTTGGCCTGCAGAGCGCCGGTTTGGCCTGCGTCGGCGTCCTGGACAGCTGGCTTGGGGTCTGACATGATGTCGCAGGCCAAACCGGGCCTCGGTTTGGGCTACTGGCCGCCGGTTTGGCCTGCTGGCAGTCGTTTCAGGGTGCAAAACGCCCGTTCGGGCTGCTGTGACGGCAGTTTGGCCTGTATCATCACGGGACCACCGGATTCCTGATCGCATCAAAAAACGCTGCCAGACGGTCCCCTTACCTAAGCAAACCGACGAGGTCGCTGACAGGCCCTTCCCTCGTCTGCAGCGCCGTCCCATCAGATGGGATCACGACGGGTCCGGCACCATCGCGATCTCCTCGACGGCGCCGTCCCGACGGCGCCCCACCCGAGGCGGTGCGCG
The DNA here is from genome assembly GCA_029282125.1 of Mycena amicta. Lineage (NCBI taxonomy): Eukaryota > Fungi > Basidiomycota > Agaricomycetes > Agaricales > Mycenaceae > Mycena > Mycena amicta. The sequence continues at coordinate 334,433 of JARIHP010000043.1, read as the reverse complement.
CGCTCCTCGCCTCCCGCGTCCGCTGCGCCATCAGAAACGATGGCATCACGTCGCGACCGGCGCCATCGCGACGGCGCCGACGCTCCCTCCGCGACGGTCCCCGAACCGGCGCGAACCGCCGACGTCGGACGCGCGCCTCTCCCTGCGCCGGCTGCCCCATCAGAAGTGATGGGATCAGCACGGGACCGGCGCCATCGCGATCCCCTCGACGACGCGGTCCCGACGGTAGCCCAGACGACCCCGTGCAGGCCAAACCCGCGGAGATACGGATGCGCAGCCACGGTTTAGCATGCCAAACCACGGATGAGATAGATAGATTTCCAACCCCACGGTCGTTCTGATGCCTCCTGAAAGTCGCCCGAGGCCACGGCGTCGCCGGGGGAGGCCAGGGGGCTGGAAAGTGATGGGGCTGATGGGGTTGGACCCTAAACGGAGGGTAAGATGGATAGAACCCACTCCTCCGCTAAGCGTAGGATTGGGTACCCCCGGTTTTGATGGGATTGGACCCAATCCGAGCGGTAAGATAGATAGCGCGGCGACGAAAAAGAAAAAGGCCAAGAGAATGTACCTTACATGGTAAGCTGCGTTGCAGGTGAGCGCTACTCTGAACTCGCTTTTACAGACGAAGCCACCCTAGCCTAGGACCTTGTGTGTTGTTCTTTTGGCTCCGTCGGCGGGATGACAGTGGCGAACTCGAAGGCATGTGAGATTTCGCCGAGTCGAATGCCAGGGAGGTACAAGAAAAATCGGTACGGCGCGACGACGTGTTGATATCATAGGGGCCCCCTTCCTGCCCAAGGTCTAATCCGCGGCCGCGTCGGAGGCCATAGACGCATCACGTGCTCCGGGAAATTTCCCGGGGTGGGCCATTGACGACGTGTGCGTGTCCGCGTGCCCTGAGTGCGCGCGCGTCCGTGTGCCCCGCGCGCGTGTCCGTGTGCCCCGCGCGCGTGTCCGTGTGCCCCGCGCGCGTGTCCGTGTGCCCCGCGCGCGTGTCCGTGTGCCCCGCGCGCGCGTCCGTGTGCCCTGCCCACAGCTCCTGCGCGTCCGTGTGCGGCGTGCGCCTCTGCGGCCCTGCGCGTCCGGCATCAGACGGCCCGAGTTCTTTTTGATGGGACGATCGACCCGGACTCGTCCGGATGGATTTGGGCTATTTGCCAGTTGCCGTAGGTGCCTGCATTCCACGTGGAGCGCGTCAAGCCTGAGTATGCAACGCGGTTCAAGTTCTGCAGGTTTAGGTCGATATGCGCGAGTGTGGTGTCGATTTCGTCACCAGGGGCAGCCTGAGGGGACGCACAGTTTCAGCGTACGCGGGGCACGCATCCGAGTCGTAGCGTGAGTGGGAAATTATCCAATCTAGGAAATGTTGATTCTGCCGGTGAGTACACTGGCACGCCATTGGGGCTAGCAATGTGTGTGCTTTTTATTCCTCAGCGGCTGGTGCATGACGATGGGGTCATCCGTCCGGACGCGTCCGGGTGGATTTTGGGGGTACGCCTATGCGGACGGCGTGCAGGAAAGTATTCCATTTGTCAAGGACAATTTTGGTGGGTTGTGGGAGGAGTTTTAGTCGTCCAGACAGATTTATCTGAGTTCAAATTGTAGGATGACAAGGTCTGCTCAGACTGTATGTATGCCAGTGGCCACTGGCAGGATCAAGCTTAGTAGTAGGCAGTCGGCACTCAGACTTCAGTACTGGTAGGTTAACGTCGATGTCATTTTTTATGGTCCTTGAAAGACTCAGACTTGAAGTTTCGGCCAGCTGGGGCGCCACTGGATCACGTGCTCCGGGTAATTACCCGGGGTCGACGATTGATAACGACTTCCCTCCCTCTGTGGCGGCTGCTCGGGTTGGTGGGCGCCATTGGATCACGTGCTCCGGGTAATTACCCGGGGTGACTGGTGGTCCGCCGGCGTGTGGTCGGGCCGGGTCTGGGCCGTTGTTGGTGTCAAGGGTCACGTGCTCCGGGAAATTACCCGGAGTCGGTGATGACTTCACTCCGAGTCCCTCTGTCCAAGGTGGCCGTTGGTTGGCGGAACATGGGTTGCCAGAAACTTTTTGGCGCATGTGCTAGCACTGACTCTGGTAATTTCCGACGCTTGAGTTGTGTGGGGCTGTAGGGCCATAATGGCCATTAACGAGCAGCTACTGTAGTATTTTAAACAATTCGGCAGTCACATGTCACAGCACCCTCAAAACGCCGAAATATTTTCGGCGGTCACAGAAATTTGCTCAAAATGGGCTCAATTTATGTCAAATTTTCGCTTGCCGGCCCTGCCGGGGGCCTGATGGCGGATCAAATTGCCATTTATGGACACAAATCGGTTGATGTGATCAAAACGCCGAATTGCCAAGTTCGGCGCAGATGTCACAGCAAAAATGGGCGCCGAATTGTTTAAAATACTACAGTATTTTCTGGGCGGAATAAGATAGACCATTCGCACACGCGTCCTCTCTCCAGTCTTCGGCACGGTCCCACCCGTGCTCCTTCATCGTCACGGACGTCACCCCCACTATGACGTCTGAGTCCAGCACGACATCCTCTCTATCGACCCGCTCTCATGCGCTCGACATCTCCGTCCGTCCTATCTCCGCACCGATCTACAGCGGTGGTGTAGCTATTCTAGAGATGGGCAGGTTCGGTTCAAATAATTGGTTCGAACCCGAACCTGACCGAACTGAACCCAGGTTCGCGGTTCAGGTTCGGGTTGTAGCGGTTTTTGAACCGAACCTTGGGTTCTTGAGGTCCAAAATCCAGGTTCGAACTGAAAAAATGGGTCCAAACCTATGAGGTTATTTATCATTGTTTAATCTGAATCTGAATGCTGAAACCAAACTGTTCGAAACTGAATCCATGTCATGGTGCCATAACCGAATGATCAAACCCAAATCCGTTTGACCGAAACCGAGATTTTTAGCTTCTGCCCAGCTGTGTCCGCAACAGGAAACCGGCCATCTGATACACAGCAAGCGGTGACGATAGCATCAACTGCCAGCTGAGGATGCCGCATGGCCGCCATATTTCTATCATCCGCCCGAATGGCTAAATATGGCTAGATCTTGGCCAAGATCAACAAACTGCGATTCTGGGTACAATTTTACCTATTTTTCATCAATTTGCCTACTCAAGACTGGCCTCACCTTGTCGCTGTTAAGGTTTGATTATCAATGAGCGCGAGCGACCTGGGAGCGTGGAGGAATATCAAGATGATGTTCCTAGGAGGTTTATGGTGGAAAACATACTTGTACAACGCTTCGTTCTGCCCTCAACGGACAACTTGCCGGTGGCAAGAGACATATGTTGGTTTCTGTACCTTTACTGATGCTCTATACTCACTCTATTCCGGTAGTATACTCATTATCACAAAGCTGCCATCCGTGCATCTCTCTAGCCCGCTGCCTTACCAGTCGTGTTGCTGCAACACCTAGCATTCCTCGGCGGATTATTTTGCAACCGAGCTGCGATGTGTTGGTAAGTTCTCGCGCATGATCGTGAGCTAACTTGACTATTTCGGTGGCTTAGAGGGAGGATGATGATAATCGCGGCAGGAACAGGGACATTGGACGCTGCTCGGCATATCAACTTGATGCATAGGTCTGCATAATCTCGTCAGCTGGCTGCTAAACCTTCACAATATGACTCTTGCCTTGAATTTCACTCAATCTGCGCCGACTTCTCGTTGTTTTTTGCTTTACTCAGAATGGTTGGGTCAATCTTGTCCTCTGTGCGGAGGGTGATGAAGTTGTGCAGCGAGTGGATGGGATGCCAAGCGGAGTCACGGGATGGCATTGAGAGGCTTTGAGCAGTGGGGGGACAGGTCTGTTGCACACAGGGTTGATAATTAGGTATGTCGTTTATAGCCGGTGCGGCGACTCGGAGTGCCAGCGTAGACCACTTGTCAGAGATAGTAGAAGAGCACAACCAGCCGGCGCAACCAGCCGCAGGACTGCAAACTTGTGGGTATATATTGTGTCCATAAAGATTTGTCAGCTGGAGATACTAAAAACTTCGAGGCATGAATATTACCTTCTGCAAAAAAGGTCCAGTGGCCCCCCAGAACACTCTAATAATGCGATGGTCAGCATCTCCGTTAAACTGACAATGTGCTGCCATGATTTTGGGCAGCCACACAGCTGTGTTGATAGTTGAGGTGGCCGCCGCGCAGGGCGGTGGCAGACTTGCAGCGCTGACACGTTGGGTTGTACCTAACATTCACAAAGTCTGACGGAGTAGAGGCTGTAGAGCGAGATGATGTTAATCCCAAAGATCTGCCAGTGGCGCCATAATTTGTGTGCCATATGCGCAAGCAAAGTAGGACTGTGCTAGTGTCAGGTCTTCTTCATAGAGCATATGCTAGTGGTCATTAATGATATTGTGTGAGGTGGTTGCGTGGTTTCATTACATGTAGACAGGGCGTGGAGTCAAGGCAGAACCAGATGCCATAGGTGAGGAGCACGGGGACCAGGGCCCAAGCAATCTTGCAGCCTTGCTGTCTGTGCATTTCAAAGTTCTCTTTGACGATGGAGAATGATGGTCGGAGGAGCGAAGACAAGCTGCAGAGTACTGGTACCGTACTTCCAAGCGAGGCAAATAGCATGTAAGGGGTCGTGTACCGGACCGTCATGAAGAGTGAAGAGCAGAGCAAGATATGTCTTCCTCAGCCGGCTCCAGCGGCTTTCATCGCCAGGCGAGACGTTCGACACACAAAGACAGCGACATGACAGAGAGATAGTGTGTGTGTGCCAGTGGAGCTTGATAACTTGTGGCCATTGAACCAAGCAAGTAGAAATTTGAGAGATTGATTAAACGGTGGTGGTGGCAAGAAGCAAGAAGTTTTGATGGCATCATTGGTTTTTCGCAGCCTCAAACAATTTATTATTATTCAGGCTAAAACCGGGAAGTCTTGCCATTGATGATGAGGATGATTGCCGGCGGGCGGCCGATTGGCTGGACGGCCTGTGAGGCTGTGGCAGTCGTGGACTTCAGCAAAGTGCCGTTTGGTTTGAGCATCTTACAGGTCGGATTTCGGCTGCATCATTCAGTCTTGATGTGCAACCTGAATTTCAGTTTCAGTGTTGACATTGGGCAAAATGAGTGGGTTTCAACCTTGAGTATCGGCAAACAGGTCAGATTCGGGTAAGTCTTATTAAACAATGAAGAATGACTTTATACAAACCGCCTGAACCAACCAAACTGAACTGAAACTTGAGGTTCAGGTTCAGAAATCTTGGATTTTGAACCGAACCTGGGGTTCGAGGTTCGTGCAAAAAGGGTGAAAAACCGAACTGAACCGGACTTGCCCATCCGAGTCTCTAAGCTATTCCCGCCTGTACGCATCCCGCGAATCGAGCAACTACGTCAATCGCCGAGCGTTCAGTCGAGGCTAGTAGCTGGCGAATGCGGACTGGGCCTTCGGAACGGAAAAGCAACGACAGCGGCGCCGACTGACGAGTCAGACTCTTCTGCCTCCAGCCCTCCTCATGTCCGGACTGTGGTCATATTCCAGAGCTGCCTCGCGCCTGCCACACGGCTTCCATCTGCTGGATAGCCTTTGGATGAGCGGACCTTTTACCGATCGAAAGGGTCCGCAGCGCGTGTTTCCCATCGTTTACAGCTTTGTGACTTCCGATCTTCGCCGAATATAACTTGCAGTTCACCGCTGAGCGACTCGCCGAGCTCTTTTCGAAGGAGCAAACGCTCCCTTCAACACTATGCGAACAGTGAATAGTGTTACGGACAACCTGCCCTCAGTGGATGTATGCCTTTCCGCCGTCGATCCGAGAGGGTTATTTCAGTTCTGGACAACTTCTGGTGATTCCGATGTTTCTTGCGCAGAATCGTACCCTACGATCGATCGATAGCCACCGGCGGCTTAAGGCGTCTACTAAAAACAGGTTCGCCTGAAGCTGTTGAACCCTCGATCTCTGGACAGCCCGCACCACGCACTGATACTTATATCAACGTCGTTCATCTCGTCAATACCAGCCTCTCCACGCAATCTTCCACGGCAACATGGGCAACAGCTCATCCTCGTTAAACCCCTCGTCCTCGTCCTCGTCCTCTTATCCTACATCTTTTTCGCCCTCTTCATCGAGCCGCAGCCCTCCAATGGCCGGCTTACTTCAGCCTTCTCGCACATCTTCATTGTCCTCCCCATCGAGCCCAGGCCGCGGCTCTCGGTCGCCCAAAGTCCCCTGGGACCCTGCTTGTCTTCCTAGCTTCGACCGCGAGCCGGGCCAACTCCATACCATATCGCTCTTCCTCACCAACGCATTCGCAGGCTCTAAATCCAAACTCTCCTGGAATCTAGGGGTTAGGGCCACCCGACCTACATCCTCTGGGGAAAAGCCCGAATTCCCCGGTTACTGCCACTGGGGTATCGTCATCCAGGGCATGAAATACGAACTTGGGCCCGATGCACATGAGGACGTTCAGTGTCGAGTGGATCTTTTCGACGCGGAGAAGGAGGAACAGATTTGGGTCGTAGAGATTGGCCAGACGGATTACACATCGGCCGGGGTGATAAAAGCTTGTGTGTGCCGCACATTGTCCGTGTGGCATCCAGCTTACTTTGTTTAGGCAAACACGTCCAATCGACGATGGAGTCCGCATATGATCCTCTTACCAACAATTGCCAGCATTTCGTGCTGCGCCTTTTGAGTATCATCACCGTCGGAGATCTTGAATGGCCAGAGGGCATACGTGAAGCCATTGGTGAGACTAGACGCATCGCGGGTGTGTTACTCGAAAAAATCTCGAGGGGTAGGCGTCAGAATCGTTGAGTACATGTATCCATGCTTGGAGATTTCTTTGAATGCACGATTGAATACTCTGTCGGGCAGAATGAGCCTCCACCAGCCAGAACGAACGTTCTACGCACCTCCGAAGAAAATCCCTGAAACGGTACAGTTGCTGGCAATGGGCATTGAGCAAGCGGGCGCTGCCAGCGGCGATTCTGCCATCCCTCTGAATATTGTCAGCAGCGGAGGGAACGTGATATACAAATGGCGTACCAGGAGTCATCTATGCGTACGAGCCGCGTCGTCCGTCATGACGAGAGTGACAGAGCTGGCGCCAAAATTGCGCAGGCGAGAAGCGCTCAATCCCACGTTCTTCGTAGTCAGCATGAGCCCAGCAGAGACGGGAGAGCCAGAGTCTCTCTCGTGAATTCACTGACGAACGACGAAGAGTTGTTGCGCGCGATTTGGTGCTCGCGTCGGGGTTTGATCTCGGGACATTGAAGAGGACCGAGAGTATCGAGAGGTGGGGTCGGAACGGGCCAGCATGGTCGGTAGTACGAGCGGATAGTGAAGCACTGGCAGACCGCGGATGGTTTCAAGAATTCAGCAATGAATGTGGCGCCTTCGTCATCAATTCGTCATCTCCAGAGTTTTGCCTCTAGAGGGGAAATTATGAGGGGGTTGACGTCGACTCAGTGCAGGGGAAATGGCGGCGGAAAGCAAAAGCAAGCGTGTGAGTCTGCGTGACCATCGTGATCGCTCTTGGTCTCGACCACCACCACGCTATCCCCTTGCCCGAGAACAACGACCAGCCCGCCTCTGACGTCCACCGTTGCCAACTCCTCCTACGATGACCTTCCCGAATGCCATTTGCCCGCGAGCAGAACGATGGAACGACTTGTAACTTGAATCGACTCGGATGGCGCGAGTAGCTTGTGGTACGTGCACTGAGGCTCAAACGACTGTTTTCTGACCTTCCTATAGTCATAGAGACGTGCATAACTCCGCTGTTGGACCTCAAGCGTGTCTCGAGCCTGTAGTGCATGACTGTCGAATGGCTGACTGTGCGTGTACCTTCCTCCACCCAGTTCCCTGCCCTAACCGCGCTCTCCAGCGGTACCTGAAGGACCTCCGCAAGCTTCTCACTATCCCGCCCAGTTTCAACGAGTAGTCATCCAAGCTCTCGCCCATTTGTGGCGATCGTGCGGTGCGTTTCCGCCTACAGCCCTGTTGTCGAGAGCTGATTCGATTTTTGCAGCAACGTCTTCGTCGACGTACCAGCAACGCTCAATCTGCGTCTGCTGCGCCGGGCTCGGATCCTCATTGCTACAGCGAGTATCGCGCTCATAGTCGACGAACCGGCGGCCATGGAAGGAAGGAAGGGATGGAGAGGCCAAAGAGTGTCAATATCTGCGAGGGTACAGAGTCTCTGTGCGGTACGTCTGCTACGTGGCACTCTTCGACTCTCTGCTCATCTTCTGTAGTGAACGCACGTCTGCTTTCTTTGAATCCCCGGAGCGCCACCTACATATCCGGGAACACATCATCTTCCTTCCCCATCACCCCAAAACTTCTCGCCTGTGGGCTTCGCGCTCCCCTGGGCTCAGTATTCACTCCCGTCCGTCTACCACGGCCACCAGAGGACCGAGAGAACGTGCCACGTCATCGTCGACCGACGCATATGGGCCCTCCGCCGGTGTATTCTGCCTTCCTCACACGCACAGCCGTATGGCGATGGCCGTCGTGGTACACCTTCGAAATACCACCTACCCTGTCCTGCTCGCTCGTACGCAGCGTCCCCATCCCTCGACATGACACCACCCTCTCCTTCCGCTGGACCTGGCCTTATCCCGCCCTTCCTGCATCGAAAGCTCGGTTGAAGGCAGACGCAGCCTCTCCCGCTTTTATTGGGTGTCTGGATGGGTGGCATCTACGCCCGCCGTCAAGTCCTCCTTCCACATACCCGCCACGCACCTCTCCTTCGCCGTCGACACATCGTCGACCCGTTTCCCGACCGCTTTGCCTCCTCGTCGTCCTCCGTTACCATCGATATCCGAGCGCCTTCGCCGACGACGACGACTCAATATACCACGATGTCGAGCTCGACGGCCGTGCTCCGTCCGTGACGGTCCGTCGCCAGCGAGCGTTCAGTCGAAGCTGCTGCGGACCGGCTTGCGTCACGGAGCGGGTAGCGAATGTCATCGTCGTCGGATACGTCGCCCACCAATCCTAACCTCCCAGAGGTTCTCTGCGACGAGGCAGACGAGGTCGTCGTTCTTGTAACGCGACATTGGCGGTCGCTCCAGCTTTCGTTTCAACGCCGTCAGCGGCAGGACGAGCTCTTCCATCCGCTCTCCAGGACCCGAGGTCGCGCCCGGTGATACTACTGGTCTGGCTAAGCTTGGGACTTGCGAGGGCCGAGTTGGCAGGTGCGTCATTCACTCTCATTCCGTTCTTCGTAACTGATACCGTCTTTGCATAGGCTTTCATCCGGCTGCGCGGGATACTCCCTCGCCCTCGCATTCGCACATCCGCTTCGCTCCCCTCGACTACCACCGCCTCTCCGAATCCGAGTCCTCCCCCACGCTGCTATTTCCTCATCGGCCGACCATCCGCGCGTCTACGACCGTCTACGGCGTTCGTTTCCTCTCGGACTACGTCGGGACGCGCAGCCTAACCATCGAGAAGACTTCTTCGCTTCGAGTTATACGGTGCCAGTCGCGGAGACGATACGGGGGTAGGAGGTATAATCCCAGGACAAGGTTGCTCATCCAGTCCGGTGGTGTAGCCAGACGACCTTACACCCTATCGTCCTTCCTCTTGCGCTACCCTCGAGTCGTCTCAACCTCCTGCCTCGTATACGCCAGCGCTGGCGCTACAGCCATATTCGTGGAGTCCATCGATTTGGAGAGGCGTAACCTCATTATCGACCTTCGACCTTCAAAAACGTCTCCGGTGCTTGACTTGGCGATCCGGGCTTCGGGAGGTCTTCCAGGGCCACCGCACTGCCCAGTACCCAATCTTCCGGGACGATGCAGCGAGACGCAGTCACGCAGCGCGGGTTGGGTATGGTCATAGCCTGTCTCATCGTTGCCAAGATATGCGCACTGATTTCTTCTACTCCTCGCGATACACCAGTATCACTCGACACGTTCGTTACCTTTACTTTTTTATACCTTTACTTTCTCCTGCTATACTAGACACATGTGTATATAGATCGAAGTTATATATATATTTACTCGACGGTATCTAGCAGTCCTCAACCGTTCATTCAAAGATAAGGTGGTCCAGAACGATAGTTGAGCAATGTTACGATCCGCGTCCTCGTCCCAGCAGCCTTCAGCCGCTCAAACCTCTCTATCACATCCTCCGACAGATTTCTCGTGGACATATGCAACGCGAATGACAGACTGCAGTCCTCCAGCCGTTCGCAGCCCGAATCCTCTTGAGCGCGGGACTCAAGCATCTCCACGAGAGGAAGAAATTGAGGCGGAAAGGGGTCGTTGGGGGTAAATGCCAGACTTTTCAGATTCGGGAGGCATGGCCGAGCAGAAGGAGTCGTGGTCAGGACCGCGATCAACGGTCCAAGAGAGTCACACATATAAGAAGTCTGAAGACAGCTCCTCCAGCTGCGACAGAGCCGAAAATATGGTTCGGAGTTGTTCGCGCGTTCCGGTGAAAATACGGAGCGTGAGCCTCTTGAGCCTGCAATCTGAGTGCACGACGAACGCACGGAGGTTCTCCACGCTTGTCTCCCCGAAGCTGAGTTTGAGCGAAATATCCTCCAGTTCGGGAAGACACAAGAGCCGTAGCACACGGTGTGCGCTACTCTCGTAGATATCGAGCTTGCGGAGGTAGGGATGGGTAAGTTCTGTCACCTTCGACAGAAAGTGTCCCATCGCTGGATAGATTGTTTGGTTAACTCCTCGAGGCGAGTCGCGAGGTGGAGAATTGTCAGCGCATGGGCGGTTTCGAGTCCATCCGAGGCGGTGAATCGGATGAGCTGGCCCCAAGTAGGGCCTGGTTTGTAAAAGATTTCGGGTTATCATACCGGTTTTATGAAAAATTTGGGCTGAAGGGTGTTTATAAACCGGTTTTTTGGTTTATAAACCATCTAGCCCGAGATGCCCGAAATCCAGTTTTTTTTCTGCCGGGCATCACTGCTGGGACTTCAGAAGCCTATTTTTGAGCTGGTTCTTCAGCTCTCTGGCACTCTATGGCCCGCCTGATTGTTGCTCGGCCACCAACGCGCTGAATTAGTTTGTCACGGCGATTAGTCACATCGTGCTAAAATCTTGAACAGGTTGAAATCGGTCAAAATTGTCAACCATTTGCATTTACCATGAATCATACCTAGATTCGGGTAGTTTCAGACACTGATTGTATCACTTGTGACTAAAACACTACTCAAAACGGCAACTAATCACGCTGTGACACTCACAATATAAAACATATAAAACATGGGGTTTTCGGGAGGGGTGTTTATAAACAGGTTTATAAACCTTGTTTATAAACCGGTTTACAAACCACCCTATACAAACCAGGCCCTAGCCCCAAGGGACGTACAAGGGGGTCAACTTGAGAATGTGGCCGCTGAAGGCGAAGTCGCGCAGCAGGGGCGAGTGCTCGAGGAGCGCAAAGGAGCAATGATTGTTTGGGAGGGAGCTTGGGTCGCCAGAGAATCGCCGTAGAAGGGGAAGCCGCGCGGAGGTTTCTGTCGCAAACCGATTAAATTGCAGGTGTGGAAGGTCGAGGTCTAGCTCCTGAACGCGAGATGCGTGTTTCTCGAGGAAATGGGTGGTGAAATCAAAAGCCCAGCTGTCTGGATAGAATGCAGACAGCGATAGATGCGGTGACTGCTGCCCAGAACGCTCGATCCACCCAGCGACGAGCTCCTCGAGTGCGACGAGTCGTTTATGGGAGTTGTGGTGAATCTTGAGCGCCAGCGTTCTCCACAGGGCATGCGTTCCGCGGATATCGACCTCCATTCGCGGCAGACTTGCCCGAAAACGACAGGCACGATGAGTGCATTGGGTTTCAGCGTCGATGACTCCAGTCGGGAGCAGAATGAAAATGTCGCTCGTTATTTCGGGAGGAATTGAGAGACCATCGCGATTATGACTAGAAACAAGGTTATGTGGATTCCGAGGCTCTTCTGTGACGCACAAGCGCTGGCGCAAGGACGTGGTGGTGTTTCGTGGCAGCCGGAGATGTGATGGGTTCCCGCGCTCAGGTGCCATCAAGTCACACAAATCCTTCTTGCCAGACGCGCTCATCATCTCAGTTGGGGCTGCGCGTCCTTGGACTGTTTGGTGCGTCTACAGCTGCTAGCATCTCCACTCCACCCCTGAAGCTCCTTCCCAGCCAGCATGCCAGCCACCTGCCTTCCCGACGAAATCATTGTTGAGATCCTCGCCCCCGCATTAAAAGTCGACGACGCAGACTTTTCAGCCACAGCATACCTCTCTCCCTTCTCCAGCTTCTCCGAGTCTCCATCCGCCTATCTTCTCGTCTGCAAAGCCTGGCTTCGCGTGTCCACGCCGCTCCTCTACAACGTCGTGGTCCTTCGTTCCACCGCACAGGCTAAAGCGCTCTCGTCTGTTGTCGCCAGCAACAGCCAGCTGGGAAGTTTCGTCCGCAAGCTCCGCGTTGAGGGAGGCTACGGCTCGGCGATGCACACTCTCCTCAAACACACGCCGAATATCACCGACCTCTACCTCTCCTTCAATCTTTACCCTCGCGATAGCACAGACGGCTTGTGCAAGGGACTTTCGTTGATCAATCCGATCCAACTCATCTTGGCCGACCTTACCTACTTTGAATCGAGCAGCAACACAGCATCGAAGCTTATCGACGCACTGATTCGAGTAGGTCCCAACTGGAACAACTTGGTGTGTTATTGTAAATCACGCATTTAGCAATCTGACATTCCTTCCTCGAAGACTGTCCTTGACATCTCCTGTCCAAGCCATTACGGTCCATCGAATTGGCTCACCCGCATCGCTGAAGCATCTGCACGCGAAAAGCATCTGTCCACGATTGTCGTAGGCAGCGTGAAGCTTGCTAGTAAGGTGGCGGAGGCCTTGAAAGGTTGTTCACTGGAAGTTATCCGAATCTCAACACCTCTGCGCTCGGAATTGGAATTGGACTCGGCCATCTTGCTTCGAAGAACTTTGGCCGCGGCGGGGAAGACATCGCTTCAATATCAAATAAACATCACGTACGATCTCATCTACATATGTCCCTGACTCTCATCGAAACGATCCAGCAACAATTCACAGCCGAATATTCCTCGCTATCACTATGTGAACCGGAACCCCAACTTCGTCCCCCTGGCCGCTGCGCCGCAAGAAATCCAGGATTCCATCTGGTCCCTCATTCTCGAATTCGCCTGTTTCTCGATCAACCGTACCGCCAACAAGTTGCTCCTCGTCTGCAAACGCTTCTCCGTATGTCTCATTCCGTGATTAATGGTCCTGTATCACTCAAGAACCCACTAGCGGCTCGCCTTGCCCCACGTATACGCCACAGTCACCCTTGTTACTCGAAAATCAGCATTGAAACTTGCACGCACCACCTTCCAATCACCCGCTCACGCCATGCACATTCGCCAGCTCCACCTTTCGCACATCTACCATGAATACCTTGCGAGACAGAGCCAAAGCGACCCGCCTGCTGATTTTGACGATCCTATCCTGGAAATCCTGCGCAATACTCGAGCCCTCGAGACTTTCGACTCGCGATGGTGCACATCTTTTGACCCGCAAGCATCTTCTCGGGCGACGTGGGGGGGATACAATGAGCTCTCCGTCTCGTGGGATGCGTTCACGCAGCTCGCACAGACTGCGAATGTCGCTCTACGCGAATTGTGTGTCGATGTTGGAGCACGGCAGGGAAATTACGATGATACTCCTCGGGCACCTGTCATCTTCAATGCCTTCTCGAGCCTCAGAAAGCTCAATTGGAGGTCGTACACCGTATTCGACACTGATTCCGCTTCGGCCGCATACGAGGACGTGCTTCCGCGCTTGGAAGAACTCCAGCTTTGGGAGGCACATGGTACTTTCGTCGACATTATCTCCCTCATAAAGTACGTCTACTCTTTTTCCCTGGATCTCGTCTTGAGACTAATCCTTGATCGCCAGACTTCCATCCCTCAAACACCTCACAATTCTCAAAAACGTTTGGCATATAGGTTTGCGCAAACTACTTGGAGCACATGGGAATAGCCTCACAACACTCGTCGTCTTTATCGACAATCTGAACGGTCTCGTCTCAACTAGTCGCTCCAACAGTGTATTGGATTTGTGCCCGAATCTGACGGAGCTCACCATCCTCTGTCGTGATGCCCTGTTTCGTTATGCTGTAAGCAACCCAGATTCTACTCGCCCGTCACTGACCACATCTCCTCGAAGAACTCTGCATTCCCTGCGACGAACATGCTCCACTCAGCGACTCCTGCTCGCGCGCTAACGAAGATTAAATTCATACTGCCGCTAACCGTCTGGGGCGCCACCTTTCTTTACGCCTTGAATCTTCTCCTAACAAGACCATGCAGGGCCAAGTCGAGTACTCTTAAATGGAACGCCTTCTTTGCGGATTTCTCCAGCCAGGTTAAGCGAATCACTCCCAACCTGCAAGAAGTTCAGCTCGGTTCGGCGCCTTCCTGGCCGACGGATGAGTAGGTCATCGACTATCCCGCTGTAGGATAAACTGAATTCATCTCTTCCTTTCCTAGACGTGGCATGGTGAAGAACCCGTGGATTCGCATCGCGGAAGGGTTGTTGGCCGTTGGAGTACAAGTCAGCGACAAGGCAGGGACGAAGTGGCGCTCGCGATTGAGTACCAAACGGTTGGTGAGAACGATGACGACGCGGACCAGCGCCAGACGACAGAATGGCTCGTGAAGCCAATCGGGTGTGAGGTTTAGCATGTAGATGTAGTTTGTATACACTGAGCTCGATCGTTTGGGATAATCGAATCCGGGAGCGCTTACATTTGACAAGACGAGACGATTGCAATACGTTCGCAGTGTTGTTTTGAATGGAAATCCGAGAGCTCCGAGCCTCAGAGAGAGAGAGAGAAGTCTCAGAGAACTCCGAGCGCGTTTCGTCCCCGTGCGGAAAGAAAAGCCAGAAGCGACTGCATTTGACCTCTGCAACAGGTGGTTGCTAGATTGGTCCGCTCGGTCGAGAGCAGCGGGAGAGAGACCGGAATCCGCAGCTAGTATTGGCAGAAAGCAAGTGCAAGTGCGTGACATTGTGTGATCGCTCTTGCTCTCGACCACCACGACGCCGTCCGTCTTGTCCCAGAAAACAACGGCCAGCCAGCCTCCGACGTCCAAAATGGCTACCTCAGCCTCAAAGCCCCTCTCGAAGCCCAATTGCGGAGGAGCGGAACGATAAGCGACTTGGAGATGGTGCGAGTGGAGTACGTGGTACGTGCGCTGGAGGTCCGACGACTAGACTCTGAGTGTCTTACAGTGCTAGGGACGCTTCTGAGGCCGATATTACAGACTTGGCGTTGTCTGGAACCCTCCAGTCCATCCCTATTGAATGACTGAGTGCGTGTCTTCTTCTCCTCGAATCCCTTTCCTCACCGCGTCCTCTAGCTTTGCCCAATCGTCCTTCGCAAGCTTCTCAGTGCTCCGCCCGGCTCCAATAACTCCTCTTTCCAAGGTCTGGCCATCGAGCCCATCGTGCCGTGCGTTTCCGCCTACACAAGCACCGTCGTCAAAGCCTGACTCAGTTCTTGCAGCAATGTCGTCGTCGACGGAAGAGCAACGTTGAGCATCCGCCTCCTGATGCACTGGGATCGGCTTCTCATTCCTACGGAGGATTTCGTGCTATAGACGGCGAAGCAGGTTTTTGGGCGGATATGAATGACGAGGGCAAGAGTGCGGATATCTGCAACGCAAGAGTACAGACTCCGAGGTACGTCTGCTACGTCTCTCTCTCAAGAGTGCGGATATCTGCAACGCAAGAGTACAGACTCCGAGGTACGTCTGCTACGTCTCTCTCTTCGACTATCTGCCCATCTTCAGCAGCGTCCGTCTCGCAAGCTTTCGAACGCCTGGAACGAATCGCCTATACCGGCCCACCTCGTCTTCCCCTTCCCCTTCACCCACAAACACCCGCCTATGTGCCTCGCACTCCCCTGGACTCGGTATTTCCTCCCGTCCGGCTACCACGGCTAGCAGACGACCGACAGAAGGTGCCACGTCATCGCGTCTACCGACGGGACATGGTCTCGTAGATGGCGACATCTGGGTTCGGCAAGAGGAGAACCCGTCTCGGAGGCATATAACCCTTCCGGTTGACCTTCCGAGTCGCTCGGTCGACACGCAACCCTACATCCTCTATCGGCGTCTCCACCCTTCCTCCCGCGCACAGTCGCTTCGCGATAGCATTCTGCAGTCCTACACCTTTCGAAATACCTGGCCTGTGGTGCGCGCGTGTACGCAGCGGTCCCATCCACCACCATCTCTTCCATCCGCCCCAGCTGCACATCATCGTCCCCTGGGCACGGGTTTTCGCTATGTCTACCATGGTCATCTACGCCCGCCGTCCTAATACTCGCATGCCATCTTCTCCTTCCCCTTCGACGAATTCGCGACGCAGCCCCACAAACGCTTTGCCTCGCCGTCATCCTCCTCACAGTCGACGGCCACGATCGAATCCACGTCGACATCCTCACTCTCGCAGTGTTTCATGCGCTCGACGTTCGTCCCGTCTCAGCACCCGTCTACCCGGGAGGTCATCTCGAGCTCCACTCCCGTGGTCCTGCCGCGAATGGAGTGGATACGTCCATCGCCCGCCCAACTGGTTAATGCGGACCGGGACAGGAGTGGTCCAGCTCGACGGCCGGCGACTGTCCATCGCCTGAGGATACATCGCCCGTCATTATCGCCGGGCGTTTTTCTGTGATTGGGAGGACATCGAGGTCCGCATCGTTGCCCTCTTGTACGACATTGCGCTTTCGTCTCGTCCTGTTGTCGCAGCGCTGCGTCAGCTGCAGGGGCTCCTCCATGAGCTCTCGAGGTCGTGTTTTTATGGGTCTGGCAGGACCAGAACGAGGGCCGAGTCATCTGGTGCGTCGTCTCTCGCCCAATTCTTCGTAGCTGATGCTCTCCCGAGTACATTCCGAGGCTTTCTTCCTGCCGATACTCCCTCGCTCTCACATTCGCTCATCCGCCCCGCCATTCCACCGTCGCATCCCCGAGTCCTACGAGACGCTGCCCTCCGCGGGGGCGAATGCCGGCCATTCACGATATTCGTTATCTCCCGGCCTACGTCGACACGCGCAGCGTCACCATCGACCATCAAGCCGACCGCCGAGTTTCTGTAACGACCTATCCTCCACCCTCGACGCCCTTCGCCTCCATCTCTCCTCGCCCAGCACCCCGACATACAGGGTCGTTGCGCTGTCGCTATATGACAAGACGGATGATAAGCCGCTGGAAATACGGCCGATGCTGTCGTTATCGTGTGGGACGCGGATGGCGCCGGTGCTACATCTACGGGGTTAGTCTGTCGTCAGACCTGGCACTTGCGAAGACCGTATCTGCTCCTCGTCGTGGCATGTGGGCCGCCGGACCTCATTCCCGGTCATATTCGACCTGCATTCGCCATCGCCGCCTCATATGCACATCTCGACGGCCGGGCTTCTTCCGCCTGTTTTGCTGCATAGCTCATTCTGCTCGTGCGTTTCGTTACCTTCACCCGATCTTCTGTTTACCCATCTCTCAGTCCCGGTCGCATGCCCACATACACCCATCATGGCAGCAGCGAGCGCTGCGATCGTCTCCCCAAGCCCACCTACCGAGAGCCCTCATCTTGTTCCGCCACCAGCTCCAGCTCCCGATATGCAATGCTGCCGTCGGCCATTGTCATGCTAGCACCGTATGTGCTATCCTGCGCCCTAGGTGCCGCCGCGGACGACCAGCCACTGGACAATCCCGCCAACCACGCCGTCGGCGGATCGGAGACGGATGGGGGTTCGGAGACGGATGGGGTTGGTGTAGACTCGGACGAGCCAGCCATCGGTGATGCTCGCACCACGGACTCGCTTCTTCGTGCTGAGGCATGGCACTCACCAAGGGACCATCTCTTCGTCGTCGTTACCTGGTAGCCGCGGGCCAATCTTCCCATCGTCTCGCCACAGTGACTGGTTTTCGGGATCTCCCTCCGTCATATCTCGATGACGAAGCTCAGCAGCTAGCTACGGGTCTTCGCGACACTGGCACTCGCTTGCCGACACTTCCTGTCCGCACATACACTGTGCGGCTCCGATACCTCAGCTATTTTTTTACCTATAATTCGACATTGCTACTGTACCTACTCTGAGCTACTTATTCTCCCTCCCCCCTTCCGTGTCTCTCCGGTACGGTCATCCACATACCTACACTTTCGTACGACTATGATACCCTGTACGACTACGATACCCTGATAGTCTAGTAGTAACCCTAGGGGTCAGTGCGGCGAATGCACGGGGTCCGGGGAACGTTTGAGGTGTTACTGCTCTTCGGTACGAAGCAGTCCACAGTCCTTCCAGGTGAACGAGAAGGGATGGGCTCAGGAAGGGCGAAACCACCCACGTCATACTCACCGTCACAATAAACCAAGAAAGAAACCTTGCGGAATTGAATCTGTCGCAGTTTCCTAGCTCGTCTGGAGCCAGTGTGATCCTCGCGCATCGATTATTCAAGCAACAACAAAGTGGACCTCTCCAGGGATTATGTATTAGCTGGAAAAAAAAAACCCCAAAACACGAAGATTCAATGTGTTTTCAAAGCACCCCTGCGCGCTTCGAGCCTCAACAACTCCCGAATCTCGTCCCGATAGAGCTCCATGTCCATATCCTGTGCCTCATCGGCTGGTATGTGAGTGGTGATTGCTTCCAAGCCTTCATACAACAGCGAGCTGGTCGAGTACATGGGTGACGCAATCCAAGTCTCTGGGAAGTCCACCGACACAAAGAAATGGAGCTGAAATCTTCCCTGGCTGTTGCGCGCGGTCAATGTCTTCAGCGTAGAGTTCTTCCAGCGTCGGTGTCCTGCTCAGCGGCTCAACGGTTATGCGGCAGACGCGACCAAGTTCAGGTCCCTTCATCCAATTGAATAGGACATATGGAAGAGGGCCGTTGGATCCGTGTAGCGCGAAGAAACGCAGGAGTAGCAGCGCGATAGTCTCCTCCTGTGCCGAATAGTCACGGTTCATAAGCCATCGGATGGAGGAGGTGTCTATGACCTTGTGTCCTGTCGATCCCGTTAGTCACGTTGGATAGGAGGGAGTGCCACACGTACGCTTTCGCCCGTAACGCGGCTCGGGTTCGTGTCCGGGTCCGTCGTGATGCTGGCCCGACACTGCCGCAGACCTCGGACAGTGTGCTCGATGCCGCTGTTTCCAATCGACTCTTTGACAAGCCCGTGAACAATACTGGACTTCTGAGCAGCGACCGCATCGGGATATGTCTGTCTTTGCATGAAGGCGCCCACACTAAATGAAGGGAATGAGTAATCAGATTATATGGGGTTTCCGAAACTTATTCACCGCGAAGTTGTCACATCCGTGGAGGATGAGCGTCCGGAATTCCTCGAAGAGCTCTAATCGTGCACGAATGAAGGCGATAATATCATTCCATGTCTGAGCAGCCAGGTAGTTTGAGAACTGACTTGTATCCGCCATGTTGAACTTGTCGAGTTCCGCCGTGTCTTGTAGTAGCTGCCGGAGGACCTTCCGGGACGTCGACACGTACATGAGGTTGCTTTTTATGGATTCAATAAAGTCGATCGAGGTGTCTGGCGGCGCATGACGCAAGTAAGAGTATGTTGCGAAGAGATAGCCAGCCTTCAAAGCCTCAATGAAGGAAGCCTCCCGGGAGGTTGAATGGCCGAAGAGACAGTGGCAAAGCACGGAGAAGCAGACATCGATGATAGACTTGGCTTGAAACTCCTCTCCGGGACGGGGATCATCAATATTTGCGAGCAGAGCGCGGATGGCGATGGTCAAATGAGTAGGAGAACCCTCTTCGTACAGCGTGTCGAGCAACCGCAAGTCGCTCGCAGCGGGGATGGCCAAGAAGGAGGTAAGCCCACGAAGCACGTGGCAAGCATCCTGCGGGTAGTCGGCAGAGGTGTCTGGAAAGAAGAGCTTTATCGTGCTGATTAACAATCGCGCAATGCTCCTGTGGCCACCCACTTTCGCAGAAATCCTCGAAACGATTACGGTCATTTCGGAGGGAGTTAACGTCCTTGTAAATGAGTGCCGAGATCTGAGCGAGGCCGCTCAGGCGAACATTGAGCGACAGGGGTTCGTTGGCCCCCAAACGAAACGCGCCCAAGCCTCGCCAAGAAAGTCGAAGAAGTGTGGGGTATCCAGCACCTGCCGAGTCAGCAGAGTTGATTCATACCCCAGAGTGGTAACGGCGGAGAGCGTCAGATAGTAGATCGTGGCGGGCGTATGCGGGAAAGCCACGAGACCAGAATCCCAAAAGGTGTCGTGAAATTGCATCCACGCCCACATTCTCGGCCAGACCTCGCGGAGGACGGCAGGGGATGTCTTTTGATGAGGCTCGAGTCGGTCGATCCACAGTCCAACAGAATATATTGCCCGCAGTGCCCGAGCCACGACTTCGGCGAAAGCGTTGTTGTCCGCAGGAGATGGGGGTGCATCGGGCAGGAACCCAGAGATCGGAGTAGGATCCAGAGCGATGTAGAGGACGCAGATGAGTCGAGGCAGGAATTCCTTCTCAAATCTCGGGTCTTCTGCGATAAAACGCAGAAACACGTCCAAATCTCGTAGCGAGCCACGCGCTGCAGCTAAAGCCGACGACTGACGCGTTTAGCTTACATCTCCGTCAAGCGAGCGGACATACCTTTAGAACCGGTGGCAGCTGCGCGAGCGAAGAGCGTTTCAGAGAGGGATGCATGATCGCGAGATGGTGGTCTGAAAGAGAGAAGTGACAATCGCTGTCACCCTGTTAGCATCATAACAACGTTGATGAGGGTTATAATTTCCCGAAACGCTCAGTCGAGCAGACGATAAGAGCGCAGTCAAGTCAAGAGAGCAGAATAACGCGCGAAAAGTCTAATTCTGCTCATAATTTGTAAAAACAAACAGTAAAATTAAGCAAGAGTCGCAAGTATAATCCAACTCTTCGAAACACGACGAAGCCCGCGTTGTCATGCGTCTAGGGCAGCCTCCACAGGCAGTCCAACTTCAGCGGGGAGACTAATGTCTCCCTCCGTATGGGCATCTTCCTGGAGCGCAAGAGCAGGGTCTGTACCGCAAGTCAGATCATGCCGGATGTTCAAGAGTGAAAGAAGAAGAAGACACGCACCCTGCGTAGCGCTGGTATCCCTGCGCGGCTATAGCATACATGCCTGGGTTTCCGCCGGCGTTGTAATGATCGCCAGCGTGTGCGAATCCCTGGTCGTATAAACCTTGCTGGCTAGTGTATACCTTCTGGAGATACGGACCCGCCGATTGGCTGCCGTAGGACAGCTGATGCTGGTACGATTGAGTGCCGTAGGGCTGCTGCTGCTGAGAAGCGTAACCGTGACTGGGTACTCCTCCGTATTGTCCGCTGTGCTGCTGGCTAGAGGTTGGCGCGAGAGCGAAGGGGTTCGAATATGGCGCGGTGCTTTGCTGGGAAGATGACTGGCCAGAGGCAGAAACACCGTTGTCATGGTCGATGGGAGCGTACGTGCACTGGAGGCCGTGTTGGACGCAGCGCGTGCAAGGCTTGTCTGCCGTTGCATCCGTCATACACTATGGGAGGTGAGTTACTACAGCCCATCGTACAAGAATAAGAGAACCCACCTTGGTCTTGCGCTTGCGGCAGTTGAGGCAGGCGACATAAACACGCGTTCGGCGAGATTCGCCGTCTTGAGCGTTGGGCTGGGACATCTGCTGGTGAGCTGGGCTGCCTGGATGTCGAACGCTTCGTTGTATGTCTCTTGTTATAGGGTCCTGTAGGCGCCAATCGTGCATTCTGTCGCCGCAGTTCTTTGCCCCAAACGTCGCTGTTGGTCTGTGTTTCCGTTTTGCGTCGCGAGAAATGACAATGAAACGGGAAGCTCTAACCAGGATAATATATCTGCGGTCCAATCATTTCTTGCCGAAAGTACAAACGCCGTTTTGCGCGCACGAGATCGTTTCCCATCTCCATTGAGTCGGGGTTATCGGTCTGACCTTTCGTCTGGTGATGCAAACCCGCTGGAGGTTACCGAAACCTGTGCCAGATGTCCCTTTCGGGCGTTTGTATGACCTTCCCGCTGCCAAATAGCTGATCTGCCTTTTGAATCTTGACGAGGTGTCGGCTGTGCGCCGTGATCCATGCAGAGCCAGCCGAGTGCCGACATTCAGGCGTGAGTTGCACGCGTTCATAATGTCGCGTTCCCGAATTAGCATTCCGTCGCATAAAGGTCGACGGAATCTGTCTAGGTTGCCTTCCGCGTTCTTGGGAATTGTTGCTGTACTGCGGACGAGGATCCCGTGTGCGTTTGGGGGAGGTGCTTGAGCACAGCCAGCGCCGGAGCACAACGTCCGCTATCAGTCAGGGAGGTGGCAGAGAACGACTCGACGACCGCCACGTCAGAGACTCAGAGTTGCCCCGTGCTGTTGTGAGCTTCGTCGGAGGTCGTCAGGAGTTCGAACGTGCATCGTTACAGCGAGCCCACAAAGGGTTAGGATTGGCCAGTGGAATGAATTCGACTTTTGCGGCTAGGTGGTGGCAGGAAGAAACGATTTGGCAGCTAGTCACGCCGGCGTGACACTCTCTTGCTTCCTCTCCACCACCACGCTCGTTACCACCACTCTCGCTACCACACACATTCTACTCCATGGGTGCCACCGTCACTCCCGTCCGTTCTCTACCGGCGTCTTCCCGCAAGCTCAACATCGTCCGCTCGAATCTCTGGTTTCACGACGGCAATATCGTCCTCGTCGCCTCGTCCGTTGCGTTCAAGGTCCATCGCGGGCAGCTACGAAGACACTCGGAAGTGTTCGACGACCTCTTCAGCATCCCCCAGCCGCCGGAACAAGACCTGCTGGACGGATGTCCTTGGGTCGAGGTGTACGACTGCCCGACGGATGTGCTGTACTTCCTCACCGCGTTGTACGATGGACTGTGCGTCGTCTCTTCTCCGTCTCGCCAGCCCGCTAACACTTTCTCAGATACTTCAAGACCCCGCAATCGTCCGACTTCCCCGTTATCGCTGGCGTTCTCCGGCTGTCGTCCAAGTACCTCGTCGAACACCTCCGTCAACGCTGCATAGCTCGCCTAGAACTCGAATGGCCGTCAACACTCGCTGGCTGGGACTCGCGCGAGCAAGCTGCGACGGACGCTCTCGGACACTACGCCCCACGCGTTCCCTATGCACATCCCATCCTCGTCATCGACCTCGCTCTCCAACTCAGCCTTCCCTCGCTCTTTCCCGCCGCAATGTACGACCTCTCCCGATACGGGCCTAGCAAAATCATCGCCGGTACACCCACACCATCTCCCGTTCCGTTCGTGTCACCACCTACCCACTCGGACGCCCCGATGCACCTCTCTCAGTGCTTCCTCATAGCGACCTTCCGCGGGCGTGAGCGCGCACAGCGTTATCTCGCCGAATTCGTCTTCAAGGAACTCGAAGGCCGCTCCCCCGCTGCGGACTGCATGTACCTCGAAGAAGATTCACCAAGCCGCAAGTGCCGCGAGTCCTTCTACTTCATCATGCTCAACGTTCTGCGCTCCGTCGGCGGGATTGCTTGCGGGCGCGATGCGGACCCACTCTATACTCTAGTGCAGGCAATCGACATGCTTTCGCGCATGGACTTTTCAGACGGACAGCGGCAGTGCGGGCTCAAGATGTGCCATCCTTGCAAGGTCGACTTTGCGAAGACTGCGCAGCGGGCGAGGGAAGAGGTATGGGCATTGTTGCCGAGCTGGTTTGGGCTGGAGGCGAGGAAGGAGGATCATGTTGTTGATTTGGAGGCGGGTGCGAAGAGCGTGTAGGGACTACCATTCTTTCCTATTTTCTTTCTACACACATCTGTAACTCGACGGCCCGAGGACCCAGCAATCACATTCGTTTGACTACCGAGCATGGACTGAGCTCTGGTTGTCGTCGTGCTACTTGTGTCGGGGGACGAGGCTTCGAATGAGACCGTCGAGCATGGCAAACAGAAGACTAATTTGAAGCTATTGTCGTGATTAACAAGCAAGCTAGTTGGATACGATTTACGCCTTTGCATGAGAACCCCCTCGTCGCTGGCAGTGTTTATAAACTCATAGATACTGCATTATCAGCACGAGCAAGTTCCTACGACAGAAACCAACTCACAGATAAATCAATCTGCAGCCTCCCTCTCCCGAGCCTGCTCCAGAACCGCCCATTCCGGCAACCCGAAAATGCCCGGGAGGATATTCCAAAACTCGCGTCTCAACTTTACCGCCTCCCTGCGCAAAATGGGTTTGCACTCGGGGCATCGCAGATCAAGCGACTCCTGGTGATGCTCCTCCTTCCAAATCTCCAGCGGAAGATCCACCTTGGGCACCTCCTGGCAGAACCGCACATACTGCAAGGCTCCGCGAACGGTGCGACGGACCCCGCCGCACCCGTCGGGGTCGTTGCAGTATTTGCTTTCGGGCGAGGAGAGGAAGCCAACGATGGCATAGCTCTCTTTCCCTTGGAGGATCCGGCAGCCGGTGACGATGGTCGCCTTGTCCTCGGACGACAAGGCCGAGTCGATGATCTGCCTGTCGGAAACGAAGAGACAGACGCGGTAGAATGCGAGCGGGAGGATCCAGTCGAGGGAGAATTCGCGCGCAAGGAGGATCGTGGCGATACACCCCTCGGCAGTGACTGGTTCCGTGTCACTGGTGAACCAGGTCCGAGTTCCGCGCGGTAGTGCGTCGAGGGCAGCGAGACTCGTAGGGTGAATGGCATCGAGGTGGGCAAGCGCACGTTTCCGGAGGATGTCGATATCGTACTTGTGGCTCATACGGAGGACGCTGGTGAGGATCTCCAGCGACGTGGGTAACGGCGGTGGATAGAAGAAGCTATAGAAGTTAGACATGCGTTCCCAAGCGACAAGTCTAGCCCACGCACTCGGAGTAGAGCAATGCCCTCAACATGACATCTACATCCCTCGCCGCATCTGGGAGCCTCACTAGCGGTGCACCATCCAGCATCTCCGCGTCGGCGTGGGTCGGGAGCGTCAGCATATCGCGGAATATCGTCGAGTTGAGGCCGAGAAAGTCGCGCGATACGCGAAAGACCGTGGTCTCCGCCTGGACAACGAGCCCGCAGTCGGCAAAGTAGAGCCCGTCGGCGCGTACGAGAGGCTCGTTCATGGTAGGAAGGAGAAAACCAAGACGGAGTCACCATCATTGCTGATTGATGATGCGGTTTCCCTGGTCACAGACGAGTGCGGGATATAATTTATTTGGATTGCGGTATACAGATAAATCCCAATGAGTTAGATAACTACACTTTACAGCCCGACAGCCGCCTTCAGCGCAGCAAAGTTCGGGGTTCCCAGACCCTGTAGGACGAATCAGTATACAGCGCGGAAATATGACGAAGAACACTTAAAGTCACTGGATCCCACCCTGCGCCTGCCGTGAACCCATTGGTGTTGCATCCAGGGTTGTCCCCGCTAGTAATATCGTTCAGCGCCGCACGTCCCGCCGCCGAGTAGATGAACGGGTTAAGGAACCCAAGGGGGCTCTTCCCAGCAGCGATCAAGCCATCGTTGAGCAGCGCAATGACAGCGGCCAGCGACGGGCTAGAGCACGAAGTTCCGCTGACGGTGCCTTCCTCCGTGTCCCATGCAATCTAATACAGCAACGTCAGAATCCAGTGATGAATGCGCGTCTGGTGCGGTTGAACTTACCTCGAAGTTGACGCCCTGGAACGCGATGTCGGGGAATCCACGCCCAGTGCGGTTGAACTTCCCGCTGTTGGTCGTTCCGAGGCCGGCGAGGAAGGTCGCAACGTCGGCGGCTTGGTACGAAGGGATGGCAAAATAGTTGCTAAACCCGCCTGATGAGAAGGACGCAGCGGTTTCGGTGATACCCTGGGTCGCGCCGACGGACGTGACGAAGGGGCAGCCAGAGGGAGCGGTGGGAATGAAGGTCGTGCTGGACGTACACGATAAGCATAGAAAAGAACGAAATGGAGCCAAAGAAACGCACCAAGACTGCGACTGCGAGCCAGAAACGCCTCCATCGCCCGACGAAAAGAGAATGGACGTTCCAAGAGCGCCGAGCTGGGTGTAGGCATTGCACATGGCGGTCGCCTGCGCGAGGGAGAGGTCGCTCTCGTCAAAGCCGTACGACGTGGTGAGGACGTGCGGACGCGCGCTTTGGCTGATCAGCGAGTTGATGATGTCGATGAAGCCGTCGACGCCGTCCGGGTTATTCTCGCCGACCGAGATAAAGGTGACGGGAACACCAGTAGCGAGACCGATGCTATACTGGACGTCGAGGTTCTGCAGATGTGTGTTAGAAAGAGCGGTGGACGACGCAGAGAGAGCGACGTACAGCCTCGATACCAGCGGCAGAGCGCGTCTGGGTGTTGGTACCCCCGTCGAGCGTCTGGAGGGTGAATGTCGTCGAAGAGCTGATGTCCTTGCGGAAGTCGCCGAGGAAAAGCTATCGCAGACGCAGGTTAGCCCAAGGACAAAATCAAGGTAAGACACAACGCACCTTGAGGTCGGCACTATTAGCAAATTGCTCGATGAAGCCCGAGACGCCAAGCTTGTTCGAGGATTGGGTCGCAGCCGTGGTGGGGATCCCATAGATCGCCTGGAGACAAGTGGGGGTGATCGTCGTGGCACACGAGGCCGGAACCGCACGCCCGTTGAGCTCAACCATGCGAGCATCATGGTCCACCTCCCGCTTTGTCTTGATCGCCGTGAACTTGGGCACGGTCTGGGGGCGAGTGAAGGAGGTGGTGGGGTAGAAGAGGTCGATGTGGCCTTGGAGCGCGGCGGGGATGGAGTACTCGAGCGTGCGGATGGAGGTCTTTCCAGACTCGATGTGCGTGAAGACACTGAAGTCGGTGTTCAGCAGCTCGTTGGCCTGGGCGACGGGGATGACGATTTGCAGCGTGTCACCGGCAGGCGAGACGGGGGTCGACTGGATGTTGTTCTCCTGCAGCCACTCGGTGACGGCAGCGAGCGTCTCGGCGGTGGGCTTAACGAACTCGGCGACCTATACAATCGATCAATGGATGGAATATAAAATAAGATACGACGCCAACCCACCTCCTCGGCGGTCAAATGCTGGCCGTAAGCGACGCTGGCGGGATCAGAGACGCGATAGAGGGCGTCCTCGAGGCCACTGATGTCGCTATTCTTGAGCTGGATGCGCAGCTTCAGATCGGTCGACACCGGCGCTGGGCCCGAGTTGACGAAACCCTGAGCCGGAACGGCCCTGGATTCGTGGACGGCCATGGCGCGGCGGGCAGGGCCCGCTGCAGCGGAGAGGACCAGCGCAGAGAGGAAGTATGCCCGAGCGAAGACCATGATGGGTGGGAGAGAGGCAGGGGCACGAAGGAAGTGGCGGGTCGGCGCCCCGGGTTTTATCGTTTCCACGTCCACGAAGCTCGCGTGTAATCTTCTCAGAGATCTAAGCGCCATCATGAGATTGCGCGGAGGGAAACAAATGCGGACAAGATTGGGCTTGGCGTCAACGGATTGCACGGTGCCAGTGTCCTATTGCTGTCCGTCTGGAGACTGGATATCAGCGAGAGCATATGCAAACGAACAAGAGATACGCACTGCTGACTCTGTTGGACGTGTAAACAAGCGTACTCGGGCAGATAGACTCTCAAGCTATTTCGGGAACCTATCCGACTCCGAGCTTCTCCAAAGATACTCCTCGTGCACCCACGCCGATAAGACAATTGGGGGGTCGGGCGGACTCAGTTCGACAGGGTGGGAGGGTTCTGATGGGCGAAGGGTCGTTCACATGGGCGTTTCCATGCGGCAATCCCAGAGAGAAGAATCCCGGAGACCATGATCAAGATTTGCGCTAATTGGAGCCGACAGCGGGGCTATACCGAGGGCGACCGGGTTGCACAGTGCCGCCAGGGTTACGGAGAAGTTATTCCGCGGCGGAGCAGCGATATTGGTCGACCTCGACGAGTACTGGTCGTGGTGCAGAGCAAAGGGCGATGACGCGGCCTGTCACACGACTGATGTCTACGTCAAACAGACGCGTGGGAGTTACACGCGCGATCGATACAGAACGCCGGCGTCTCCGAGCTACGACGGGCCGTCCACGGCCGATACGCTAGCTTGCAATATGCTGCGGAGACAACCGCTGGCTATAAACCCCGCAACTGCCGACAGCAAACAGCGCCCTCCGACGGATCTAATCGTCCAACGCTGATTTCGACCACATGCTAGACAACCGCCGATTCACATCTCTTTCCCAGTCGAGTCAATCCCATCGCATTGCATGATGTGTGCCCATGTGCGTGAGTGCGCACATGAAGTTCATTTTATTGCCTCCGCGCTGCTGTACGGAGCCGCGAGAATTATTTCTAGTACCAGTGCGATTCAATGGCAGAGACAACGTCCAAGCACCGTAATTCCCGCCCCACGGCATCGACGGTGAACTGCTGGAAACGCGTGCAGCCCATATATCCCGCTACTTGGCAGAAACCTGGGAGTTCTACATGGATCGCATTGCATGGTTCTTTGTGTTAGTGAACACGGCCAGGTACGCCCGCCTCTGACCTTGGAATATTCTGCGTCTCCTGTTCCATGCTGGTCGCGACTTCGAGGGAAGGATAGGCACCGGCATCGTACGGCAATTAGTGTCTTCTGGGATGTTAGAGTGCCGGGACGCTTGAGCACTCGGACTCGTCGGTCGTTCAAGGTTTCGAAGATCGCGCGTCATTTGCCCGCCAAGAGCCCGAGAGCTCAGCCCAGCCCAACGTGCTATCTTTGACAATGTAGCAATTGCGCATTGAGGGTTCTCATCAAGCGCGTTGCCATCGCCGGGAAACGGCGACACAGAAGAAGTTGAGGTTGAGCGCCGAGATGACCGCGGATAGATCATATCTTCGCGGCTGAGTCGAGTTGAGCGCCGATAACAAGTAGACGGAGATGCGATAGATCATGATATGCGAGTGGACGACGGTGATTACAGATAGATAGCGTTGAATCAGAGGTGAAGAGTAGTCGCCCGGGTCAACCATCACCGAGATTGTGGTTCGCATCCGAGTATACTTTGCTCGGAGGACTTAGACCTCGATCCAGTGCGAGCCCGCCGGATGAATTCAAGTCTAGCTCAAGTTATATCACGGATATCGACGGTTGATAACGGAACCAGACGTCAAGTGCAGGAACTCGGCACACAGTCCAGAGTATGCGCGGAAGCTTTAGGACGAATCGAAGCTAGCAAAAATG
The DNA here is from genome assembly GCA_029282125.1 of Mycena amicta. NCBI lineage: Eukaryota > Fungi > Basidiomycota > Agaricomycetes > Agaricales > Mycenaceae > Mycena > Mycena amicta. The sequence goes on along the minus strand of JARIHP010000043.1, from coordinate 305,276 downwards.
GAAGAGTTGAGTGAGCGAAGCAAGTCCGAAGTTGCGGCGGGGACTGAAAAGACGATAGCACCCCAGCCAATCCGTCAGTAATCGAGCGATCCGTTGGGAGCTGGAATGCTGAAGCGATGACTGTGATGAGTAGTGTCCAGCGTATGACGAGTGAGTGCCATTGGTAGTCTTCCCAGACTCGGATCTATCGGCGCACGGGAGAATGACGGGGGATGGGTGGTAGAACGACATGTTGGTCTGTTTGTGCGACGGGCGGCCACCGGCAGATAGCACGACGAGAACCAAGATGCTGGGTGTTGCTGTGAACGTACGAAGGAATAAGCGGCGTCGGAGAACGGATGCGAAGTAACTCGGAAAGAGCCAATCGTTCGGAGGTGGTCTGTAGAATCTGCGCTCGTATATCCCGAGCCTCGGCTTCATTTGTAGCTCAGAAACCGTCGGGAACGCGCGCCAAGCCTGTACCTGTCGATGAGCATTATACCGAAGGATGTGGAACCACCAACGACATACCTCTCGTGCAGGTGCGCTCAGTCCGTCGAAACTTGAAAGCATGCAAAAGGGTGCGGGCGACGAACGTTAACGGTGGGCAGGGGCAGAGATACTGGCAGCGCGTCCGTTGAGAGAGGCTAGGGAGGATGGAATCCGCTGAGACGCTCTGAGTCGAGGGATGTGGTGGACGTCAGCAAGGTGTGGTTGACGTGTGACCTTCCGGATCAGGTCGCACGCCAAAGATGTGACGTCCACGTTGATCCTTGCTTCTGACCTCCACTCGCATGCTTCCCTTGTGCCGGATTAACACGGCCGCCTGCCACAGTCTGACACCCGTGCAACCCTCGGTCTTCGTCAGCTCCCTACTTAATGGTATCCGCTGAGAGTGTACGCCACCATGATTCCCTCTTTGCACCTCTTGTCGACTCTCCTGTTCTTCGTCGCCTCATCCTCCGGGAAGCATGTACAACCCGAGTGGTACACCCGCAACAAACGAACTATACAGTCAATCTATAATCGTGCGTTTAAATTTGTCCTCTAAATCCGTGCTCTAAAATAACCGCCCGGGCGTAGTCACCGTCTACCCCAACAACCTCGCCGTCTTCGCAGGCAACATCCCCGACGGCCTCTTCAACGCCAACGCAACGGGCCGCATCACCCCCGTAGGCGAATTCTTCGGACTCCAAGACTCCGTCGAGTATTTCTGGGGTCTCGCGCCCACCCCAACCGGTAGCCCGCCCAACGTCGTCTTCTCCAGCGCGGATGTTGTCCACTTCTCATCGGCGTGCCCACAAGTGGCCGCAAGCACCGTCTACTTCACCGAGAACACCTTGAATCCGGATAACTCGACGGGAGCGTTCCTGACGAAATTGAAGCAGGTGCGTCAGCGCGTTTTCTCTTCGAATTCCTAAACTAAAACTAACAGATCGCATTCTGGCATTTCGACCCCACCGGTGCCGTCCTTGCATACGACGCATGGATCCCCAACATACCGAAGACCATCGACATCCTCACCCCTGGTGCCCTCTCCCCCGCAGGCAAGAACGCCACTCTCGCCAGTCTCTGCGCCGGGCAAGCAATCACCTGCGTCGGCGAAAACCAGGTGTACGCCTCTCCGGACGAGTGTGTGAGTATACTGAGCGAGAGGGACTTTGGCGACTGGGACGAGGCGTGGGGGGATAACGTCGTGTGTCGGTTGATTCATGCGCGGTTGGCGTTGATAAGGCCGGAGGTACGTGCTACTGCTCAGAATATTTCGAACGCTAACGCAGATGAAGGTTCATTGCCCGCATGTTGGTCCCACCGGCGGCGGAAAGTGCGTCGATGTGGACTACAATGATGTGCGTTGGTTCGTTGAGATTCCTCAGACCTCTACTGATGTTTTAGAGCAGGTGTACTTCAACGACGAGCTTGTCTTCGGGGAGCATGGCGCGGGGGCGTTTGACTGCGATTCATATGAGTAGGATATTAATTAACCATTTCAATGTGTCGCATTCCCCCACGTACTGCGACTCGGATCAAAATGCAAACACGCTCTACAGCTTCACTCCCTGTTTTGCTTTTGGCAATCTTACCGACGTTTGAGAATCGGTTAGTACTAAGGCATACACTGCCTCGCGCTTCGAGAGGCTCTCGCGATGGGCATCATCGGCCGTGCTTGTATCCATCTCAGTGTCCGAAGAAACGAACTCAAGAGGGAGGTCTACAGCTTCCACTGCCCGTTCCAGACGATATTTGTACTTCGGCCACCGCCTCATCCCGCTCGGGCATTATCGACCGCGTCTGGATTTTTGCAAGTCACCGACGCGTCCTAAATGACACCGTATAAGGACTTCGAAGCGAATACCCCCTCCCTCTCGCTTCCGCATTGAAGAAGTTAACACAATGTGCGACGGCTGCGACCTCGACCCCCGCCTGCTTCGAATGCCTCTGCTGCTGCGACGCCCAATGCGATTGTTGTGCCTGCTTTGACGGGAGTGGGCCTGGCACTATTGGCGGGGACTGTGCGTACTACAATTCGACTCGGTCCTTCATCCGTAGACTAACCTTGGTTTCCTCCTAGGCTCTCCGTGTACGTTTCCAAATTCAGAGCGTTACTGAAGCCGAACGAAACTCACCGACGCATAGGGTATTGGCCCGCATGGTGCTTCTTCGGAGGCTCAACTCCAGTCTTGGAGCTTCGTCCTGCGGCAATTGCAACGACCAACTTGAATTCAGAGCAACCTACGGGCACGTCGGGGATGGTTAGTGGAATGTGACGAGGGCCAGGAGAGATCTTTCCATTGAGTACGCGCTATACACTCTCAGAAATTCAGATTCATTGCTCATGCTTTTGTTCTCGTCGTCTCCAACGACGTTGAGACGTGCTTCCTCGCCGTGACAGGCGTCTGGCTGCTGTCAGACGACCACATGCTCGGGAAGCGAGCTCATGTCACCGCGTCCTGAATCGGACAGCGTATACGTTTGCATATAAGAGCCTCGGAACTTGAATGACCCCTCCCTCCCGCATTCGAATTCCCTAAACCCCGAAGAAGTTGACAGAATGTGCGACGGCTGCGACCCCGCCTGCTTCGAATGCCTCTTCTGCTGCTGCGACGGCCCGTGTGTGTGTGATTGCGGTGCCTGCTTTGACGGGAGTGGGGACTGTGCGTACCATAATTCGACTCGGTCCCTCATCCGTAGACTAACATTGGTTCGGTTTACTTCTAGGCTCTGCCTGTACGTTTCGAATTCGGAGCGCTACTGCAGCCGAACGAAACTCACCGACGAATAGGGTGTTGGCCCGCATGGCGGTTCTTCGGAAGCTCAAGTCCAAGTCCAGCCTTCGAGCTTCTTCCCGCGGCAATTGAAACGACCAACTTGAATTCAGAGCAACCTGCGGGCACGTCGGGGATGGCCAGTGGAATGTGACGAGGGGCAAAGCGGAGATGGACGGCGCCATGTTCGATTGATCATGAGCACATCAGGAGAAAAAGAACGAACAGTCTGTATCGGTACCACCCTTCTTGCTACTTTCTTCACCTCTTTGGCTGAAGGCTCAGGCTACTCCTCCCTCGAACGCCTCCACAAGATCTTCTTCGACGTCTCATTATCCACGGCCATTCTGCCACTGCACAGAAACAAACGATACATCAACTGCAAGATTCCTGACAGCAGATTCAAACGAATTTAACTCACCTCATCGCCTGCGCGCGCCGCCGTTCCGCCGTTTCCATCGAGATACCCGTTATTTGCAGATCCAGCCCAAGACTAGCGAGAGCGTAGAGCGGCGCAAGTGCAACATACATGAGATCGCTTTGGGCCATAGTATAATTGGCATGCGAGTAGTCCAATCCTCGCAAGTCCAGCGAGATGGACTTGATCGAGACTGACCCCGTCGCCGCCCACCGCTCCGACATGACCTCTGCCAGAGACATGAATGAGCGGGCGTCGTCCGTCGTGAGGCTCAGCGAGATAACGGTACTAGTGTTCCCAAGCAGGATTTGTTGGAAGAGGCGCTGAAGGTGCTTGCGCGCGATGTGGTGCAATGCGAGAGTCTGTAGGTTCGGCAGTTGTGAGAGGAGATGAAGGTAAGAGTCGATGTCGATCTGCCAGGGCCAGTGCAGCTCGTATGCGTGAAGCGAAATGTCTAGCTCCTGTACTCCCCGCGTACATCCAGAGCGAGTGATCAAACCAACGATACCCCGCACAACGCCGCCGTCGATGTTGCTCAAGATGAGGGATTCGAGTTTCGGGAAGGTCACATAGCGCAACACCTCTGCAAATTCCTCCTGGCCCATAGCATCCCAGTCACCCCAAGCGTCTAGCTTGAGCGTTCGGAGTGCTGCTAATGAGACTGGTGGCGGTGGATGCAAGGGATCTTCGGATATGAAGTGGGGGAAGAATGCGCAAGACAGGTACTGCAGTTGAGGTACGAGGGCCAGTATACGGCTGAAGTTGTCGAGAATGTTGCAGTGACTAAGCTCCAGGCGAGTGATTCCGCAACGGAGGGCACCGGAGCAGCGAGCGAACTGCGAGCTCAACGAAAGATCCCAGAGCAGTGGTGCAACGAGTGGAATACTTTCAACCTCCGGTCCAACCACCCAGTCATCGTCGTCGAACGAATTCTCCACGATGGAAAGGCGTCGGAGTTGCGGCATGGAAGGCGGAAGACGGAGAATGACTTCGCCGTGCGTGGTGTGATAGAGGGAGATGTGAACGTTGCCCCACTGCGATGCGTACTGACAGAGAACGTTGAAGATCTCCCAAAAACGCTCTATCTGCGCAGGCGACTCGACTTCCTCCTCGCGCGCGTAGACGTTCGGGACAAAACGAAGGTCCAAATCGAGCACTTGAGAGCGCGAGACCCAGAGGTGTATCATCTCCAGTGGATTGAGCGTCTCGTCGACGATGGAGATGTAGGCCCACAGCCGCGGATGGGATAAGGCGATGGTTCGCCAGGCGCGACAGACTCGAGCGAGGCGTGCAGCGGTGTACATGATTGGAGAGGCAGAATGGTCTTCCAAAGTGCGGATGTGGCTGGATACGGCGTGCAAGAATATGTCGCGGGTGAGCTCAGTGGGGAGCGTCAAGACGGGGTAGTGCGAGCCTGAGGGTTCGAGATCCGTGTCAACGAGCATTTGGGTTGCTAGGGCCGTCGATATCGAAGATGTTAGCCGCGGTTGTGCTGCTCATGGTTGTCGAAGGCAGGAAGCAAGCGTGTGACGTGACGTGACTGCCAATTCTTTTCTGCTTCTCGCCACCACTCACTATCTCGCCGTCCCTTGCGCTGTGCGGCAGTCGACGGGCACCTTTTCATCCTCGATTCACCTGTGGTCAAAAGCTCAGGATGCCCGCCCAGACGCTGGTTTTCTGTAGCAATCGCATTTCCCGACCATCTCGCGACGGCGAACGAGGCATACTTAGGAGGGAAGGACACGCGTAGGAGGATGAACGACTGTCTGGATCCTTGCCCAGACGGCGGCCGGTGCGTTCTCTCCTTTCACTTTCAGCAGTCGCTTAGGGTCATCCTAGCTTCCGCCTCGACGTCGAGCTAACGCTCGTACAAGATTTGGCCCGCGTACGACAGCTCCATTCTACCACGGCTGGGTACGACTCGCCCCCCGAGATGACAATGGTCATCCACACCTTCGTCTCATAATCTATTGGCGAGGGTATGGCGACGTTTCTTACCAGTACCTTCTCTCATCCGCATTCTCAAGAGTCTTTTTCGAAGGCCGGCGATACGCCGCGTGGGAGGGCTCGCGAGCGAGATGGGGAGGATGTCTGGGTCGGACGGGATCCAGGTGAGTCCGGACATGTCACTTTGTTTCCCTCGCTCACTGCGTTGGGTCCCCAGCGCTCGACATCTGCTTCTCGGACCTTCGGCGCCAAGCTGCCCCCCGTATGGACGAGGTTGACACCCCACGGAGGCTAGCACGCTGCCTTTCCTGCGACCAGACATGCAAGCCTCGAGATTCTTCGTCATCCTTGCGCATTGCACGCGATGCCCACTCCAAACTCTCTCCCCGAGACCCGAGCTTCGCCCAGACTATTGCTGGTATGCCACGGCGGACGCCCATTCGTACGCACTCGTTCTACGCTCGGCGAGCTTCATGGGCCTTTTTTCGTTGCCACGTCATCACCCCTTCCCGACCTGCTGCCAAACGAATCCACCTCGAAACAATCCACCTCGAAACCATCCAACGGCAGCGAGCGAGACAATCGTCGTTGGCGTCACTGGCCCGCCTGTTTCGTCTCATCCATGTCGTCCTCCTCACACCCATTCACCCCAATTCCCTGGACGTCGTCAACGGCTGGAAGTTAACCCTCGCCTCCGCATCGCTGCATACCACGTTCGGGCTCGCCTGCCCAGCTCCGTTCGCACCCTCTTCGCCCAGTCATGACTGTCGCGTCCCATCGATCTCGCCCCATCCCGCTACCTTGGTAGCGGCATGCCAACGCGGAACCCGTGTCTATTGCCATTGTTACCGAGGTCCGAGGAGGGTCAATGGCCGAGTCTCTCGTCCAGGAGTCGTCCTCGCCATCGCTACCGTACGCACTCGCTCCACCAACGAGCTTCATGGGCTTTACTTTCGCTGCCCCGGATCACCTCGAACCACGGCAATACCATCCGAGCGAGCGATGTAGTCGTCGTCAGCGTCACTGGCCCGCCTGCTTCGTCCCATCGATATCGTCTTCCTCACACCCATTCACCCCCCGTTCCCCGCTCCGTGGACGTCGACATACCAGTCACCGAGTTCTGCCAATTGGACCGGACCGGCAGCTGCACGTTCGAGGCTCGCCTGCCCAGCCTCGTTCGCACATAGCGCGTCTGATCCATCTCGCCCCGTCCTCCCGTCACCGCCGTCCCTTTCGTCATGGCGGGATATCCCCATCTGCAGCAAGGGTGACCCACTACCTTCCTGGCAGCATCCGACGCGGATCCCGCATCTATTGGGGTTGTTACCGTCCGAGGAAGACCTTCGTTCCCAAGATCCTCGCTCGTCCTCGCCATCGCTTCCCAAGTACCTCCAAACGACCAATGCATGCGACCGACACTCTCGGGGATGAGAGGCAGCTCCCATTACCCGTGTCGCTTCCGGAGCGCGAGTTCCGATCTGGGGATGTATGGAAGATGTATCCGGGGCGGGCAATGCATACTAGTCGGGCGAGCATGGTCCCGCGTAGCTGGTCGTCCCTACGTTCCCAAGCTGGTGGTACTCGGCCTGCCACCGTCCCAGTGCTACAAACCCCAGTCCCTCGCCCAGTCTCGCCCTCTGCCCAATTCGTCGTCCCCCATGTCAACCAGTCGAATTCGACCCCAATCAGCGTTGTCTACGCCATCCGGAGGTCCCTCTCCGTCGTCCTCCTGCTCGACCTGGCGACATATAGCTTCGCTCAGGATTCTGGTCGTCTCCAGCCAGATATATCCCGCCCGACGTCGTACTCGTCTTTCGAGCCCTCCACTTCCATACCCCCGTACCCAGCATACTCCACCGCACCTGCCTCATGCTCCCCCGCGTCTTTCTCGATGCTGGCATTCTCCCTTCGCCTTCGCCCTCCAAATACCGTGTGGCTGTGCACCTTCGGGGGAAATGTCTTCGCCCAGGCATCCCCGCGTCTGAGGACTCTCAAAACCGGCCCTCTTTTTCGAGTGACCATCCACCGACGTCGCCGTCTGCCTTGATTGTATGCTAGCAGACGTTGAAAGCGTGCTCGCCGTCGAGGCGGATTACTCTCGGAAGACCAGACGGTGTACTAGGCACGTATCCGTCCGTCTGCGGACGTCGCGGTCGCCGGGAGCAGCTTCTTAGGGACGCAGAGGGGGTGCCTGTACATGTGGACCTCGGGAGGTTATATTCGTGGGTAGGGTGGAATCATCTGCGCCAAGGAGCTACTACATACATTGATGATACAAGCGCCATATTTCGCTCAAGTTCCTGGTCGTGTGGGCTTGTGCATCGCGGTCTGGTACTGGCGTCGTAGTAGACACTCTACTAGCGAATCGTTTATCTCTTTATCCTCTCACTGTACGCACTCCTTACAATATGTCTCTTGTGCGGTGAAGCACATGTGTGGGCATAGAAGAAGATTGCATCTGGGTTTCATCTGCGATGCATACATTTTGAAGTTTGAAAGCAAAGTAAGTATAATCAGTGGCTGGAGATACAGTAGTGAGGGAAAGAGCGCATTACGAGCCACGAGTATTTAAGTATGTCCAACTATACAACGGCGATGAAATGCAAGAGAAAATCCATCCAGGCCCTAGTTCTATTTCCTGGAACCACAACAGCAGCAACAACACGCAGCACATTTCCCAATCAAGAAGAATATCGGCGTTGCAAACAGCAGTAGGCAAGCGATCGCCGTGAGGAATAGCGCATTACCGACAACGACCGCCCCGGGATGTCCTGCCACGGCCTGAATGCGCGCTTTGATGACCAGGAAGAATGCGACATCGAAAACGAATACGGCGAACGCTGCGGCGCCTGCGAACCCGGAGAAACATACAGAGCAGCAAGTCGCGATGCAGGGTACGCCAAGGAATGCGAAGACCGCGAAGGCGAGGGAGAGGACTGAAATGCCAAAGGCGACGATGTGCAGAACGAGGACTTTAGTCAAGCCGCCGGTGACGACGTCGAGGGTGTGTGTGAGGTCTATGGACACGTTGCCTTGGAGGAAGTGGTCGGTCTCTGTGTTTGGGTGAGTTATCGTTCAGGGTAGAGAATACAAATCCCAAACCAGAAAGGTTATACCCGATCTTCGGAGACGAACACTGCAGCCCTCGGCCGTCCTGCAAGTCTGTGCAAAATCCCAACGCGCCGAGGTCCACGAATGGAGTCGTCTGGTTGGCGGCAGTGGTGACGTTCCCGTTCCCTAGCTCGATGCGGAGGAAGTACACCTGCTTGAAGAACGGGACATCAAATGCGACGAGGCCCAGCAACGCTGCGCCGGCAGCGACGGAGCCGATAGCGAGGATTTTGTTCCATTGGACCATGACGGAGTGTGTCGCGGGGAGATGTAGAAGAAAGTCTGAACGAAGGAGGAAGAGAAATTGAAAGATGACGGTTTTTGAAGAGGGAAGGGAAGCGCGTTGGTGGATACCGCAGAGAGCCCCTGATTTATAGCCCTTGGAATAGCTCAAGGCGCCTAAGAGGATATAGATAGAGGAACCCTTGATGAGAGACCTAGTGTGTTGCAAGCAACGGATGGGCGGCAATCAGCTGTGCCTGCAAACGTCTTCGAGGCAGGTACTCTTCTCCGAGCTGTGAGGCTGCGAAGACGGCACACAAAATGCGCTAGAGCCTAACGAAAACCACACGAGGCAGGGAATGAAACCGTTCGTGATTCTGCTCCTTTGAAAAATTCAGGATATTTTTCTTCGATGAAGGATTGAATGTTACGCACCTTGACGGAATAGCCAACTAAAAACGTTACCTGCGCCGCATCCAGATCGACGCTAATCTAACCTTCCTGCTGCATCTGTCGGCGGGACCAAAGATAGCTCGACTGTGTCGTTGCATCACTGAAGATGGTCGCCATAGATCTAGCCGTGGATACTCCACTAGAATTGACCAGGATACAGTAGGAGATAGGAATCATCCGCTTCCAGAAGGCCACATTCCTTCGAAACGGGCAACGAGTAGGCAGTAGAAGCTTCTGCAGTGGTCCATTTTCGACGCCAGAGCACGGACTCGGCGACTGGAATAGGATACTGGCAGCAGTGGGCGTGGACAGAGCGGAGAAGGACGTGCGGCCACTCACACCGGTGTACCATCGAGGGAGACTCTTGGGAGAGACAGCGAATCCGCGTTGCTTTGACTTGCAGAGGGTTAGACTCGGGTGAGTGTTCTTCGAGTACTATACATCCTGGACACCTAGACACAAAAGACAAATCAGACACATGTTTTACAAAGCAGACACAAAGCACATCAGTTGTGCTGGCCCACCAACAATTGTGTATGCTTTGCGCTCAAGGTAAGATAGGGTAAGATCTACGACACACACGTGCTGACGGCACCGGTGACTGCATCAGCCTGATAGGCTTTTGATGGGCCGCTCTCTCTCTTCTCGACGCCCACCACCCTCCCCCATCGATGCGCTAAACGCGCCCGCCGTCCGCCCGAATGCCGCCAACGCGCACCGCCGCGGATCAGGCACTCATCGGCTGTCTGCCAACTACCATCTTGCAACGTTTTCGTGACAGCGTGAGTCTTCTTCCGCGTCAACGCGTCGAGGACGCGTTCCGACTGGCTGACGATGGCCTAGATCTATCAAGAAGCCTACGTGGAGGCCCACGCCGGTTACTTCAATGCCGGCCGCGATTGGGTAACGCCAGAGCCATTGCACGAGCGTCGGGCGCCTACGGCCATCGCACCGTGTGTCGAAACACCGGTGGTGCGATCAGACGACGACGAGGCGCTCATCCGTTACCTTCCAGCGCGCATTCTTGAGCTGTTTCGGAATACGGTGCGTACACATGCTCGTGGACTTCTCTGTGACGCCTCACAGTATCCAGGTATTCCGAAGCACTTACACAGCCGACAATGCGACACTCTTCTCCGTCGACTACAGCTGGGTCAATCCAATTCATCTTCGTACCTGGCTCGAACGCCAAGACACGCCACCGCCGCCGCCAGCGCATATCATCAAGAGCGAGCCGACGGATGTGGCGATGACGCGTCTTTCCGATCTCCCTCGGCCTGCGTATCGGGTGAGAAAAGAAGGCGACAAGGAGGTCTTGGAACTTGAATCATCGGACTCGGACGATGGTGCGTAACGTTAACATCCAATCTGCTTTTGATTTCTCAACGTCCCCAGATCTCCCTCCACTTCCGAAGAGCTCCGCGTCCACTCAAGTTCAGCCTCCACACCAACCTCAACCGGCTGCAGCTTCTCGTCCCCGAGCTCGCGTTACCGTGGAATCTGAGATCGACGTCGATGACGTTAGCCATCGTGGCGGATCCCTTCCCCCAGACTCACGTTTCGCTTTCGAGCCCGGTACGCTCGTTTATTCTTCGGCATTTTCGCATTACTCAATTTTTTTTATTCTCAGAGTCATCGTTCGTGCCATCCTCCCCGCCGTCGATGCCATCTTCGGACTTTGAAATGCCGGCTTCCGACCACAGCACGTTCTCATTCGCCGAGAACAGATCTGGTGAGTACATATCAATCATGGTTCAATTCTTGACGTCGCTCTCACCAATTTATTCAGGTCCTCGCGCTCCAGCTGACCATCGCTCACCCGAGTCGTTTAATCGGCACCATGACTGGCGTGCATCGGGTACCGACTGGGGTGATCCGAAGATCAAGTCGTTCATCCGCGACACGCACTTCAAGCCGACTAGCCACAGGGATCCGGTGGAGGCGGTGGAGTACCTGTTTGAGGTTCCGCCGTATATTCCTGTCCCGACGCGACCCACCGCAATAGTCGTGGACCTTGACCACGCCAAGCACGATCTGGGGGACCCAAAGAAGCCGGGATCATTGAAGACGGTCCTCGCGCGCATCCGGAAGGAGGTATGAACGACATGTTTCGATTCGACTTGTCGCCATCTGACCTCCCACCAGTGCCACGATTCTTGGGACGGATCCTCGGGAACTGCGGCAAGCGACTCCAAGCCCATGGTGACCTACGGGCCGGGAGAAGCGCCGATTAAGAGCTACCGCGCTCGATTGACGTGCAGAGGTGTGTTGTTTTGATATCTTTTATCCCTTCTCAATCATATTTTGCAGGCGGATACTGCTGTTCGCTCGTCGATCCTGCTCTTTCGAACGTCGAGCGCCGGTACCTCGATCAAGACTCGCGCGAGGCTATTTTTGCTGCTGAGCGTAAAACCCGCGCAGAGGAGGGACTGACGGAAGCTAGCCTATACGGAGCTGATTGCAGAAGCCGGACCTCTCAGCGGTGCGACCGTTTCTAAGGTCGACAACTGTACGTTACTTGATCGCTCTCAAGCATGCGCTCATTTACGATAGCACCTGCGGCAGCGCTGAAGTTTGGCGGAATGACTCCCGGCCAATTCGCACCAGCACTCCAATCTAACGTCGTCAAGAGCAAGCTCATTCGCAAGGCGAAATCCGCCTAGTTCCCCGCTGGTGTGGGCATTCCAGGTATCGGTGATATCCTTCTATGTTCCTCGCAATTAATATGGCATGCAGGCGTTTACCATATGTACAAGGACGACCTTCAAAATCCCGATCTGAATAAGCGGTACGTCCATCGGTTTGTTACGACCGAGGACGGCGGGACTATCGTGATCACCTGCTTTGCGAGATTACTCGCGCTGCTCGACGAGGTCAACAGCTTCGAGGCCGATGCGACCTTCAAACGTGTCTCGGGGAGCCTGAACGAGTGGGAGGTGGTAGTTTTCTACAAAGCGCTTAACCGCAGTAGGTTTCCGTCCGTGCTCTCGCAAATGTCCCTCTGAAATCTGTTAGGCATCACCGCCGCTCGCGTTTATATTGACAGGGCGGACGCCGATTTCTTTGAGCTTGTCTTTGACGAGCTCCGCGCCGTCAAGCTCAAGCTCACCGGTAAGCCACTCGCCTTCAAGCGTCTGGTTCCCGGCGGCAATCTCACCGTCTTCAATTCGGACATGGAGTCGGCCCAGGTTCTCGGAGCGGCACGCTCCTTCCTCAAGACGAATGACCCTGCCTACAGCGGTATTCCAAACGACATCACCCCGCAGGAGTTCGCGCCCGAAGTCGTCAAGTTGTGCATTACCCATGCGAAACGGTGTGTTCTTCCTCGATTCCTTGCAGCGTTTATTCATGTCAACTGGTAGTGCAATACTTGATTTCGAAAAACTCGTCACGCCTCGCGACTATCAACGACTTCTCAACTTCGCCGACGAGATCAAGTCCGAGGCAGATCTCGATGCATTCTCCGACTTTGTCGGCGGCCTCAACGTCAAAAAGATTCAGGGTAGGCATAAATCTCTGATTTCTAGTGGTAATTCATGAGCATGCAGATTGGTGGAAGCACAAGGAGATGAGTGCATGGATCCTGCCGTGCCTCGTCAAGGGCTTCTCGCCGCTGAGTTCTGACGACTGGGACGCCACCCCCTCGACGACCAATGCCGGAGAGTCGCAGCACCACTGGACCAATACCCTGACCGGCATCAAGCTCCCCCCGGTCGAAGCGATTGAGCGGTATGTCCCTGTCCCTGTTCTTGTTCTATGTCGACACTCAGAAATCACGGCAGTGCACGCATTGTGGACGCCAAGGTAGAAGGCGATGTCGAGCTGGCGTTCAAGACCGGTGCACTGCCAAATCCGTACAGCAACTCGGCGCAACGCAAGGCTCGGGGTGTGACTCGCGACGCCACGAAGACGCGAAAGATCCAAGAAGCCCACGCCCGTACAGAGGAGACCGAGCGCCTTGAGGACGAGCTGGAGGAGGTGAAGCGACAGCAGAAGGAGCTAACAGAGCGGGCGAAGGAGTTGAAGGCGCAGAAGAAGGAAGCGGGAGGTACTCGCGGAAGGGGTACACGGGCAACTGCGGGGGATAGTTCATGCGGCCGAGTGAAATCGCGCCCGTTAGGTGAGTGCTTTTCGCTGCTGGATCGAGTTCTAACTTTCCCGATAGCAGTACCGAGCGCCCCGTTGCACGATTCCGTCAACAGCAGCACCCTTCATGCTGCCGCTGCCGCCAGTTTAGCAACGGCCGATATGCTCGATGTTGTGCAGTCTAACTCGCAGCTGCTCGATGCCGATTTGAATCTCCCAGCGGACACCCTCCAGCCAATGCCCTCCTCGCCGCAGGATGTGCCTCCCGCGTCCATCGCCGAGAACCCCATGCATACGCCTCCCATCTTCTTCGACCCACTTAACCCTGGTCCAGAATGGGACGCTTTTCTAACCAACCTCGGTCTTTTACCCGGCCCCAACCCCGGTCCTCCGACTCAATACATTTCGGATTACCTTCCCGAAGACGCTCTCATGTCCGACTCGGACGCCCCCACGATCCCGTTCTATCGGCGGCCAGAGTATATGCTGCCGCTTCCGCAGCCAAGCCCTTCTCCACCTCGACAGGACCCTCCAGCTGACGATCCGGGTCCATCCGCCAAGCCGAATCGCAAACGCAAGCAGCGCGAAGAAGCTGATGAGACGCCAAAAACCAGCCACTCGTCCCGTACGTCAGCGTCGAGCTCCGCGCCGTCCCGACGCATCTCCGGGACGTGATTAGATCTTGATAGGGACTGTCCGGCCCGAACAATCGCGGCGAGTCTCACCGTTACCTACATACTCCAACATTGTGTCAGTAATGTCTGAAATGTGTCGGACTTGAGCGTGATGTGTTGACAGAAGGTGTCAGAGTTGCGCTGGGTTGTGTATGGTTTGAAGCATGATGTGTCGGGGTTGTGGGGAATGTGTCTGTGTTGCAAGAATGTGTCAGCTTTGTTTTTATTTGTAGGTGTCCGGGATGTTATGTCCCGGTGTTCTTCGTGTGCCGGGCAGGGGGCGTGATATTCATCAGGATATGCATAGCTGCAAGCCGCGCGCCAATTGTAGGAGGCTCAGGCGTTCATGACGGAGAGAGACAAGAAAGAGAGAGGTCACTTTCTGACTTGCCGGATTGACTTGTGCCTGCGCAGATTGACTTTTTTGACTTTGACTTGCCATTTCGCAGGGCATCAAAGCCCAAGTCAAACAAGTCGACTTGTGATGCGAATCTGTCGGCTTGGCAAGTCAATCTGCTGCTGAGCCATCAGCCATCACAAGTCAATCCGCTAGCATTGGCAAGTCAATCCTAGAGTTGACTTGGGAGACCAGTAAGGTCCCTCCAAGTCCACTGCTCACTTCTGTACTACTAGACCGTGATATCCATCCCTTCTCAACCCAACGAGGAGCCTGCCAGTGTCGACTCCCAGACCTCCTTTGACATATGATATGCCGAACGGCGACTCGACGTACACGGCTGCATGGACGCGCTGTCTCAATACGATAGAAGAGATAAGAGAACAGTGCTGTAATCGAGGCATGCAAGCCGCCATTAGTGCAAGTCAGGTCGTCACAAGTCAAAGTTGTCGGAGTATTGTACAGATGAAGCAGACGCACGCAAATGCAGATGCGACACCTGTCATGTTGCCCAGATCAAAGCTGCAAAAGGCGTCGCACTTGCTTCATCATAACATCACAACATCAAACCGGCCGTGATTGCCGACCGTCAACAACATGCACAATATACCTTAGCCTAACCCTAACCAACCTAACCTCTAACCAGCTAACCTCTAACCACCCTAACCACCTAACAGCTAACCAACCCTAACCAAACCCTAACCGCTAACCAGCTAACGCTAACCGGTCACTAACCTCCAGTCATGACTTTGATTAAATGATGATTCGTTGATTGCCAGCCTTCGGCACTGCAAATGGGAGTGTCGCATCTCGGCGGATCCACGCCAAAAGTGTCGCATTTGCACACAAAATAATGTCAAAATCATCAAAGTGTCACATCTTCTCGGTGAGTGTCGCATCTGTTTTTGCGTGTGTCTGCTGCATCTGTTAGGTCCCGAAGTTGTCGCGCACTCGAGCCTATTGCAAAGAATTTTCAATAGCAACTCGATGACCGTATACCACAATGAAGATGGCAAGGCCAAGTGTGGAGGAGAGGGACTCCGGCATGAGCATCGGCAGCCGCGTGATGAGCACTGTGTCGCAAAATCCCCAGATGCCTTACACCGACTTATAGCTCCTTTTGGCCGACATAAGGTACCTATCGACAATCTATAAGCAACTTATGTCCCACTTATAGCCAACTTATAGCCAACTTATAGCCAACTTATAGCGACTTACAAGGCGTCGGGCCCCTTACAGCCAACTTATAGCACCCGTATAGCCCACTTATCAGCCGTCCAACGCGGCAATGTTTTTTTTTCAAATGATAACCATGTTATACATTAGTTTCCGGCTCGTAGGAACCAGTCTGAATCGACGACATCATTCAAGTAAAATATTGTGTCCTCCTTCTTGCTTCCGAACGCATTGATAAGATGCGCACCTCGGATGAAGTATTCGGGGAGGATGAACGTTGTCCGCCCATCCTCGAGCACACGGCAGTTCTCCCAGACTGTCTTTGGCTTCCATCGCGCCGCCTTGAATAAGCGCACAAGCGCCACGTCCACCTCGCGCTTTGATGGCAGTCGACAGCGAAATAGGCCGAGTATACGGGCAAAATCGAGTGCGTCCGGTGTAAGATTGACGTTAACACAGTCGAAGCGCTTCTCGTTATGAGTCTGGAAGTTGGGATTGCAGCGGAGAAGATCGAATTTGTCGGTGTAGTCCTCGGCGGATGTGTAGTGAACATAGATGCAGCTGCAGCGCCGAATCTGTTTAAACGTGAGTGGTTGTTGGAGAAGTAGAAAGGTTGTACATCAATTGGCTGTTCACCATCTGCCCGGAAAGCCTCGTCAGGGAAAGTGTCGCGCAGAAAGGCGCGTAGCTTCTTGTCAAAATCCCGTCGAGTATCATCATCAAGCCAGCTGGCATTGCGCAGAGCAAACCGAGAGTCCTCCAGCTTTCCGGGTGCACCCACCCGCCAGTGTTCATCGCTCGCAGCCAGGTCTCCCACCGTTGCGCGCACCGACTCGGCTGGAACCCCAACATGCTCAGCAATCTCATTCACCTCCTCCTCCTGCTCGTTGTCGTACGCATTGATGGTCATACGAATCCTTGCCATCGCTTCCTTTGTCGCGTCGATGGTAGAGACCTATGGAAATTAGAATAGCATTGCTTAATAATTCGCTGCACACACCTGCTGGTCGTTGTTTCTGTGATTGACATGCTGAGCTGAATCACGGTTCTCTTGGTGGCTCCCCTCGTTCACTCGCGTGCAGTAGAGGGTTGGCGCGCCCTTCAATCGGATATCGTCGGAAGAGTGGTAGATGTCGTGTTGTTTCGGAAAGTTCCAGTGATACTCCGGATATTTTTGCGCGATTTTCTAGTCTGCGTAAGTACGAACGTAAAGGAGAATGAGAAGCAACTCGCCTTACACCATTTTTCATACTCCGCCGTGTACTTCTCCTTGCGCGCGATCTGCTCGTCGGTGATACAATGCAGCCCCAGGATCATTCGGTACCGTATATGGGCACGAATGACATGTATCCAGGGCGAATTATTAGGCAGTAGCTGGACTATACACGGGAGGATACACTGAGGTGAACGTCAACGTCTTCAAAGAATCGACTGGATGGAAGTTACCTTCTCGATATCGAGGTATTGTTGGCCGTCGTTCATCTGCTTTGTCGTCACATTCTCAAAATGCTTGAGACCCGGCCATCGCGGGACATTCGCCATGCTAAAGATAGTCAGTTGGTTAACACCTCAATCTATAAACTCATGACGAACTTCTTTGTGAGCAGTCCCGTTGTTCCCAGACCATCCAAGACCTCCCGAACTCTGATCCAGATTCTCTTGCCAAACTTACCATGATCATCTGAATGAAGGTTGTCGTAAGAGGCGGCTTCGTAAGGGCTGGAGTTCTCGATCTCCCAGAATGCGTTCTGTCACCGCTTAGATTTAAAGCAAACAAAGATGACTACGTACCGCGACAGCGTGCAGGCCATATCCTTGAAGAAGTTCTTCCGCGTCCTTCTTGTACCGCATGTTCTGGGCGTCCTGGTAAATCTTCTTCATTGAGGCAGTCGTACGAGGCTCAAAGATGTGACCGGAGATTTGACAGAGCTGATCTGCACGAACGAGGCAGCGTGCACACGGGAAATGGGCGAGAGCCGCACGCGTGTTCGTATACATATCTGCCTCCTTTCCATCTAGTGAAGCAATGGGAATGGCGGGGAAGAGAACGCGGGGAGTTGCGTCACCACAAGTAACGCTCTCGCCATTCTTGGAGCGGCGGGCGAGGGGCGGGGCAGACCAGATGAGGCCCGCACGCCTATTTGGGAAGTGATGCACATGCATATCAAATGCGGCACATCCCTAATCAGGCAGGGTGATGAGTTGCTGATGGAACTTTGGCCGGTCAGCCGGAGAAGCCGAATCAGCCATCAGCGCTGTGCCGGTTAGGGTTCGGGTGTTAGTGGCTCGGGTTAGCGGTTAGCGGTTAGGGTTAGCGGTTAGCGGTTAGGTTCGGTTAGGGTTAGCGGTTAGAGGTTAGGGTTAGTTAAGGTTAGGTATAAGGTATATGTCCAAAAAACGTGGGGGAGGCCAGTAAGCGGCGGATCTGATGGATTGATTCAGCACTGGAATAGTCACACTGTGATGTGCATCATTTTGTCAAATCAGCACGCTAGCCGACGTGTTTCGTCATGTATTTCCTAATTGAGACGGTGGGATGTGCCTTCTTTCTTCAAATCAGCGCGCTAGCTGATGTGAATTGCCTAATTGAGCGATGTGCCTCATTTGTATGTGCGGGCCTCATCTGGTATGTCCTCGGCGAGGGGCTCGACGAAGACACGGCGGAGAACCCTGTGGTAGAGATTTCGTTTGCGAAATGCGAAGTCGATCTTCTCCAGCGTCGTTCTGGTCTTGGGATCACGGTGGTCCCTAATCTGCAAAGAAATAATCGGCAGAAAGTCGACGTCATACCGGTCATACCTGCACCATAAACCCAGCAAGCCAGCTCCCGCCATTCCCCGAGCCGTTGCGGATTGCCGAGGGGAGGGCAAGTGCGCGCAGTAGCATCGGGTACATGTTGGTGTGTGACGTAACTCGTCCTTCATCCAACCACAGCATGAGCGGAGCAATGCAGTGGTGCATGCCAGGTATGTGGGGGGAGCTTATCCTACTCCAGATTAGCGAATGCGGCGGTGAACAGTGTAAACATACCTGCATGTCCCACCAAAGGTCCGCTGAATACGCCTCGTCACGAAGACGCTGACGAGCACCATCGATAACAAGATACTTGCGGTATGGATACCAAACAATGTCGCTGGCAAGCGATGGGTCGGTAACGAGCTCGAGGATAAACTTCCACGGGTCGCGGAAATAGGCCGTGAATGTGCGTTGCTCGCCGTCGATCTCCTCCGTGAAGTCCTCGCTTTCAAACTACGGGTGTAAATGACAACACAGCAGCTGTGATAATTGCATAACATACCTCGACCACATACTTCCGAGATTTCTCAAGTAAGCCTTGTAATTCCGCGTACGTTTTTATCGTAATTGCCGTTCCGTGCGGATTCCAGGAGCCATGGATGCCTTTGAGCTGCGCCTGAATTTGGTCGCGCGACTGGAGGTACATCGTCTCTGACCATTCGAAGTCAGGTCGAGTGGGAAACGGGGCCCAGGGTCGGCGGGCTTGTGAGACAGTGGAGCGAGTTGGACGGATGGGTGCGAGAGAGCCCGGCGTGGCATCGAGCAGGATAATGGCGTTGTCGAGTCCACTGTGCGGATGGTATTCGATTTCAATATGGAGTCGTCCACGCATGTTTGCGCCAGGGGAGAGTGAACGCGACCGGGATGGACTTGGAGTGTTCGAGTTCCGATCTCCATCAAGGTCCATGGGCAGGGGAGACGGGATTCGAGATGCAGCTACAAGGATGAGATGAAATACTTGCAGGAATTTGAAAGTATGAGCACGCACGGCTAGATTCTCGAACGCGACGATGGTCGGGTGCTCGGCGCGCGCCATTCCGGCGGTGCTGGCGACGAATCCTCGCAGCCTTCTGCCTCTCAACACAAGGAGGTTCGTGGTTCCATAGGCCATGCTTGAAGATGCGGCCACAGCCTTTGCACTTGTTGTCTTTGCGGGCTTTGGGCATGGTGCGGAGGCAAGAGGATGATGTCACTTTGATCCGTGACCGTGTCCATTTTTTCTCCACCACCAACCACCACCATGGGAAAACGACAGCGCAACGGGGGACCGATTTCGCGCAAGAGGACCTCCACCCAACGCAATCCCCGCGCTGCCAAACGAGCTCGTACCGAGAACGATAACCCCAACGCGTCCGACTCCGACTCTCGCCATGAATCTCGCCATGGATCGTCGTCGCCGGGGCCGAACGCGGGAATGCCGGAGATTAACGAAGGCATGTCCCAGCAGCAGCTATATCAGGTGCGCTCCGCAGTTCCGCCAGCTTCAGTGCAACACTGACTTGTCTACTAGGCGGGACGACAGCTTCAAGCGCGATGCAATGACCTCGCACACTCTCAGCAGGAGGCGGCTCGCAGTGCACTCGGAGACATTACGAACGACGCCGACTCCGACGAAGACCCGGACACAGCAGCAGAAGACGAGAGGAAATTCATTCGCAGCCTCGGCAAGAAGATCACTTGCGTCTGTTTCCTGTGGATTCCGGATGACGAAGCCGTCTTTGAAGCCGTCCTGGACGACGAGTTCAACCCTCTGGAGCGCTTCAGCAAGGAGCCCGGCGTCCAGCCCCATGCACGCATCCAGGGTGCGATACGCGACCTGCTCGAGATCATACCGGAGCAATACCGAAGTCCAGAGGACCTGCAAGGGTGGGTTAAGATTGAGGTGTGTCGCAGTGAATTGTTTAAGTCTCCCGTTGACGTCCACATATAGATTCTCGCTGGTATGAGCGACCAACGCTACACATGGAGAAATCGCCTCCGCACTCATCCGGGCATCTTCGACCGAACGACCATCGAATTCTCGTCCTCTGCGCAACGCGAGCAGTTCGCCGAGTCGATAGGACGAAAAGCTAAAAGCAACAATCTTGACGAATTCTATTACGATACATTCGATGTGCCATTGCTGCACGAAGACTACGAGGGCGAGTTTGACATCGACAAGATTTTCCTCAACAAGTATCTGTTCATCGTGCGTCTATTCCCTTTCTATTCGAGTACCAGGCTCATTCTACTCTAGGTACACGCAGCCTTGACGCGAGGGATGAGCGGTGCGAACTCTCTCTGCACCGGCGTCAAGGGTCCGAAGGTGGAGACCGTGGAGAAGCTGTGGGGTCTGAAGAAAACGACGCCCAGCATGATCGCAGGCGCCGCAGTTTGGGTGCGTAATATCCTAGCGAGTCAATTCCATGCTGATACCCCTACCTCCCTGCTTCAGCTCCGCTGGGTTCACTCACGCGACGAGGAATTCCTCCCGATGGGCGATGTCACCGCCATCGACTGGGCTCGCGAGTTCGACGCATACATGCGATTCCTCACCGCGGGTCTTGAGGACCAAACCGACTGCGTCATCAACATCTTTCGGCGATGGGACGAGCAATTCTACCCCAACTCAGACGAAGGAATAGGGCGCCAAGGTGAATATGACCTCAGCGAAGTTGACGCGAGTCAGGATGCGGCAATGGAGGCACTGCGAGCGCGTTCGTCGGCGTAGAGTCGGTCAAGTAATAGTTATAAAATAATGAATGTATTTGTATTTGCCATATTCTTTCGAGTTTAAGAGGCTGAGTGTATTCAAAATGACCATGTACAGTACAGTACGGCTACATGTCGTCCGCGGCGTGATGACCAAGTCGCCTGGTGACCCCCGTACGCGGATTTCGGATGGGAGTTGGGAGTATGTAGAGTGTTGGGTCGCTCGCCTTCATCGATTGGAACGTTTCATCGAGGAGCTGGCGCAAATCGGGCTGGTCTTGGAGCAGCTGGTCTCCGTTTGAAATGGAGCTCGTAGACGGTCGAGGGGTCGTGGGAGGGGAGTGAAGCCGGTGAGATTCGACGGCTGGGTTGGCTGTTCAAGGTAAATGTCGTTGCTGGAGCGAGAGATATAAGCAACGCACCAGAATGCCCCCATTGCTGCTTCAACTCCCCCAGCTCCCTCTCGAGCATGAAAATTCGACTCTCCAGGGCTGATATCTTCGCCTGGCAGCGTTTATGGGCTCGTGGTGGCCGCTGTGGGTGGTTCTGAATGGCGGCGAGTGGTGGTCGGGGTGGTAATTCAGATGGCTGAGACGAGTCACAGCGACGGCGTTGAGCCTCCCGCTCCGGCTCTGAGTCGGATACGTGCGTTGTCGAAGAGGATGAGCGACGTAGAGGTCGACGTTGCGGTAGCATAGGGCGTAGGCAGGGTGGTGGAGTAGAATGACATCACCATCAAGGCCTGCGGTATTTTAGCAGGCAGCGGACGTGACGACGTGACATCCTCTCTTGACCTCCGACCACCACCTTCACCTCCCTTCCCGTCTCTCATGGTGCGCCGCCTCTTCTCACCATCCATCGCTGCTGACCTCCTTTCTAGACCTCTGTTGCTCGCAGGTGAGTGTTTCCCGTCATGATCCCTGCCTCGTCACTCACGTTTATCCAGTGCTGCTCACCGGCAACCCTTCCGCCGCAATCCACTTATTTCTCTTCCCCAGCTCGTCACCCGCCGTGGTCCGTCGCAGTTTCTGTACCCGTTTCTACCGTAAATAGCGCTTGAATATATTCCATTTCATTCTACTTTTGGTTGAATTCAGAGGCAAATGGCAAAGCAGCGGCGAAATTTACCGCGTCCGGCTGCCTGACTTATACTGGGCTATAAGTCACTTATACCACCTGTGCGACTTATAGGTCTCTGTGAGCCTCACTGACCCTTATAAGTTACTGAGAGTTGTTTTTCAAACTTATAGGTGCCCCGTCAAACTTTTAGCCTTTTAGACCCTTACAGGCGCCTATACGTTCGTGTAAGCCATCTGGGTCTTTTGCGACATGCTTGAGGAGCTGGCTGCCAGTGGATCAGCGCACCGGCACCCGCCGATTGGACAACAGCGAGGCACAGAGTGGCGGATGGTCTGTTGAGCCTGAGAAAGGAGAACAATACAGAAAAGAGAAAAGGATGGACTCAATGAGCTTAACGACGCGACAGTCCGAGTCGCGTCGACGGTACAGACGCGACTCACGCGAGGATCGCTGACGGATTGGCCACCATAGTTAGACGGCGTGGTAACGGTGGGTGAGGATCGACGACCTTGGAAGCTCACTCAACGCCGGGTTGAACATTGATCAGCAAGCTTTGATAGGATCAAAGTGTGCAGTGGGACATCCATATGGGCCGCCATAGCTGAGTTAAAGGAACGGAAGTAGTTATAGTACAAGTCGGGATACCCCCAAGTCATCACAAGCCCAAGTCAAGTCGGACAAGTCAGTCCCAGCCAAATTCAAACTCCGCTTGGCGGGACAAGTCAATCTGCCAAGTCAGTCGGAAATGTCTCACAAGAAAGATGGTCACACGGTGACAATCTGGTTTCGGATCTGATGCGAACTTGTTCGGCCATAGTTTGATTCCAAGTCCGTACGCGATTCAGAACGGCCTTGAATATTTCCGATATAACTCTAGGTATAAACACAAAATGTACTAGCGAGCGACGGTAGCTCGCTTCAAAATCGAGTAGCGGTATTTCAATCTGGTTAAGACGCCTAGAATAATCGATGCTGTACCGCTGAGGGGTGTTGATGTAACGCACGTGATCACTGAGTGGCAAGGTTGCGAGTGGCAAGAGGCGGTTTCAAATTCGCTCATTTCAAAAGATACCACGCTGTTTTTTTGGTGTGGATGTTCTTTCAGTACATGTTACACAGAAACTCAAAATTCAGGTCTCCCGGGCAAGAATTGAACGAGCTTGAAAGCAGACTTTCCAACAGGACGAATTTTGATGGTATCTGGAGAATTTGTACTTGTTTGGTTCCCCACTCACCTAGCAGCATCACGCATTACCCTATATGCTCGCTGCGCTCGCAATAAACACAAAATATACTAGTATCCTGCGAGACAAATCCCGCCTGTTTCTAACCCTCATCCGACATGCAAAACCTGCACAGATGTAACATCCCGACCCGCGTTCTCCTCCTACAAGAACACATACGGATATCAGAACTGCACGAAACAACCGAATGAGGAACATACCCAAGCAGTCGAAATACCCAGAACGCTCGAGTTATTCAAATGCACGACGTCAAAGTCATACAACTCCGTCGAAGTGAGTTGCACGTATGCGAGGGCGGAGGTGAGTTGGGAAACGGTAAACGCCGAGAAGGGACCAGAGCCGGTTGCAGCAGGGGGTTTTCTGTCCGCTGGAACATCGTCATCAGCGAGGACGATCCGCAGTGTGGATCTGTACTCCTGTCCTTCGGGATGCACGGGAAGGCTCATGTTTCCCTCGGCATGTCGACTAGTGACGATCGTGTTCCACAAATCGGGTCGTTCGTCGGCATTGTACCGCAGAATAGCCTTCTCTACAGTCCATTCGTTGAAGTCCAAGATCCGAATCGGCGCTGGGTCCGAGTTCGAGTCGTTGCGCGCAAAGGTGACGATGCGCTGTCCAGCGGTGGTCATGAGGCCGTCGATGGGTAGCACTTCAGGGTCGAGGAAGCGTGTGCAGGTCGGCCCCCAGCTGTCCCAAGGATGTGCCTCTCGGCGGCCGTCGTGAGGCTCAGGCTGACCTCGACGAAAGATATCCAGCAACGCTTTGCGACGGAGAACGAACATATGTTGGAACACGTCCTCCTCGATATACTGATGAAACGCCGGGTCGGAGCTGACGTTCTCGAAACGTGCCGTGCTGTAGGAGACAAGTGTTATCCCCTCTGAATCGCGGAAGTGGAACTGCGACTGGAGGTCTGCGACGGCGTTGGTGGCATGGTTTTCTCCACTTCGGATAGCACCCTTGAAGCCGAACGACCCGGCGTCGATATAGCGCTGGGCTTGGAGCGGCGGGAGAGAAAAGGCCATGGCATCAACGTCCAGGTCAATCGTGACGGGTTGCTCGTCGGATTCGAGCTGTGGAATAGCGAGAACATAGAGCTGATTATTGTGCGGGTCGCCAGCAAGCAAGAGGACGTCCGGCGCGATGAACGTGAACTTGGGTTCTGCGCATCCAAGCGGTCGCTACGGGTGGACGGGGTCAGTACTCGAGAAACTAGGCATGAGGCCAGGAGAGCGCACGATGAGAGGCCGTCCAGATCTCCAGTCGTACAGGTGAAGTGCACATCCTTTCCCATGATATTCGATTCCGCCCGCGTACACAATCCTCATGCAGCTGAGCAGAATCGCCACCGTCGACCCGACGACTTCAATGCAGACATGGTTATATCCATCCGTCGTCGCGAGTGTATCTTGAAGGTATATCATCGGCTGGGCCACATCGTCGCGAAGGGCCCCGGTCGAAAAGAACCGCAGCTCGAGGTTAACAGCCGCCACATCCGTCGTGTGCCCGCGACGGCAGCTGGTGTAAAATCTCAAGCACTCATCCAGGCAACGCATGCCACTCACCAGGTGACCACCGCCAACATATCATTCTCGTCTGGAATCGCCGCGAATGCAAGGAACGGGTCGTCTTCGTAGACCGTCGTCCATGCCTCTGTATCTTCGATGTCGACGTCTGGTTTTGGAACAGTGCGCAGATACTGGATCCTTGTCGGAAGACTCGGGTCGAGCGACTCGTCGGGGAGATCCGCGATGACCATCCCATTCGGAATCGTATCGTACATCTGCGCGGTCTCCGGGAGTTCCACCGTGAAGCCAGTCGTGGGCGGGAAGGTGAACCAACGATTCTCGCGTTTGAGAAGCCGCAATAGGCGTGCCACCGTCGATTCCGTCGTCAGACCGGCCCAGTGTGGGTTTTGCTTGACCCCGGCCACTTCGAGCTGTGCTTTGTACGCGATTTTGACGGAGGCCGCGACGACGGTGTGCAGAATGTAACTTCCGGCGTAGAGGCAGGCCTGAAGGTCGTCCAGATCGAGGTAGAGAAGGACCTCCTCCAGGAGCTCCACGGGGAGGTCCCACAGGTGCCGCTGGCAGAACATTGAGGTTAAAGGCAAGAGGTGTGTACGTGCGTGTCACAAAAAGTGACTCGATGCAGGCGCGTCCGAGTCGAGGGGTTTTCGCGGAGGGCTGCTATGAATAGATATCACGCGAAATTGTTGACAGAAAGTTCGTACGTTGCCAGGTCGAAAATAGCAGCAAGGTAAATACATCGGCGTCGATTCGGCGAATGAGAAATCACGCACAAAATGACGATTCCAGTACCACCGGTTTGAGTAAATAAGGGCCAGTGTAACACGCGAAGGGAAGATATAGACTAGGGAATGGAGCTATCGAGTAAAGATCAGTATTGAGACCAAGCTGGAATATAGAATACTTACCTCAATCCTCCGGAATCCGACTCCATTCGATTCGGCGGTCCACCACTTTCCAGCGACAAACGCACTTGGTTCTTCAGTGCACGTCCTAGTTGACAACCCGTCCTCCGGTCACATATCGCGAGTCCTGCCGCGGATGACCGGGCAGACCATCTACTACAGTAGTACACGGGGCTCGGTGAGGATCCATTCGTATATCGAGCTTCGTCTTGGTCTGCCGACTCGAATCTTTTCGCGCGCCTTCGGATTGAGCTAGCTACGTGCTGGTTGAGGTCGTGCATGTCGATGCAGGCTGGATGTGCGTGGATTCGTCCTGGTCGCTCAGGCGGTGGTGGTCGCCGGAATCAGGCACCTCACGTCAATCACTCCCATCATGATCTCGCTTGCTGCCACGTTGCTGCCACATCAGGAAAAAGCGTCTCGGAGATAGTGCCTCGCTTAGATCTCTAGTGATTTATAGCGGATTGTACCAGCAGTAGTCCGCACTCAATAGTACAGTCCGCTACCAGTGCTATAGATCGCTAAAAGAGGGAGAGTGCACGACTATATTCTCGTGTGTGGTTTCCCGCCGATGATATATTGAGATATCCAGTCGGCGCCGGCCACTATGCAGATGTATTTGCACTACTTTATCTACTGTACTCCAAATAAATAAAACTACCTAGGTACAAGCTTGTCTCGAGTCCAAGTATCTACGTCGATGTAAGGATTAAAGAAAAACTCCTTCGCCTTGTCCAGAATGTTATCCGATTTCCACGAACGATCAATCTCCTTCCCCATCTTGCCATACAGATGACACGGGCGGACGAGGTGCTCGACCGAGACAACAGCGGAGTTTCGATGCTGGATGTGCGTTGCGCGGTCGGTACGTGTCGAGCGCTGGACGATGTACATTCCCGTGGTGTTGTCGAAGCGCGTGAATGGGGTAAACCACTCGATGTACGCAAGCGGGTGCATGTAGTCGCCGTATTGAGGCGGCAGCATGAATATGCAGCGAACTTGGGCAATTCGAAGACCTATTTAAAGTGAGGACCGTGAAGTTATGGAAAATGGAAGACGAGACCTTCAACACCCGCTGAAGGTTGGTAGCTAGCGGGGTCCTCGATAAACAGTGCAGTGTCAAAGTGAGCAGGGACGGCACGTTTGCGACGACTCGGGATAGCTGCGACAGCAGGCATTGTTCGAATGCGGCAATGACGAGGGTGATCCGAGAGATAACGGTTTGGTGGTAGGTGAAGAGTAAGCTGCTTATATGCAGCGAAGCGATCGTAAATGGACGGCGGAAGAGGACGAGGGAAGTATTTCTTGATGAAAACGGCGAAGGCAGGGAGGAAGTCAATTGCGCCGTATACAGTCTGGATTTGAGCAACAGTAACATCGGGGAAGGAGGGCTTTTTGGCGATGGAGTAAGTGACAGCAGGGATATGGGGTGCCGCAGGAGTGCGGACGACGATGTCGGTGGCTTCAACGGCGCGGAGTATCTGGTTTGCGCGGAGCTCTGCCGCAAGCTTGTCGTCGATCCATGCGAGGTAAGACAGGCGTTTGACGAATGCTTCCTGGCGCTGCAGCCAGAGCGTCATCTGGGGATAGTAGTCGCGCCGGTTGGAGCTCGCATAGGCCTTCTTCGCGTAGTCGATGTGAAGCCGCTCCGGGGATTCAGTGTTGTAGCCGTCGGCGCTTCCGAGAGCCCAGATCGCCTCGACGTAATGCGAGAGCGCGTGGAGTTTGGGGATGTCAAAGTGGTCGGCGTGTCGGACGCCAAGCTCAATGAGGATGTGTTTGTGGGAATGGAAGGTCTCGAGGGCGGTCTTCATGGCGCGGAGAGTCGTCGGAGTGTGGGATTGAAGCTGAGCGTAGTAAATGAAGTCGATTAAGGATCGGACAACAGTGAGAACCTTCCAGTTGGCACCTGCCATGATGCCGAGAAAGACACGCTGCATCTCCTTGTGCTCTGTCCCCGTCCACTGCGACACCGAAGAGATGCCGTTGGAGAAGTGACGGAGCCCCGGGTGCGTATTCATCGCCTTGAACCGCGCGTCAAACTCATCCTCCCCGAGAATCTCTTGGCACCATTTGACGAGGTGGTTCCCAAAGACGCCGTTGTGGAGCTGGTGGAGGATGTCCGGCGTGAAGCAAACAAAGATGTCGGAAAAGGGGAGGTCGCGCCAGAACGGCTTATATACCGCACGTAAGCCTTCGTCGTTGAATTTCGGCGGCTTCAGTCCCGCCTTATGCTCATCCAGTGTTTTCAAGGTGTCGGCAAGATCTCGTCTCGGGTATTCCGTGCCATTTCCTCGGTCGTTGAACGGCGCAATGCATTCCGGGCATCGATTCTCCTTGCAGCACGCAACAAGGCATCGCTCCGGATGGTCGGCGACATACGCAGCGAGGATGGGGTGGACGGTGCGAATGAAGCCGTCCGCGCAGACCATATCGACACCCTCCTCCCCAGCTTTAATCAGCGGCTCCCAAAGTGAGCGCATGCAGTCGTGGAACAGCCGATACCCTGCGAGGGACCGTTCTTTCTCCGACCAGCACTCGAGCTTCGCGACCGGTATGTAACCAATCAACACCGTCGCATGAGAAGATGCCTGACGTCGTAGGTCTTTGGACAGGTTCGCCACGGTCGCGTATACAGCCCAGGCGCTCTTATTGCCTTGGTGGCGCGTGAGCTGCATTTTATCGGATGCTGAGATGAGTGGGGCGATGATATGGCCGGCAGGTATGCGTTTCTATTCTTCTTTCAGCCAGAGCACACCGAACGCGCGCAGGAAACACACCTGAGCCTCCCACCACCAGTCTGCACTCCACATTTCGTCAATAACACGACTTTCGTCACTCCCCGACTTGTCTGAGTAGACGCGCTCAGGCATGTATACCAAGCGGTCCTTGAACGCGGGATTCCCAATCAACTCTCGCACACACTCAACAGGATCTCTCTTCCATAGCTCCACCGTCTCGACCATCGGCGCCTTTGTCTCATCGTCGACAAGATCGCCGACAATGTCAATTGTCTCATGCGTCCACTCGGGACCAGTTGGTAGCTGGTCGACCTTCTGCAGAAATGAATAGTTGTTGTGAAAGGAGGGTTTTGTGCGGTCCTGGGTCTAGTTTTGTTTTGTCAGTCTCGGATCCCGAGCACAACGAAACACTTACGATTTTCAGCTTCAAGAACTCGTCGGTTGCTGTCTGCGTCACGTTCTTGGAGAGCCAATAGGCCAGATCGTGTTCTTCGCCGTCCCGGAATGGCGCATGTTTTGAAAGCCCGGCCGCATCCTGCTCGGCTTTAATGCTCTCGAAGATCGTCTCTCCCTTGCCCTTCTTCTCTCCACTCCTCCCCACAAACTTCTCCCGTCCCGGAAAGGACTCGACGCCAGGAAAGATCTCGGCATAGCGTTTTGCGTTCCGCGGGTCGTCTTGATCCAGCACCTCTTCGACCGTAACCCCCCGAGGTGGTGGGATTCGGGCTTCCGTTTCCGTTACAGGGGCAGGAATAGTGTCGGGGATCGGCGCGCGCATCTCGTCGTCAGCCGGGGACCACGGCAGAGGCGAGGCGTTTCTAGCAATGGCGGTAGGCGGGGCTTCCAAAGCAGCTGAATGCTCTGCTTCACGCTTGCGCCGACATTCAGCCTTTGCGCCAATGTGCCGATTCACCAGACTGGTGTTTGCAAAGCTGCCGCTGAGGCAATACGGGCAGCGGTACATAGCGGGATAAGAAAAGGGGTATTTGTTATTCAGGTGGGTACACTATCATCATGTGGGGCGGGCGATGATGAATCCGTTTCAGGTTCCCGCAGCTTATATACCGACGCGACCTCCGCCAACGTGACCCTCGCGCGTCTGTGTACAAGAGTCAACAAACGGGACAAACAAGACCAACGAGACGCGTCTTTATAAAAGGGTTGGGGACATGATCATCACCTTCCATTGCTGCCCCACCGCACACTCGCCTTTCTATCCGCGTCCATGGCTCCAAAGTCGACCAAACCCACCGCTTCCAAGCGCATTACCGAGGCGCAGCCTACAGCCTCCGCTGCTGCCGTCACTCCAGGCAAGAACCTTGCCGCTCATCACTCTAATGGCTTATCTTCGTCGTAGCTTATCGCCGGGCGCCTCCTCGTCGCGTTGTTGATAGTGATGAAGAGAACGACTACGAGCAGGAGGAACAAGACCCACCTCAAGAACAGCACCTTCGTAACTCTCACTCTACCCACCATCCCTCTCTCTCTTCTGACTTTTGCCCACTGGCAGCTATCGAGTACAATGGAGACGAGGACGTTCCTGATCAAGAACCTGAGCCAGCGGCCCAGCTCCAGCGCCCCCAGCGTAATCGTCGTCCCACAGAGAGGGAGGTGCAGCGCCGTACGCATCTCTTTTCCTTTCACTCGTCATTGACTCATCGTCATTCCCAGGTGCCGACGAGGTCGAAGAAGAAGAGCTTCGCCAGCTGCAGGTAGCCAAGGCTGCCCAGAAGCAGCGTCGGCGTGACGGTGAGCTACCCGCCCCTGTGCCGCTCAAGGACGCGACTGTGCGTAACCAAATCCTCACTAACTTTTGACATACTTATACGGCGCCCAGTTTATTCACCGCGACTCCCACATTAGCAAGTCCCGATTCCTTGTCCAGCGTAGCAGCCGCGTCCCGAGTCCTCGTCCGGCCAGTCCCGAGCAGGGGGCATTCAGTCGCTCTCGCACCCAGCCTCTGGCTTCGCAGAGTATTCGAATGGAGAAGGTTGCACGTCCGCGTCCAGAGTGGTTGGATGAGATTGACGAGCAGGCCCATGCGCTACAGGTGTGGCGCTCCTTTTCACTTCCTGTCGTCAAGACTGACGTGTTCTAGAACTACCCTCCCAACTTCCAGCACGTTCGCCCGCGCCCATCTCCCCATGTATCTCACCACGGCCATATGATGCTCGACCTTCGTACAAGTCCGCCTACAGCCAGTGGCTCATCCGGCTCGTCCTACGATGTGGCTGAGCGTGCTGAGCGTCGCCGCCAAGACATCCAGGAGCAGCAACGTAACGAGCTGGCCGCATACGAGGAACACCGCCCATCTCCCGCTTCTGAGCGGTCACCTTCTCCCGTCGCCGGAGATAAGCGTCAGCGCTCATCCGACGATACCATTGACGACCTTGTGCACGTTGCTCAAGCCCCGAAGGTCAACGCTCAACATCGTGCCTTGACTCGGGCCCGCGACTTCGACGACTCGACCCAGGAACTCATTAGCGCCACCTGCGCCATCTACCGCTGCTTACTCACGACCAAGAGCGGCTTCCCCGACTCAACGCAGGACTTGATTCTCGTGCAGGATGCTTGGAAGATGGCATGTTCTACGCTCGGGGTGTCGATGCGGCTCTCGACTGTCCTGGCAAAGCTGGTGTGTCATCTGTTTGACCGTACGCGTATACTCACCAACTCTTCGTCAGATCGGTAAACGCGGCTCCCAGCTTCGCGGGGAACTCAAGACAAAGACCCGCGCCCTCGTCGAGCTCTTCTTCCACTTCCAAAGCGGTCAAAACACCCAGACTACGCGCAGGAACCGCCAGCTCGCCGAAGATTTGAAGTCAGATATGGGATATGCCCACTACGTACGTTTATAACGGGGTTCATCACAATATCGACCATTTTTTGCAGAAATTCTCGCCCGATGCTTCCAAGCGCAAAGGCCGCTATCGCGCGCGTATCATCCAAAAAATCGTCAATGTTATGTGGTTCAACAACCGGCGGGATGAGGGTGCGACCCATCCCGAGCTCTTTGGACCGATGTTCCCCAAGCCCGCATTTGCACTCGTACTCACTGTGGTCCGTCTCTCGCATGTTCTTTTCCGTTCCCGACTCATCTTCATTATCAAGATTGAATGCTGCATCGACGAATGGCTCAGCGGCGTCCGAACCGATGTCCCATTCACTGCGGCTGAATACGCTTCGGTCTATCGCGGCCATCTAACGAGCCTCGAGGAGTTTGAGAAGCGGACCGCTCCTCACCCCATTCTCGAGAAGATCCTGACGCGTATCCACACGGACGCTCGGTACGTGCCTGAATAGTGATGTGCTAACGTCGTGCTGACAATTTCCAGCTTCCACTCTGGCGCTCAGCCCATTGCTCATGCCGAGACCGCTTCCAGTCTCTCACAGGTCGCCATAGACGCTGCAATCGCTGAGTTCGAGGCCTCCGAGACCGAGTCTGATACCGACTACTAAATAGTACATTTCCGATACTCAAACTGATCCTCAAACTGTATGCCCTTCTCTACTTTGAATATTTATTGTCCCTTCGTATGACGGAGTCGGGTACGAAACGGAGTCGGATACGAAGTCTTCGTCCTTCGTATCCGACTCCGTCATAGGCTTCTCACAGCTTCCGAGGCATGTCCGGTGACTCGGGTGGCCGGGCGGGGATCCACAATCAATCAATTCGAAGCCACATGAAACGATGGCGTGCTCTCAATAAGGTGGTTGACCATTTCTCTTCTCGACCACCATGTCCCCGCTTCCCTTTCCCAGTTCATGCAGCTCCTGCCTTCGGGGACGACAGCCGTATGCTGGTGAGTGCAGCCCTGTGGCCGTTGACCGTTCTCTAACCCGTTCCGCAGACCATCCTCGGAGTCGCAACCGTCGTGACTACGCTCCTTCCCGACTGCCACCTTGTAGCTCATTTCTCACAGGTTGCCTACGAGAATCCTGCTCGTGAGCTGTTGTGTCTCTGAATCGGTATGTCCAGTTGTCGCTTCGTTTCAATTTGCTGATCCTTCCTCACAGCTGCCCTTCGATGTGCTGCCACTCTCCACGGTACGTGCATCATTTGACATTCGCGTTGCTACCAAGTATCTATCTAGACACGCGGCGTGCTTGCCGCGTTTGAGCTCCACCACCGTACGTTCTTTGCCGCCGTCACTTCCCCAACTAACAGCTTTCTAGTTCAACGCGAAGCTCTTCCCTCGATTGTGAGTTTTGCATGTCTCCCGCTCTGCATCTCCCGCTCACAGTCCCTTAGTGTTTACTGCATGGTTCATCCACCGAGATGGCAATTGATGACTGATTCGTGTATGGATGGGCAGTGATATTCAGTGCGTCCTTTCCTACCTAGCTTTTCTCTGTGTTTAAAATGTTCTTGTCAGCATGCGATGACCCGGCTGTTGCAGCGTAGCATCTGGGTAGGCAGCCAACCCACTGTATGTTCTTCCGCCAACGTTCTCTTTAGCACCTGACAGATTGATAGCTGAATGTGACGCTCTCCACTCGCGCGGTATGTCTGTCACCGCCGCCAGCACTCTCTTGCTCACTCTTTTCTAGCTCGAAGTCACGGACCATCCGCAGGCTGGTCATTGGTGCCGGTGGTCGCATACACGCAGGGGAAAGGCACTGGGTATCCGGTGCGTCTTTCTCTGCCCGCGTTCTTCATGTCTGATGTGCCGTTATTAGCGCGCGATGACCGGCCGTTGCAGCGTATGGGTCGGCGGCTCGTGAGACGCGTTGGAGTAGCATCTCGTTGTCGTTTGTTGTGTTTGTATTGTCCTGTCGTAGATTTCTCTTTGAATATATTGGGTTCCTCCCATCCCTGTTCTGAAACTGAGGTGCTGGTCTCTTGTACATATTGTACAGACGAGTATGTATTGCTATGTTGTTACCACCAATACTGTGATATGATAAGATATTTTAGCAATTTATAGCTTTGCCTCCGCACTATAAGATCAATTTGTAGTGATTTATAGCGGCGGCAGCCGGCTACTCGTATGCTACAAATCGGGGGGCTTCCTACGACGCTAGCCGAGGTATTTTTGCTACATACCGGTATGTCTCGAGCCTCTTTTTTCCTGATGCAGTGCCACGTCTCTCCGTCGTTCGGTGCAGCGACGGTGCTCAGGCTCGACGACGGTGTTTGACTCTGCGGGTCTGATAACTAGTCGTTGGCTCTCCCTCTCTCCAGGTCGTTGTCAAATTCTATGCGCGCCAACTGCCGAGTCCAGTGCCGACTCGGAAGATTCAATTTCCGCCAAATCTGTTGAGCTGGCCGAACGGCCTGCGACGCGTATAGCTCTGCTATTCATTGGAAATGGCCCCCGCCCAGACCCACAGCTCTTTTCGAAAACGTCGAGCATCCTGGCTAGCGATTCGGACAATTCCCGTACTGGGTCGCTGAGTGCCCGGTTCGTTCACACGCCTGGAGGACACCCCGCCCTAAGTATGAAAGAGGAACTCGAACGCTGACCGTCTGGCTCTGCAGAAACCCCTACACCCACCAGCTCTGTCGGTGAGTGCTGGCAACCCTTGCGAGTACACCGCTTCCGCTGCGCAAGGCCTCCGGCAGGCTCTATGGTACAGCCGAATGGGGAGTATCTACCCCGTGATGGAGAACGCCGGTCTCAGAGAAAGATACATATCCTTTCGCTGACATAGTAGGGCGGAATGCCGCTGGCATCTTATAAAGCCCAGCTAACTGCCAGTGACGGGTTTCAAGTCTCTTTCGCCGCCATGGTTCACTCCCTACACCTCTGGTCGACCCTCTTCCTAATCGCAGTTTCTTCGTTGGGGAAAAACACAAAGCCAGATTGGTACAACCGCAACAGGGCCACCATCCAATCGATCTACAATCGTGCGTTAACCTCCGAGTCCTCCATCCGTCCGCCTAACCTTCCATGGCCAGTCACCGTCTACCCCCACAACCTCGCCGTCCTCACAGGAAACATCCCCGAAGGGCTCTTCAACGCCAACGCAAGTGGTCGCATCACCCCCGTAGGCGAATTTTTCGGATTCCAAGACTCTGTCGAGTACTTCTGGGGTCTCGCGCCCGTCCCATCCGGTTTCCCGCCCAACAACGTTTTCTCCCGCGCGGATGTCGTCCACTTTTCATCGGCGTGCCCACAAGTGGCCGCAAGCACCGTCTACTTCACCGAGAGCACCTTGAATCCGGATAACTCAACGGGAGCGTTCCTTACGAAATTGAAGCAGGTGCGCCTGCGCCTGCGCTTTCCCGTTTTCTCCGCTCATGATCAAGAATTCACCAACAGATCGCATTCTGGCACTTTGACCCCAGCGGCGCCGTCCTCGCATACGAAGCCTGGATCCCCAACGTCCCCAAAGTCATCAACATCGTCAACCCAGGATTCTTCACACCCTCAGGCCCCAACGCCACCATCGCCAATCTCTGCGCCGGGCAAGCAACCACCTGCGTCGGCGCAAACCAAGTCTACGCCTCCACCGACGAGTGTATAAGTATACTAAGTCAGAGGGACTTCGGTGACTGGGACGAGGTGTGGGGGGATAATGTCATTTGTCGGTTGATCCATGCGCAGTTGGCGTTGATAAGGCCCGAGGTACGTGCTATATACTCCTTGGAATTGCGGGGGCGCTAACGGAGAGCAACTTGAAGGTCCATTGCCCGCATGTTGGTCCCACGGGCGGCGGCAAGTGCATCGATGTGGACTACAACGATGTGCGTTCGTTGGTTCGATTCTTTGGGGCTCTGCTAAACTTTGGCGAAGGTGTACTTCAACGACGAGCTTGTCTTTGGGAAACATGGTGCGGCGGCGTTTGACTGCGAGACATACGAGTAGGATATCGAGATACGATGAGTTTATTGGCGTCTAAACAAGACAGCATGTCACTCCGCCATCTCACTCGCCTCCGTCGCAGTAATCCACATCCCATCCTACAAACCTCATCAGCGTCTTCTCTGAGCCAACGAACCCAACCACTCACCGTGGTATACATCGTCAAATGCATCTTCGGCCTAAACCGATCTACGCCCTTCCTCCCCTTCGCACCCTTCCACTCCGGCGGGGGCAACGCACCGGGCGCAAACGCCGCCTCATCCAACGCAAACGCAGAAAAGTTCTGCAGAAGGCGGATGAGCATGAAGGACATCTCGGAATAAGCAAACTGTTGTCCAAGACAGATGCGTGGACCGGCGTTGAAACTGCATGTGAATGAGGCAGGAAGTGAGAAACAGAAGTGCAGAATGTACGGAAGGAACGCAAATGAGTTGTTCAGCAGGTATTTCTTAACCCGTTCATCGATGAACCGATCCGGGTCGAATTCCTCCGCTGCAGTCATGCCAATCGCATCTCATCTCACAAACGAGTGTGTGTGACGCACCATCCTCGCCCCATAAATCCATCCTTCGATGCATCATGAACACGCTATAGGGTACCTTGGCGCCGGCTGGGACGTATATCGGCTTCTGAGTCGGATCGGGCGAGGGCCAGGTGGTGGACTCGACGCAGTCGCGCACGTTGAACGGGCTGTAAAGAAAATTAACTCAGTATTCAACCCTAGCAGACCACGTACACGGAGGGATAGAGACGCATCGATTCTTCCCAAAAGATTAGTTTGACGAGAAAGTCAGAAGGAAACCCCGCACCGTTGATCACAGCCCGTAAATACTTCATATCCTTTATATCGTCGTACGTTGGGCGACGTGCTGGGCCAACGTGGCTGAGAACTTCGCCGCGCAAGCGGATGCACACATCAGGATAAATTGCGAGACTGTAAAGTCATGATTAGCTGCTGTTAGAGATGAGAAGAGCAGAGGCACAAGTAGATGACCATGGTCATGACGTGCATGGTCGTGTCGCGGCCGGCTAGATGCGTTGAGTGGGAAACGCAGAGCAGCAGATGTTACTCACCGAGAAGAATATTGAGTCTTTGGAGCAATGAGTATCGAACGAAAATGAGTAGGCAGCCACCTACATTTCATCGTGAAGCACCTTCGGGTCTATAATGGCAATTTTAACCTTCAAAATGAACAAGGTCCACGGACGCACCATCCGTCGACATCAAGAGCTCCTCCAGTAAAGTCTGCGCCTCTCTCTCCTCCTCCTGTTCGGTGATCTTCGTCCTCTTCTTCTGAATCCCCGCGTGGACGATCGGCTCGAGGAACGCGTTGACGACCTTCATCGGCTTCTTCGTCTTGTCCTCCCACATCTCCCACAGCGGCCAGATCGCGCCAATGTACTCACGTTCCGCAATCACCTGCATCGCTCAAACCCTGAGCAAGACTTCCGGAACTGGAGGAGGTCTAGACGCACCTGCATGCTCTCATTAAACGCCTCCACAAACCTATTCGCAGTCTCCGCCTGCGCCGAATTCGACTGGGGCGGCGGGAACGCAACGTTATGCGCATACGGCACATTCGCATGAAGACTGTTGACACATGTCCCGAACAAAAACTCGGTCGCCGAGTCCATCGTGAACCGCCCGATGAGGTCTTGGAAGTCGACTGCATACCCAGAGCGCGTACGGGATCGAAGGAGTTTGACGACGGTGTCGGCATGCTGGTCGAAGATGTCGAAGTGGGAGATCTTGTCTTTGGAGAAGAAGGGGCGGGTCATGGCGCGGTGGAATTTCCACATTTCTCCTGGGGAGGGTAAGGAGACGAGAGCAGAAGCCAAAGGATATTCACCGTCCGAGTTGAATACACCACTCCCGAGCACGCTGTCCATCTCAGCTTGGAAGCGTTTCCCTAACCAGCTGTTAGGCGAACAGGGAATACATTGTCGAGGAAATACCTTTCTCGAAGTGGGTGAACCCCGTCGCGAGGATGTGCTTGATGTGCTCCGGCCATACCTGTCTCTCCACTCAGTCCGATGACACAGCAGAAAATGCGAGACGTACCGTCAATAACGCATCGATCCAGAGAACCTGGAAGTTGACGACAGGTCCATACTCCTCCACCACCTCATTGAACCCATCTCCGGGGTAGCCATGCACACGATTATACACCATCGTCCCCAGGAAATCGATGTTCCCGAACCTCTTCCCCTGGAGCACCGGCGCCAACCGCGCACCCAACTTCTCCGCTTCAGCGCGCTGACGACGGAGTTTGGCGTGGACTTTGTAGGCGATGTAGATTGGGAGGCTGGCGATTGCAAGGATGACGGTAACCCAGCTCGGGAGAGAGATGTCTGCGCGTCGTGCGGCGTGGTGTCCTGCGAGCCCAAGAAGGATAGGACGGCTGAGGACGCGGAGGGTAACCCGTCCGAGGAAGGCGATTCCTGGTGGTAACTGCATCGTCGTCGGGGAAGAAATACGGGCCCCGAAATGATCTAAATGTGATCCCCGGCAGCGCGGGTCGGTCAGGGCGTCAGCAGCTGTTACGTGTGCAGCGATTATCGGACTTGGTTTCCATTTC
Organism: Mycena amicta; assembly: GCA_029282125.1. NCBI lineage: Eukaryota > Fungi > Basidiomycota > Agaricomycetes > Agaricales > Mycenaceae > Mycena > Mycena amicta. The sequence goes on along the minus strand of JARIHP010000043.1, from coordinate 267,173 downwards.
GACCAGACGAAAGCGTAGGGCTAGTGGCGGTTAAAAGGCAAAAGAATACGACCACGTCTAACTCTAAGACTTGAAGTAGCGTCTTGAGCAGGTTCGGAACCGGTACATCCACACCCGACGGGCCGGTAACGGTCCGAGATTACCGCAATCTTATCGGAGTCTTTCATCTGACCGTAGAAGGGCAGAAAGAGAAGGAACTCACGTTAACAAAGTACTCGCAACCTGCTGCGATTGGGAGGGCCAATGCTCTCTCCGTGAAGCTGTAGAGCGACAGTTTCCCAGTTGTTCTATCGACCACGCACTGGCGGAGGAAGATGGAAGGGTTCCGAAGTAGGAGTCCGATGTACTCTCCGTGTTTTCACAGGCCTATCGATATGTCCAACATGGTGGTTGCTGAAAAGGAGTGTCACAAGCCATCAGGGATGTGACCCGCTTTGCTCCCACCGCCATAGTCTCATCACTGAGCGTCGCTGGCGCAATCCCTACGGTCCCGTACGGTGCAGGATGGTGCCATGCTCTAACCCGGGATACATTTGACGGTGAGTATGTCTAGAATAACGCGACGCCGTTTCAATTACGCGGGATTGAATCACCAATCTTTCATCGACCTAATATACCCTGTCAATCCGCGCACAGCGTAACTCCGGGCCTCAACCCTCTCGCAACCAGCCACTCGCTTGGTGGATACGGGCTACTGAATCCATTCGACGAGGAGAATGGATGTAAGTATGCCGCGTCGCTGTGCCATGAATCTCGCACTGTACGTGTTCTGGCTGCCAGTGCTGTAAACTCGTCAGATGATTATCAGCGCTCACATTGTCCCTTTTCACTCAGTGGTCAAGCGCCGCTCCAGGCCAAGTCACTTCCGTTCTCGATTTACGCCTCCGGGGAATCCTGGACCGTCCAGGGGTACTCCAGCCTTTCTCCATCTCCAGCCCAATGGCCATCGGACGAAACACTCTGCAACGCAACGGGTGAGCGCCAAACCAATCGCCGTTACTGACATCGTTTATCACAGTCCTCAAGTTAGATGAACGTCGACGTCTGGGCGTCTATCCCGAGTACAGGCATGTAAAAACCCGCCAGTGCCTGACAACGCCAAACACTTCCGCTCTACCCTCTCCCCACTCGCTCATTCAGCAACGATGCTTTGCTCCCCACTTCGAATCCTCCCCGCCGTTCTTTTCCTCCTATTCAAAACGACCCTCGTGTCCGCGCAGGGAGACGATACCATTAGCTCGGTGACCACCAGCGCGCAGGTGTTTGACGAATTTGCGACGTTCGAGTGGGTGTGGAAGGGCGAGGCTGCACATGATGAGTTGTCCCTCAACTTGGTGTGAATGCGTGGGCTAATGGAACGTGCACTGCTCAACAACATCACGTTCGAGCTCATTGCTGGCACTGCCGACGGTGCGTCTACGGCCGCGTCGGTGTATGGATGCTCACTTGTTTGACAGCCAAGGGCAACGACGTTGTCGATATCATGAGTGCGTTCTAGTCGTTTTCTCCCTTCTAAGTTGAATATCCTCCAGTCGCCAATATCTCTTCTACCCAACAAACTCGATTCGATTATACCTTCCATCCCGGGGTACGCAGTCTCCTTCTCTTCCGCCCAGCTTCGACGCTCATCCACTGCGACAGCTCGCTGGAGGCGTCTACCACGCGCGCATGAACGGCACAATTGACAACGGCAACACCCTCGTCTCCACCACCTCTGCGCTCTCCAACAGCTTCTCCCTCCCCGACTCCGGCGTCCCATGCAGCGCTGGCACATTCACACCCATCACAAGCCTCACCGACCCCAGCTACCGCCCCGTCCGATTCACCACGCCAAAAGGCGGGGACGTCATTGTGCAAAGCGCGTTGATTGGCCCGGTTGCGTTTTTGGGTCTGCAGGTGGATCCAATTGACATGTTGTTCGAGCCGTAGCTGTAGTTATTTTGAATATAGTCCTGGCTGTACCCAGGGGATAGGGTTACAAATGGCGCCGCTGTACCCAGGCCCTGGGAACAGCCAGGTTTTGAACGTATACGTGCTCTGGTAGCCGCTTGGCCCTCGGCAGGGGCGGCATGGGCGTGCGATGGTCAGATTGGATCAGGGTAGCTTTTGGGCCATTTCCTGCTACCATTTTGGGACAATGGGTCGGGGATCAGGTTTGCTGGTTTGTTTGTTTGGTTCTGGGGACGCTGACATATACTTTCTGGCTTGCTCCCTTCCGCCAGCTTGCCCCGTTCCCACCTTCCTCTGCCTCAGCTTCATTCGCTACTACCCTCGCCTCGCACCAGCCTGCCCTCATATCTATGCACGCTAGCTTCCCGTCGGCTCGGCTCGGCCCGCCCCATCCCTCCGTCCGCTCGTCCCTCCTTCCGCCCGCCTGCTCCTTCCGCCCGCCCACCCGCCTGCTCCTTCCGCCCGCCCGCCCTCATCCCCAACATGCCCCCCGTGCCCCCGTCCCGCCGTACCTCCCTCACGACCCACGACGACGTCGGCTCCAGTCATTCCCACTCCCTGCCCAGACCATGCATGTACTACCGATATTCGTCCTCCCTCTCATCCCTGTGCCATTCATTTCATTTGGTTATCGTCTCCGGGCAGTCCTTGCCAGTGTTTCCCGTATCTCTACTCATGTACCATTATTCTGATATTATCCTGCCTTACGCCCTTTCGATGTGCCAAGATACGCCAAGCGTGCAACGGATGGCTACCGCCCCATGACATGATGCGGTTGCTATCCATCATGATCCTTGTGGAGCGCCTGACCTCTCCGAACGCGATTTCTGTTAAGTCCATACACTTCAGACATTGGAGTACAAATCCAAGGTCTCACGAAGCCATTGAAGGTAGAAGTCGAATGTATTCATTGTCAAAGAGGTGAATGAAGTATAATAACGTCTACAAAATCTATCGTCTGTGGGTATTCTTGGATGAACCGCCAGCCTTCTTGGACGATCCTGCTTCAGCGTTCTTCGCCCGCGACCTAGTGAGCAGACCCTCGACCGGCGTTTCAGCGGACTTTGCAAGCCTCGCCCGTGTTACTCGAGTATCGCCATCCTCATTGCGCGACTCTGGAGCCTTCCGTTTCCGCGAGGGAGGCGGTCGAGGACTTTCCGACGGCAGTGGAAGGGGTGGAGGCGGAGGCGGAGGTGGAGGTGGAGGCGGAGGCGGAGGTGGAGGCGGAGGCGGAGGCGGAGGCGGAGGCGATTGCAATGGCCGAGGCGTACTCGAATGGTGTCTGGGGAAGGGGGGTTGCGACTCGTCACGGCGTCCTGGGGACGGTGTTCTTGACGTTGACATACGCCCGGGCGTTGGCGATCTCCAGCGGGGTGACAGCGATCTCTGCATGCGCTCCGGGGAGGGTTTTCTCGACATGCGTTCCCCAGAGTGTGGCGACAGTGAGCGCGACGGCGAGGGTGGTGGTCGTGGTGGGGGGTCCGAAATTAGTCGCGGCGATGACGGAGCCGGCAGAGGGACCGGCTGGGGTGGTGAGAGTGCTGTCGCACGAGCAGCCAAGGCATTGGCGATGACATCTCGTCCCTCTTGCCGTATTCGCTCAGCCCGTCGCTTGTCCGCCTGCCTCTGATTCTCAGCCTTCTCTGCGGCTGCCTTCTCCTTCCGCTCCTCGGCTTCTCGTTTTAGCCGAGCCTCCTTGTCCGCGATGGACTCGACAGCGCGTTTTGGACGAGGACGGGGGCGCGTTTCAGCGGGCTCCGGAACAGGAGGGACAATGGGCTCCGGCACAGGAGGGACAACGGGCTCCAGAACAGGAGGGACAACGGGCTCCAGAACAGGAGGGACACCCGGCTCCAGAACAGGAGGGACAACGGGCTCTGCAGGTGTGGCTGTTGCACGAGGCTTACGCGCGCCAGACCCTGAAGCGGTGCGGGTGGTCGTTGTCTTGCTCTTCGCTGAGTCGCTGACGGCCTTCTCCTTCCCCTTCCCCTTCCCCTTCACCGCTGCTGCCTTGCTCCGCCCAGCGGGTAGGCGACTGTTGTCGTCGTCAGAGCTAAACCCATCATCATCGCTACCATCGGAATCCGACCCGTCCAGATCCGACTCGGTAACCCGGACCATGAAGTTGTCGTGGTGGTCGTCCAGACTGTCGTCGTGGTCGTCCAGAGTGTACAGTCCGTCGAGGTCGGGAGCGGGGGGGAGTGGATGTCGATGCCGCAGTAGATTTCGACGCTTCATAACTCTCGGCGACACGCCGCTTGTCCTCGTCCGCTTCAAAGAGGTTAGTTTCATGTCGTGAAAACTGGACGGTCAACGCACTGTATGCAGTCTCTAGGTATTCTTTGAAGAATCCGACTACGTCCTTGCGAAACCGCTCAGTATCTGAGGTGGGCCATGATATCGGCGAGTCGGCCTTGTTTTCGCCGTGATACATCCTGTTTGGTGGGTTAGCCTGTGCGGGATGTGACGGGAGGAGAAAACGCACGACGTTGTCCATATCTCACCACTCTTGGACGGGCGCGGGCCGCCAACCATGCAGAATACGTGGCATCCAGTGAACTCGTGAAGCTTTTCCGCAATAGGGAAGAAGAAGTCTTTGAAGCCGACAAGAGATCTGCGTCATGGTCGATGAGTCGCTCCATATAACGGCAAGAACACGTACGATTCAAAGAACTCGCCAGTCTGTGGCGTACCCACGTCTTTCCACAGCTCGTACTTCCTCTTCCGCTCAGCGGCCTCCGCCTGTGCACGGTCATGGTATCCCTTCTTCTCATCCTCGTCCTCGATACTCTCCCACAGCGCCTTCGTCACCTTTCCTCGAAAGGGCGCGTTGATGATGATGCGCGGCCCTCCAGGGTTCTGCTGCTCCAACCTCGTCTTCTCTCGCTTGTACGTAGCCTTGAGCTCCTCGTTGTGCTCGTGCTGATACTGTTGCGCTGCCGAGCGGGCTTTCGAGGGCTTTTCGACGAGGTCGAGCTTGTGGAACAGGGCGGTGTAGGGACTCTGCTCATCGGGACGGAGGTAGTGGCTGCGAATCTTGCGAGCATGGTACTTGAGGTAGCGGGCGATTTGCTGGTGAGTGTCGTCAGCAACGGGGGAAATGGCTGCTGAGGTAAGCGACTTGCCTTATTGAGACCCTTGATGTGCGCATGCCTCTGCTCGGCTTCCTCTGGCGTCAAGTCCTCTTGCGGCGGCTTTTGGAGGGGATCGTATGGGGGGAGCTCGTCAGGTAGGTCCGGGTCCTCATCGGGCCGAAGACGCCAGCTGACGAGACTGTGATACTCGTTACAGACACGCTGAATGTAGTCGCGGTTGGTACGCCAATTGAGCGTCAATGTCTGCGCAAAGCGCTGGACATGAGGCTTCAGAATGCGAGAGCGGGGACCGTCAGCCCAGCCCTTATTCGATTTTCGCTGTTCTCGCGGCACAGGCTGGTACTTGCGGGCCGTCGAGGTGTCGGGAGCTGGGTTAACCATGGCTAGTCGGACGCGTCAAAAACGGCAGCTCTCACTCGAAGAAGAGAAGCTTGGACATACAATTTTTGGGGGAAAGGTGAGGAGAACAGGCAAGAGCGAACTTGTGATTGATTTTTTTCAAGAGCATGCGCGTTCGCGGCAAACAAAATGTGGTCGCATGATACCGGCTATGCTAAATCAGCGGCTCAAGCTCACCTTCGTCTCGAACTCCATGGCAGCCCCTTCCCATACCCCCCCGGCCACAATCGCCTCTGAGATGGTCAGTCTTATCGCTCCTACCTCCCTCTCCTACTCACTGTAGCCTCAGCCTGCTGGAGGATCTCCGCACTTCGTCGTCTATCCGGTTGCCTCGCTCCACGGATATCCCCATCCTCTCCGGCTCGTCACCGACGCTCCCGATGACAAGATCGGGTCTCATGTGGCTGCATTCGCTGAGCTTCCCCTCTGGGATATCTCTGGCCTTCGCTGTACCGACTGCGACTACGAGCGTGTCACTCTCACTTCCCCCACGCGCCCCTACGCATATACAATTGTCGTCCGGTGCCCCCACACCCACAACCCCGACGAGTATTCGGTGGATTTTGAGCCGAACAACTCGGTGTCCCTGCTCCAGCCGACTCGCCGTCACGGAATCCGGGGCAACCTTGTCGTTATCAAGCACACCCCGGTCTCGGCGCCCTCGGATCTGCTGGACGCCCATCTCCTCAATGTTCGCAGGGACGAGTTGCCTCTCGTCCATGATTTTGTGCGCCAGTATGTGGTTCCTGCCTCCTTATTTCCTTTCACTTCGTTAATCTTAACCAGATTTGTGTGGGGGGCAGAGTTCAATACCCCTCTCCCTCCGAACACCTTTGAGCTGTAGGGTCGTATCGATTCTGTACTTAGCGTCGCTGTAATTATCTATTTATCTTGATTGGCGTTAAGAAGCAAGCATTTATCAGTTCATCAAGCAGAAGGATCAAACAGAAGCACGATGGGAAAATAGAAGCACAATGACGGAGTCGGATACGAAGGACCGTGCCTTGGTATCCGACTCAGTATTGCTTCCGACATCGACATTCCTCCATGTCCAGCACAACGACCCCGCCGTCCCAAGACCCCTCCAACCCCACACTCCTAGATCTCAACCGGCGGCTCTCGCGGGTTGAGCGTCGTCTTGCACGGCAGGATGACGCAGATCTGGTCCTGCGTGTTGCTGAACTCGAGGCGTATGTCGCCCAGCAACGAGTGGCCGAGCTAGAAGCTCGCCTTGCGGCTGTCTCTGTTGCTCCAGGTAATGCTCCTACCTGTCCACACTGCTCTGATAGTCCTTAGATCTGCAGCGACAATCCAACCCTCCTCCCGCGAAGAGCAAGGGAAAGGCAAAGGCGGAGACCGCATCGTCTGTTTCCTCGTCCTCGTCCCTCTCCTCGACTACAACAACTTCCTCTTGCACAACGTCCCCCTCAGTCCCATCACCAGCTGCAACACCCCCGCGTCGCAGCGTCCCGCACCCTCAATATGTCTATTCGACGCCCGAAAAGGGTATCAATTTCACCTCGCAATGGTCAGTTCTCCGATATATTGCACCTGATCTTGCTGAACTGGCGTAGGGCAGAGGCTGGTGCTTCCACGCAAGGCGTGCCGCAGGGCCACGTCAGAAGGCTCTTCGCGTCTCCCCGGGATTCGAGTCGCAGAGCTTGTTTCGTTGTCTTCCGTGGCTACCAAGTTGGTGTCGTGGATGACTGGTGAGTCTCTTCATCCGTCTCGATGTTGCGCACAGCTCAGAGAAACGTGCAGGTCGGCTGTGCAGAGCAAGACCAGCAAGTTCCGGTGCGCTGTCTACTCGGGCTACCAGTCGCGTGCAGACGCTACCCGCGCTTTCGACCACGCTGTCCAAGCAGGTTTGACCTCGACCACCCCACCCTCCCCCGGGGAGCTTGTGCTGCGCGCGAGCAAAACTCCGCGGCCAATTACCGCCCACGATTTCTCCCTCTTCGGTGATCGGATTCGCGCTCGGGGTTCACAGGAGCCATGGTATGCCGTCTACATCGGCATCCGCCCTGGCGTGTATGCCACATGGTGAGTCGCAACTCGAAAGCGCTCCCCGACGGCTGATTACTCTGTAAGGCTGGAGGCCGCGCTGAACACCATGGCTGTCCAAGGTGCCGTGTTCCACAAGGCCGAGTCTTTCGACGATGCCGTGCAGCGGTTTGCGCTGGCCGAGGCGGAGGGTCATGTCAAAACACAACGAACGCCGGTCGTGTAGCTCTCACTGTATTACGACACAAATGCCACTTTTGTTCATGCCACTTTTGTTCTCTGTGATTCTACACATCGCCATGGCCTTTAAAGATCCGCTTGATCATCTCCTCCTGTGCCACCATTTCTTGGCGCTGCAGCTGCTTTGCCCGCCGGGCCGCCGTTTCCTCCTCGATCGTATGTGTGCGATTGAAGGCTCTGAGCAAAGATGTTATTCAGATAGCACTAGAAGTGATGGACCAACGTACACCCAGCGTTGCATGCGTTGGCTCTCGACAATCTTCGAGCGATTGCTGGAAGGGAAGTGAGAACTTGTCAGAGGAGTCGGAGTATTGATATACGCTTCACGGTATTTGCGGCTAGCCGCTCGAGCGCGCTCTTGTGCATGTTTAGCCTCTGCTGAGTCCACATCGAGTGTGTCGAGCGCGGCCCGACGCCTGGCCATGCGTTCCCGGGCCTTCTCACGGAGCTCTTCGGCGTTGCTACAAAACAGCTCAATAGAGACGACGGAAGCAGCCTAATCACTTGCTTGGCTCGGTATTTGGCACTGGCAACGCGCCGGGCAACGATGGTACCCGCTGGAGGGGGTTTACGGCTCTTGGTGGCCTCGCGCGCCATCGTGGTGGTGGTGGTAGAGACGATAGAGTCGAAAATGATCTCCATCAATATCGCCTCTGAGAGCCTTTTCGAGCCTCTTCAAAGGGTCAGAGCAAAGGACGCAGCCTGAAGGCTCTGAGAGGGTTGGCTAAGGGTGTTCCAGACCTATTCTTCTCAATTTTTGGCGGATACCAACATAAGAGAACATGATGAAGTAGTCTTCTTATGTATGAACAGGAGTTATTTGGACGATTTGTGTGTTTGACGGTCAGCGTCTTCAAAATAATCCGGAGAAATTGAGGAAAATGAGGACGGGTACCTAATGGCAAACCATTTCCATATATCTGCTTTTTAGGCTCCATGATCCTTCAAGAGATATGATTTTCAGAGTTTGGTGCGCACAATCATGGAAGTGAGTTCATCATATATTTGAGGTGAGTTCGCGATCGAGCCCAAAAATGCCAATTATGATCTTCGTCACCAAGACCAGCTCTGCTCTCATTTTTCTCGCCATGATAAGGACATGTGGATAGGTGTCCGGTACGTTACAAACAAGGTGCGCCTACAAGAACAAGATGTACTACGCGGAATACTACGCGGAATACGTTGGGGGCGTCGGGACTACAAGCTCGGGGAAGGAAAACGCGACATTGCTACTGTCGACCCATTCTGGATACAGCTGGGCAATGGCCTGCTCGAACGCGTAGTGCCGATGTGGGACCGCTGATATGACGGTGTTGCAAAGTGGGCAGAGCCGGCTCCGATGCAACGCACGGCGGATGCATACATAGCAATGGGTGTGGCCGCAGGAGTATCTGCACGAGTGTATCAATAACTTGTCCTCGAAGCACAGGTACGGCGACGTACGAAACGGGGTGAGAAAAGATCTCAAAGCAGATCGAGCACCGGAATGCATCGATGAACGTGGCGGGACTAGGCGATGGTCGATGGTCATTGAGATAAAGAGTGTCGTCGTCAAGCACGTCGGCAGCACCTCTAACTCGAGTGAGCACACGTCTAACTCGAGTGAGCGCACTGCCATACAACCTCCTGCGCTCCCCGGCGCGCTCCTGAGCAGCTTCGGCGATAGCATCGCTGTCCCAAGACCGGGCCGACGAGTCAGAGTCCGATTCTTCCGAGCCTGAACGCGGATCCTGGTCGGCGTCTGAGGCTGCACGCAGATCCTCGTCGGCGCGGCGTGGAAGAGAGTCATCGTCAGAGTCGTACACGCTGATGAGCGGGGAACCACGGGGGAAGATCCGTGGCACTGGGATCTCATTCTTAGCCTCGCAATGCAGAATGGAGAACGACTGACCGCTTAAAGACTGGCCAACAAAATTCAAACGCCGAGTTGGGGGGGCAGGAGCATACACCGAATCTGAGCAAGGATACGTAGTGTCAGCGATAAGAGCAACAGCAAGGAAGAAATTTCACCAGAGGTGTTCGCCGCGAAACGGCTGTGTGTCGATGCTACCTGCGTCTGGCCGCCGCGGCTTGCTCGCACGACCCCAGAGGTCCGGGAAAAGACACCTGTCTCATTGTCAGGGTGTGGATAGCGCTGGTCAATGCAGAAGGCTTACGCTGTTCGTCGTCGACGGGCGGAGGCATGGGAAAGAGTACCGGCGGTGGGCAATCAAAAAACGAAAAGCACCAAGTCAGTTCAGCTCAACCGATACCAAGTTATGAGCCCCAAAGCTGGGCGAACCAAGGGCAAGCGCTTGCGAAGGACCGCATGTATCCGGATCATACCTAGATTCGCTAGATTGAGACCACATGTAGGAGGGATTTGCGTCGTTTGCCGAGTAAGATGTTGGGGGAAAGTCTCCTCTCTTCGCTGAGTGGCTACCAGTGCCGGGCTGAGTCGCAGAAAGACGTTATTTGGAGACACAGATGGGATGTGCCCACGCTGGGAAAGCGGATGGGAAGTGGATGGAGTTGGAAGCACCGAGACGACGGCTGATGGCATATGATTGATGGCGCATGACCTCGGTGATGCTTGATTAGGGCTCTGTTTTATATTTTTCGGAGGGTATAAAACCGGTTTTATATTTTTTTCTCTCCGGAAGTGCTGTTTGAAACCGGTTTTAAGGTTTCAAACACCTGTCAGCCAAGATGCCCGAGCACAATGATTTCGCCGTGCTAGAAGCTTTTTTTTCCCTGGTAAAAACTCTCCCACCCTTCACCAGCTGCAATTTTATGATTTGAATGCTCCCAAGCTCTCGAGGCTCCTCAGGGCAGTGAACTTCAAGTGGTGACAACCATTTGATCCCAGAATTGGCTGGTTCTGGTGCGAAAATCTTATGATTGAATGATTGGACCGGATTTTCAACCATTCAAGCCTCAAAGTGGTCACATTTACGACGTTATGTCACGTTATGTCACACCTTATCAAACTGAAGGTTTTGGCCAATGGTGTTTCAAACACTGTTTATAAACGCTGTTTGAAACAGTGTTTCAAACCTAAGGGTATTTTGCAGAGCCCTATGCTTGATGCGGATCCTCTTTCGTCTTCGATGCAATGACAACATGCAACACTCGCGCGCCGGTGTGCGGGCTGTACTGTAATCTAGTCTGGGTATCCCTATCAAGAGCAAGTCTAGGCTGATCCTCTCACAACGCTTCATGGCTCCAAGGAAGGCAGACCTCCGTACCCACTTCGACGACGGCCACGATCTAAGGGGTGGGGATGAGGAGATCTTCATCTCCTCAGACCGAAGACGTGCAACAACGAAGACGGTCAGTCAAAGACCGCCAAGGAAAGCCCGCCTTGTTGACCTCCCGAACGACGATGGAAACGATATTGACGAAAGCGATCCTCGCTTGGCGGAGTGGCTACCAATGCCAGAGGACAACACCGATGGACTCGATGCTGTGGCGGCTACAATCTCATCGCTCGATGTGCAGCTGGAGGAGAATGTCGCCGCAAAGCGGAAGCGCTACGAGAGCGTACGTTACTCATCGTTCACTGGTGGCTGAAGCTCACACATCTCACAGGATAATCCCATGGCCGTCTGGCGCACCGTAGTGCCGCTATTTCTCAACGAGTTCGTACGTCGCGATGGACTGGGGGATGAACTACCCTCGACGAAGTGTGCGTTCTGCGCTGCGGGTCTTGCTGGCCGCCGGATATTTCGCTGCCGCCAATGCGGGGACCATCTCCATTGTGAGGGATGCATTGTTGCGGAGCATAAGGTCCGACCCTTGCATGCCATCCAGGTGCGCTCTCCATAGATATTGCCGATAAACGCTAATACGCTGCCATAGGAATGGACCGGAGACTTCTGGGGTTCAGTCGCTCTTTACAATAGTCGGCCGAACTCCCGTGGCGCTTTTGGCCTTGGCGCTGTCTGCCAGCTCGGCCACCACGGGTCTCCTTGCCCCTTCCCCGGTACCCAGCGCTCGATGGTGGTTGTGGATGTGAATGGGATTTTCACGCTCGATATCCGCTACTGCGACTGTCAGAATACGGACGGCACTGACGCCGTGTCTCAGCTACTGCGGACCGGCTGGTACCCGGCAACGACGGTCAGTCCCGCGACGTGTGCAACCTTCAATGTGTTGGAGCTCTTTCGTCTGTTGCGAGCGGTTGGGAACCTGACGACCCATGATTTCGTCCGGAGCCTGGAGCGATTGACGGATCCTACCAAGACGGATGATACACCGGTAAGCTCCTGTGCAGTACGACGAATAACAGCTCACTCTATCGCAGGATCGCTATACTGCATTTGCGCGTATGGCTCGGCAGCACGAGTATGTGATGCGCATGAAGCGAGCGGGACGTGCCCACGAGAGTGATGGAGTGGCGAAGACGGAACCCGGCGGACTAGCGGTACGCTGCTGGGCCTGTCCGGAGCCGGGGCGAAACCTCCCTGACGGATGGCGGACGGTGGGTCCGAAAAGACGGTGCGTAATAGATAATCTTGAGGATGAAACACTCATCGGTATATAGCTTCAAATACAAGCTTTTCGTCGCGATGGACTCAAACTTTCGAATGAAGAATCGGATTCGTGCAAACGAGATTCAGGACCCGACGTTGGGGTCCGGTCTAGGCTACTTCGTCGAGCAGGAACCATACAAGACCCATATTCGAAACTACACGACGGAACCCGATGTCAGTACCTTCGCCTTCTTCACCACGGTCCACGGCGGCTAACATGTTAATCAGAAGAGTACCTGTGCCGCATTCGCAGCTCTGCTGCAGCGGGACACTCGTGAAACCACAGGCTTGCGCGTTTCCGGTGTCGCTGGCTGCATCTGCGCTCGGCATGGCCTGCTCCGTCGACAGGGACTAGGAGATCTGCAGAAGGGTGAGCGGTGAGTCTCCATCCGTTATCGCAACACCCATAGTGATGATTTCAAGTTGGGCGAATGTCGATTGGGTCTTATTGGCGACACTGTGGGCTTCTGGGCTTCTCGCGATTGCGCTGGCCTATGATATCATCTGCCAGTATATGATTCACTTCCTCGAGCGCGTCGAAAAGATCTCCAAGGGTCCCGCGGAGACCAAGCACATCGCGACGAACTTTGATGGTGTCGAGATTCAATATGGTCTCCCGGTTTGGCACGCGGAAGCGCACGAGCTGATGTGTCGGATCCAGCTCGTGTTGAGCTACCTCCGCGGAGTGGGGAAGACAGATGGAGAGGCATCCGAGCGATTTTGGGCGGCGATGAACCCGGCGAGCTATGCGACGAAGGAGATGGGTGAGGGCTCGCGACACGACACCTTGGAGGACAAGATTGATCACCTGAATTATGAGAAGAACATCGGTTTCGGTCAGTCTTCCTTCTCACATCTTGATGAAACTGATATGGATGACATGAAGGGCGGTCGCTGGGTCGCAAATTGGTTGTCGCGATGTCCGAGCGCCGAAAACAAGGCATGGAGTTTGCAGAGCTCGATGGGAGCGTGCAAAAGAACAAGAGGAAGGAATGGGCAGCGATGATGGATGGATGGTACGAGGACCCGACGAGACCAAATCCTTTCGTGGTTCAGGGGGGGAAGAGTGGTACGTGTTCATTTATCCGGCAACTGATGACCCCGACTGATCGCACATAGCGGGTCCGAGCGAACACGAGATTATGGAAGAGCTGAAGAAGGAGGAGGTGGAGGCAGCGCGCGTTGGGCAAGCACCATTGCTTGAGGGAAGGATGACCGTCACTGCCTTCATTCGAGCTGGCTTGCAACTACAGGAACAACAGTAAGCGATTCCGACTTATCTTCGAGGTGTTCCTGAATCCTGATGTGAATCTAGACGTCGTCTCCATGCCGCGCTTGGCAACACAGCCCTCGTCACCGCAGATCGTGCGAGCAAGACCCAGGAGTCGCGCATGGCTCTGCTCAAGCAGATGAAGTCGTACGAAAAGCTGCAGCTGACGTACATGCCTGGTGTACAAGCCCTCCGCGAGGCCGATGACGCGGGACGCGATCCGGATGAGCCACCGCCCAAGGTGGAAGACTTGAAGCTCTACCTTCCCTCTGATTTGACGGCGGAACAGCGGCGGACCGCGTGCATCGGTCGAGTGGTTGACACCGAGGCCCGGTTACGACGCGGTCAGTGTGCGGATGCGTTGCGAGATCTTCGACGTCGCTTGCATGCCCAACAGCACATGGCCTGGTTCCGTGATCGGAATCTCGTCGGGCAACGCAGCCGGACACGGTCCGTTACCATGATGGCCCGGATGGACGAGGGGAAGTTGCGGACTGTCGCCAAGTATCGCGCAAACCAGCAGGCGATAATCACCCTCAAGGGTGCGGCCTACGCACCCGAGTTTCCGAAGCTCGAGGATTCGGACATCAACGCTCGAACGCAGCTCGACACGGATGCTGATGCTGCAGGAAAGCTCCGCAATGCGGACGGGTCCAGAGCTGCGCGGACTGAGCCGAATACCAACCGAGGGCCGAAGAAGATCTCATGGATCTGGTCAGCCGGTGGCGACACAGATCAGCAGGAATTACACGATTGTAAGCGCTGATTTCGGGTAACCAACCAACGCGGCACCATGCTGATGATCCCTAAAGCAATCCGTGTTGAGTGGGCGAAGGCACGCGCAAGACGAGAGCGGTGGGATGAGGAGGTGGAGTTGCTGCGGGAGGAAATGAAACGGGTACTGCGGTATCTGCGTTGGGAGCAGGAGCAATGGCAGGGCCGCGCCGACGCTGCCAGCACCCGCGATGATGTCGATGCGGAGACCGCAGCCGGCCTTAGGGCGTACGCGATGCGACAGGTCTGGATCAGCCGGCGTCTGTCAGAGAAGTTCTTTGCCGAGTGGGGAAAAACCGTGGCGGCGACGGTCAAGGATGCGATGGCGGAGGATGCACTGATTTACCAGGGGGCACTAGATGGTGCAGCACATGTGCTTGGGGGAATGGCAGAGCTGGAGCAGGAGGAGCTGAGAGTAGAATAGGTGTATTGTTTGAGTGTACACTGCACTTCCTAGGCATGCAACAATTTTGCAGACAGGGAGTTTTATTCGCATCTGGGAGTACCCAGGCTGTGGGAGTACCCAGGTGGTTCACATCCTGTCTCGGAGAGCCGGTCCGTGCAAGTTTCATTTGCGTCTGGGAGTACCCAGGCCGTGGGAGTACCCAGGCGGTTCACATATCCTGTGGGAGCCGCGCCGGTCCGTGCGAGTTTCATTTGCATCTGGGAGTACCCAGGCCGTGGGAGTACCCAGGCGCTGGGAGTACCCAGGCGGTTCACGCATCCTGTGTGAGCCGCTCGGAGACGGAGCCGGAGCCGGACCTTGGCATCAGAGATCGACAGGGGTGCCACATGGGCTGTCAAGTCCTGTCAGTTTTGGCATCTGTCATCCCACTACAGTATCTCGACACTCGCCCCTCCAGTGCCAAACTAAAGGACGCGGGGACAGCTCATGCTGCGGGGACCTTGAGCGCGACATTGAGCGGGATGGCGGGAATATCAGCTAGGCAACGCAGAAGGGGAAGCGGGACAAGCATGCGGGCGAAGCGAGCAGGAGGGGGGGAGACGGGACAGGCAGGTGTGACCAGCGCTTGGGTATAGCCAGGTGTGTTTTCAATAAGTTCCACCGTACGGATCAGGCGGGCGCGAGGGCACGCATCAGGCGGGCAGGAGGGGAACCCATCAGGCGGGCCGGGCGAAGCGGGCGGGGAAAACGGACGAGTGGTGGGTGCAGCCAGGGCCTGGGTACAGCCAGAGATGTTTCAATGAGCGTCATGTATCAATTTTGTCACGGCCTGATATGGACTGCATTCGGCGGAAGACCACAATCTGACCATATGTATAGATTTGGACTATTCTGTACGCTAGAACTGATAGTGTGATGATTTCTGTGATCTGTGTTGCCGGCCGTGATGGTTGCACTGATGTGATCTAGATGACCCGATGTACGGTTTTTGGTGCATGTGTGGGTGCTCCCAGGCCTGGGAGTAGCCGCCTCCGTTGGAAATCGATCCCCTGGGTACACCCAGGTGTGATTCAAAATGTTTACAGCCACGGGTGGTTGTTCAGCGTGAGTTTCCTTCCTTTTCGTCTGGAGTTCGCCCCTTATCAAATACACAGACGTTCTCGGTACACGCGACAACGGAGGTTATCAATACGGGGAATGGATTCAATGCCGGTGTACAAACTACAGCAGTGCGCCCGTGGTTCACCGCCTCTCCTGCCCGCGATATTCATCCTCGAACAGTTAATCCTCCAGGAACCCCTCGAATACGTTACTTCCAACCTCACTCTCGATCCCGGCTCTTGGAAGGCAAGCTCGTCCGTTCATTCACAACAACCACTAAGCCATTGGCAGGTCCGCATGAACTTCACCTCCAACGACCCCGCCTATCTCGGGCACTTTGTCATCGAATCCGAGGAATTCTTCATCGTCACAGCTGCACACGACTCTCCGAACTGTACCTCCACAAGCACATCCACCACCGCGCCTGCTTCTACCCCTACAGGCTCCAGCGCCGGGTCTGGTGGTGGCAACTCAGCGGTTTCGGCAGGGGGCGGAGGTGCCGTCCAGTCGGGAAGTGCGACAGACGGAGGGAACCCCGCGCAGTCAAGTGGTCCTGTGTCGGGGAAAAACGGGGCTTTGGTCCTGATTCCGGGTCTGTATACGACTCTTTTCGGGGTCTGGTCGTTGGGCTTCCTGTTGGTGTTCATGCAGTAGCTTTAGTCGATAATACCTACGCTTAGAACCGATTATTCCTTCCCCGGCTGTTTTAAAACTCCACGACGACGGTTTATCTCGCGAGCTACGTAGCTACTGCGGCAAGATCAGCCTGAGACACTCACAGATATAGACCGCGCTTCACACATAGATAGTCCCGATGTGCTACGGCATCCCGTGTTCAATGAAGATGTGGAAGTAATCGATTGACAGCGGGTAGCTCGTTCGTCGCGAGCTCGGGACGCTGCAGTGGCAAATTCTTTTCCTTTTTGCTGCTCCCAGCTCCCGAAAACAATAGCCCTCTCCCGGAATACCTCCAGGTCCACACGGAGAATTCACTAGCTTCTCCTATTATTAATAAATTTCTTCATGTTCGTTCATGGTGCTCCGCTCGGGCGCCGAGTGAGCTAGATTTCCATTTAACTTGAGCTACACCGCACATTGTAAGCCCGGAGCACCCTGCCCCAACGCATACTTAATAGTAGTGTGCAATGAGAATTCGAACATTCAGAGTTCAAGTTGGTGTCCGTTCATTCCGAGTCCGGCTGTGAAGTGGACTCCTTCAAGCAACTTTTTTTTTCCCTTTCATGCGGACTTAGTATCGTCAATGGCGTAAGGGATTCGGTCCAGCGAGTGGATTCAGTGGAATGAAGTTGACATGAAAAGTGCACGGGCTTTTGTTCACGTTCGTCGTTCATGCTACTCAGACTCCGAGCGAGCTAGATCTCCATGTTACTCAAACTAGACTGCACATTGTACGCCCGGCGCATCCTGCCACCAACGCACAGTTCATAGTTACGTTGTAGAGAATCTGTTCAAGTTGGTATCCGTTCATTTCGGAGTCGGGCTGTAGCCTGTCGGGTACCTACTTTTTTTTTCGTGGTTATCGCCAAAGGCGTCAGGTATTCGGTCTAGCGAGTGGAATGAGGTGCAGGAGTGCAGAGCCATGAAGAATGCACGAGCTTTTGTTCACGTTCATGGCGCTCATATCCCGGCGAGCGAGCTGAATTTCCATTTTAACTCAAGTCAAACCGTACATTGTAAGCCCGGCGCATCCTGCCACTAACGCATACTTCGAAATCGTCCAGCATCCAGAGTTCAAGTTGGTGTCCGTTCGTATCGGAGTCGGGCTGTAGGTAGTGATATTTGAAGGCGCCAGACAATTTTTTTTCTTCTTTCATGGCGTGAAATTCAACCAAAGATTCGGTATAGCGAGTGACAAGGGAATGAAGTAAGTACAGGACTGCAGAGACACGGAGAGCAGAGGTGTTGTTTCTGAGTTAACCAAATAAATCTCCCACTAGCTCGCATGATCACTACATACACCGTCCCAGGTCCCACATTGCAAGCCCAGCGCACCCTACCACTTTCAAGTTGGTGTCCGTTCGTTTCGGAGTTGGGCTTCTGCGTCCACTCCAATGTTTTTTTTTCCGTCGTGGGCTCTAGATCTGAAACCTCGCCGTGCAAGTCAGCTGAGACCTCAATAAACCCACCGTTCCAATGATATGGACGACCTATAAACCCATTTTTCATTGTTTAATACTGCCGTGAGGTTTGGAGCGATTTGGCGTGTGAGGTGCGTGGTGCGTGCCAGTGGTGCGTGCCAGTGGTGCATCACGGTAGTGCGTGGTGCGTGGTGCATGGAGCATGGTGAGGTGCGTGGTGTGCGTGTGTTATAGTGTGTATGTGTGTAGTCTCAGGTGTGTGGTCCGGAGCACAACGGGGTATACTCAATTGCAAAACAAGGCACAATATTGAACCACCTGTCATCCCAAAAAGGAAATTTCATTATTTTTCCGGATTTGAACGGTGACAACCTGGATATTGGCAGCCCTACTGACTTATTTTGCGCGTGACACGGTGTATCGTGGCAGGGTAGAGTCACAGCGAAAGCCACGTAGAAAGTGAACATTATTACAGTAAAGAAATGTGAAATATGGATGTGAAATATCAGCAATCAGCAAATCGCTGTTGTACACACTACTGTACTATTTCGACCACAAGTTCGCGTAATATGTAAGTGGGCCGTGTGAACCAAACCTATACAAATGCGTAATGCGTAAACCTCGATTTCCCCATCAAATTCCTGCCTAATTAGGCTAAATTTCATCAAAAATCTCGGCCGGCTGTCACCGGCCTTCCAGATATGGTAATTTCATCATGATGAACTAGTGACACGATGGTGGTCACGCGTAATGCGTAAGACCCACTGAACTTGTGGTCGAAATAGTACAGTAATGGGCTGCTCGGATACGGATTCAGAGGCCACAATTTCATCCTCGTCGACACCTTGGAGCTTTGTCACGATATTTTGTTGGATAGGAAGGGGTATATCTGCCAGGCGGGCAAGTGTATCGTATATGCCATCGGGGTCGAGTACACAGTCCCAGCGCGTCGGCTGACTGGAGTTTGAGTGAGGATGAAGTCGCCGGGAAGGACGGAAGCCTTGAAGCGGGGTACACAGCTCAAAAATTTCTATGTTGATAGCTTAAGTTGTCAGCCTGAGTCAATACTCGTGATTCAGAGAGTGAAAGCTGACCGGAAGCATGGGAGGACACGGTCAGCTGTAATGTCGACTTCATCGAAATATGCTGCCCTTCTTCCCCTTCCCAGTCGTTACCCTGATACTGAACAAGTCTTTGAGCGATAGTTCATCCTTGAATGATGGTGGTTCCCGAACTTTCACTGGCCGCTTGCTCACGCTTTTTGACCATTGGTTCAGAGGGGCATGCATCGGAGTCGTCAGAGTCTCTAGGCAATCACAGGCTTGCCGCTCCGAGTAGAGCCAACAGAGATGATGTGAATCTCTTGAGGGACTGAGTACTAAACGGCGGGGAGATACTGGATGGTTGGCCAAAAGAACGTTGAAGGCGTCGATTCGCAGGTGTTGATGTGCAAGCGATAAAAGACCTGTAACGCCGATGAAATGATCAGCACTTTCGATAGTCTACGAAGGTATGAGCAGCGCAAACAATGAATAACAACTGAGGGTTTGAAGGAAAGCGACGTACTAATAATGCCACAAAGAAGGTGGTTGCTATGCTCCCACTAAAGAGCTCTTCAGTCGAGCATCATCAGAGACAGGCTTGAACAAAGACAGATAGTCCCAGGCATTCACTGGGTGTACCGTAATGCGAGACAGTTGATGAACGCGGAAGGGAAGTTCGGTGTTGTATGTGTAAGGTACTAAAACTTCAGAGACTTGAATTAGTGGAGGCAAAGATAAGACAAATACCGTGAGATTGAGCCGGTCCAGGTTAAGAATAACAGCACAATAAGTCGCCGATAGTGCCGAGAGAGTGTCGACACCAAGGCAGAGCCAGGGATTTGAGGGGAGAGTTTGGCTTGCTTGGTGGTGCCGCCCCTGACAAGTATCAATTGGAGTTGAGCTGTATGGGAAGACAGTCCTTGGCCTCAGAGCCCCGCTTCTCCGCCTTGGTATCCGTGTAATGAACGATCGTAGTACAGTGCTTGCACAGCACTTTGACGCCAGCCTTCGGTGGAGAAGCAAGGCCCCAGAGAATGATGCGAGTAGAAGCGCTGCATTCCCGCGTTTCAGACTTGTTGGTCGATAGAGGGATAGAGGCTCGCGGAGAGCAAGCAAGAGAGCGTCAGGTTCATGTGCCAGTGACGTGATTTGATCATCACGACTTTACCGCGTAGATCCGAGCAAGATCCGATCCGATCCGACTAGACCCGAGCAATATCCGAGCCGACCTACCCAAGGCCACGCACCGGCGACTCACCATCCACGGCGATTCCACACACCTCTCAACTCAGAACCACGCGCACCTCACACCACCACACACCACACATGCGCCCACCACGACACGCGCCGGATCGAACCTCACAGCAGGAATTTACAATGAAAAATAAGGTCATAACGACCACACGAGAGCTCGAATGATTTGTGTGCATTCCGGTATCGTGATAGGCATGGAATTCAATGGAGGAGTGGGATACAGCGAGTTGAGACTGGAAGTACGGAAGTGCAGTACGAGAGCGAGAGACTCGGATTGGAAAACGACGGGGGGCCTGTAGAAGATCCAGACGAGTAGAGTACACTCAATCTTGACCCGCGAGTGCACGACCAACATGCCCCTCGATGGCGTTGGAGAGTGCGCCGACGTCGCCTATAACATTGACCTGCTGAGGGTTAGTGTATATTTACCGAACGCACCATGTCGAATCCCTCCTTCACCCGTCGTGCAGCCTGGGCGCCAGAGGTACAGTATATCGCACTAGCAAGCGACAATTCATTCAGCTTTGTCAAAAGAAACACATTCGTGCACACACACACCACGACACTCTGGCTCTGCGTCCGGATATATTGAATCTTCTCCTCGACTTCGGGAACGGGGTCAGGGCTCGGGGCGGGGATGCCAAGGGAGATGGAGAGGTCGTATGGGCCGATGAGAAGCGCGTAGAGCTTTCAACTCCGCTCCTCAGAGAACGGAAAAAAAACACGGGACGCACCAGCACCATCAACCTCCGCAATCTCCTTCACATTATACAGCCCTTCCCTCGTCTCGATTTGCACACTACTGACTGTCACTACACCACCACCACCACCCCGTCATTCGCTTTGGCGATATACTCCTTGACCGTCATCCCCCAATTCATCTGCGTATACGCGCTGCCTAACCCACGGCGTCCCAAAGGCGGGAACCTACTATCCGCGACGACCGAGGCGGCCTGTTGCGAAGTCGACACCATCGGGACGTCGCCGGGCATTGAGCGCAGGTTGCGCGGATGGCTGAGTTGAGAGGGACTCGGCGATCGAGGGTAAGGTGTGTGTGCGGCGGTTGAGTGGTAGAGCAGACCTCGTGCTGAGGCAAGGGTATGGCACGATGTTAAAAATATACCTTATGCCGATTTTTAATTTTAAGGGCTCGCGGCCGGACCACCCAGCCACGTGACGCGATAAGATAAGATATTTTGCCAAATCGGGCAGTTTGCGGATCAAATCAGGTCCAGATCTGGTCAAAACTCTCTATCAAGTCCATTGGGACGGTAAACACGCCCAGTTGAGTCATACTTTTGGTCCAGCGCAATCGTGCGCAAGCGATCAACCCAAGATCTGACTCCGTGGGATTTCCCTTTTGGGTCAACGTGGACCGGAAGTGGTGTTCTTAGTGGGTTGCAGGCCTCAGTGCATGCAGAGACGTCTTTTAAGGCTCAGTTCAACCTCTTTGGACCTCATTGGCACCATCCAGACCACAAAATACTCCACTTAAAAATATATTTTTAAGCCGCCGGCCGCCAACCAACCGGGTCTGATCGTGACATCGTGACATACCCTTGTGCTGAGGTATGAAGCGCACAGCGAAAACGGTGAAGGTGGGAAGATGGGAAGTGTTATCGATGTGATCATGACAGCTGGCATTACTGATCATCGGCCTTCTTGTCCTCGGCCGTCATGGTCCGACTCTGACGACAGCTGGCTCGACGAGCGCATCGCTCAGCGCTCTTCGCTCTTGACCTCCCTTACGCAAGCAGCCTCCACAACTGGCAGTGATACCCATTCTTCTGGCACGGCGTACTTATACGGTCTCTCCTGCTTGCTTCGATACTCCTCCAGTGGACCGAGCTCTGCCCTGGAAAGCTGCTGGCTCTAGCCCGGGGCCCCACGAACTACTTCTCATGCACTTCAACTCTAAGCAGCCAGCCAAGCGCCGTGATAACCTCCGCTCAAGATCATTCTCATTCTCCGCGCAATCTACTATCACCCAAGTACACTCTTAATTAGTAGTTCCTGCTGCGCCCTTCCGCTTCATTGTCCCATTGAATGTTGCTGTGTGGGTGGCTATCAATGCTTCTTCTATCTCGGCTATTAGCTACTCGCGCAAGTGCTTAGATTCCCCGACGAAACGCTGGTCCCACACCGAAAGAACGTGGTACAACCGCGACTGGAAGCTTGAACGCCGGCCGCCCAAGTCAACGATCGGAGGAACGCTCGCTGTCGACTTTTCCATCTGTCCAACTATCCACGCGGGGACTTGTGACCCTTGGATCCCATCCCGCGCGCGACCCAGTACGCCGTCTGACCTGAGAACGACTGTCAAGCGCTTCCAGTTTTGGCGTGCGCGCGCTTTGCCCGAGTTGCAAGATTGCAACAAATACTGGGTCACGACCAACACAAAACTCGTTTTTCATTCGCATCTCAAGCTCTCGCATCTCACGGACCATGAACCATTAATGCCTCACGTCCGGCCCGGGTTGTGAAGAATCGACTCTGCAAGCTCTTGGCCGTTCTATCATCCGCTATGGCCGTTCTATCATCCGCTATGCGATCTGTCTGTCAGTGCAGTGTCGAATGGCCGTCGGCGAAGAAGAAAGAATACACATTCAACGCTCTTCTTCCCTTGACCCGCTAACCCTGGCAGTCGGGCGCGGTCATGGCCCGAATGGAAAGCACATGAAAATTTCGAGCATTCTGTGCATTCTGCTCCCTTTCTGCTCTCCAGAACTCGAACAAATACTCTTCAAGTACACACAGAAGGCTTATTACTGCCAGTGTACCCTCCCCCAGAATATACGGCTCGTCCTGCGAATCCGGCTCCAGGAACACAGTGAGCCATCCTTGGCAGATGTACCTGAATAACTCGACGCCACTCTCCATCGTAGCAACATCGAAGCGCACCTTTGAATTGGAGGAAGCCCGCCGATAATCATCGAATCCACAAGGAACTCGCCTTCAAGTTTAGCTTGTGTCAATTTTTTCAAGTCCCCCCGGCGTGGTCATGTGCTCGTCGCCCAAGGGGACGGGACACTGAGGATGAAAAGGTATAAAATCTGAACGGTATTTGGTGGAAAGACAAGCTCCTACCACCAGCTCCACTCGACAAAATGTTCTCCAAGCTCCTCGCCTTTGCTTTCATCGCAGTCAATGGCCTAGCTCTCGCAGCCACCGTGCCGCCCCCAGCAGTCACCGGCACAGCGACCGCATACATCCCCGGCCCCGTCGCTACACCAGG
The DNA here is from genome assembly GCA_029282125.1 of Mycena amicta. NCBI lineage: Eukaryota > Fungi > Basidiomycota > Agaricomycetes > Agaricales > Mycenaceae > Mycena > Mycena amicta. Next base: position 243,789 of record JARIHP010000043.1, on the reverse strand, counting down.
AACCGTTGCCGTATGCTTTCCTCCCTCCCTCCCTCCCTCCCGCCGTCGCTCACCCCATCGACCACTAGGTCAAATCCGAAGATCTCAAGCTCGGCGCAGACGGCGTCGGCGAACTCCTCCTCTGCGTCAACGCCAACTTCGGCGCGCCCTGCACGGAAGCGCTCTACCTCGAGAACACCTGCACCAACGTCCCCGTCAACTTCCAGGACAATGTCAGCGCAGTCCAGCCTGCGCAGGGGGTCGTTTGCACTCTTTACGCGTACGTTTCCCGGGCCTTATGTTCATGCAGCTGACGCGTCGCAGCGACGTTAACTGCGGCGGTCAGAATATCATTTCGATTTACCCGGGTTATCCCAACTTGGCGAACCAGGGCTTCAATGACCGTCTCACAGCGTATCTGTGCTCGTGAATGGATCTCTCCGAGTCATGTAATTGAGGCAGAAAACTGTACTGGTCTCAAAAGAACATGTGCTTCTGATGTCCACCCGCCTTGAGTTCTGCATCCGTCAGCGGTATCCACACCCACTTGCCCTTCTTCATCTTCATCCTCCCCATCTGCATAACCGCATCATGCTCGCCAACAGCGCGCTTCACCAAACCCTCCTTGATCACCTTCTGCAGCCTCTCGAACCACGGCTTATGATCCATCATCTGCGTCTGCAGCACCTCCAACGCGTTTCCAATCGGATCTTGCTTGCGCTGCTGCGGATACGATTCCTGTACCACATGGTCCTCGATACGGAAGTACACCCGCAGCCAGCCGCAGAACCCAGGTCGTCCATTCGCCTGCTCCATGAGTCGTTCGAACCCCTCATTGTGGAGCTTCGCGCGGAGTTCCCGGTCGTCGAACCACTCGTAGGCGTGCAAGGTGTATGCGATGCTGGGGTTCTCCTTGCAGGCGGGGTTGTACTTGAGGTAGAACCGAAGGGCGCGCGAGTCGTAGGGGAAGGATTCCATGTGGCCGCAGAGGACGATGGCAGAGTACAGCGCGGATTGGACGGAGCATTCGTGGACCTGTGCGAGGGGGTTACATGATCATGAGCAGGGAAGACGACGGGCGGCGTACCTCGATAAAGTCCGTCAGCAATCGCTTGCGAATCGCAAATGGCGGAAAGTCGGCTGAGGAAGGCGCGTCTGCAATAGAAGCAACGGTGTTCTTGCGCATCTGGCAGAATGTCCTACACCCATTAGTTAGTGACGTGTACAAAGAGAAATCTTGCCAAAACGCACTTGTGCAGCGGCCAAGCCTTCTTCTGACATTCCTTGGAGCAGAACGACGCCTCCTACAAGCAGTGAGCCGTTCAAACGTATCTTCCCGCCGGCGCAGAAAACGCACCTTGCACGCAGCGCAAATCATGAATGGCTTGTCCTTGGGCTCCGCGAAGCAGTTGCTGCAGAAGTTCATCTTGTCGTACGAGTCGCCCTTGGACGCAGGGGTGAACTTCGTTCCCATCGCGCGGCTCATCGTGGCCGTGAGTCCGTCGCGGTGGTGGGAGCCAAGAAAAGGATGAAGTGTGACTGATGGGTGATCAATGCGTGACGTCGATTTCACTCTGATTCGGGGGCCCCGGAAAGTGTGCTGTACGACTCGTACTGCCAGGAAACCGGAAACATCGTTCGTCGTCGAACGTCGACGATTTTGGATGCTCCATCGATCGATGACACACGAAACTCAGCGCATCAACGGCGCATCAACGGCGCATCTGTTGGCGCATCTGTTGGCGCTATGCCGGATCATGATGAGACCTCCGACTCGCCGTCGTCGTTCAAAAGCTCTTGCGCCGGCGGAAATTCCTCATCATCGAAAGTGCTCGGTAAACTCATACGCCAAGTTCAAGTTGAAGCTGGTATAACATCCGAGTCAAGTTTTCTGTACTTCTTCTCGTTGCACTACTTAACCGATGGCGTCCAGACCACGGAATCCTTGATCGCCTCAGGCTGTCGACAACGCTTCCTGCACCTCAACTTGTATCACAATCATGATATAAAATCTCCCGCCTCGCATGATGAGTCGCATCTCCACTTCAAGCTCCCCGGCCGCGCGCGCTGAGAGCCTGAGACTGGAATGGGGATTTCGGGCGTTACAACGCTCATTCAACATAAGTACGGCGTCGCCATATGGCGTTCTGCAGTACTTGGCTATTTAATTATAACTGTTGGATGGGGTTTGGGACGACTCAACCTCGCAATCATACACCACGCAGAGTCCGCTCCCGCTACTGGGTACAGACGTCAAGCATTGCACGGTGTATGAACCTCTGAACTTCTCGTGCTTCCCGCGGGCAATAATCTGTATCCCTTGAATGTCCAGTCTCGCATCTCCGCTCTGCACAGAGGCAGAACTGCGGATTTCGGGCGCTCATATGATCATTCGACGTACATTCACCGTCGCCGCCGCTGGTTGCTGCGGGTATGTACGGCACCTGGGGTATTTAACAGCGTCCTGGGGGAGCGGGACCACTCAAACTCTCAGAGATCCCTGAACAAAAAAGAAAATGTTTCACACACAGCAAACCCTCATTGTGGCTCTCAGCCTCCTCGGTAACTTTCCTCTGCTCATCCTCGACAGCCTAACTAAATCTCCCACCAGGCTCCGTCTTTGCCCAGTTCACCAAAGTCTGCGATGCCGACCTCGGCCTCTGTTTCAACCAAGTCTCGGTATGATCCATCCATCATCGAATTAATATTTTCACGACGCACCGCCAGGACGCACTCACAAAAACCACCATCGGCATCTCCGTCCCCGCAGGCAGCCTGCTCACCGAGGACTTCACCGTTCGAATCATCACCCCGTTGCCGTATGGATACGCTGGCTTCGCAATTGCCTTTGGCGAGGCTGCCAATAATAATAATACCAATTCGAGTCTCAGCAGTCTCCCGTCGACCGTGTACGTACCTACTCCTCCTTCTTCTTTGTCCTGGTGGTGTGATTAATAAATTTTGTTGCTTGGTAGTATTCCGATCGCCGCGTTCATGGGCGTTGTTCAGAACGTGTAAGCATCCTCTCCTGTGCTCCGTAGCGAGTTACTGACCAGTTAACCAAATCACTGGCAGAGCTGGACCCATTGGGACCTTCGAGATGGGAATGCTCGCCCAGCAGACCTCGCTCTCGTGAGCCGCCGTCCACTTCCACTCACTCACCCACCCATCTAATACACTGGCACAGGCCAGACGCATCGCAGCTCATCCCACTGACCACCAGCAGCCCCAGCGGGAAGATAACCTTCTCCCCTCTCTCCACCTGGAACTCCACCTCCGCCAACTTCCTCTTCCGCTGCGTAGGCTGTGCCTCGTCCACCGTCGCCAGCGGAAACCAGACTCCCCAGTCATTCTTCGTCTTCCGGTCCGATGCCCCCGTCGGTGCCACGGGCTGGAGCCCCGCCGGCCAGGTCACCGGCGCGACGCTCGCTACGGAGGGAGGTGTGATGACGGTGTATTCTGCAGTGGACTTGGCGGCTTGAAGTTATTCGAATGGCTTTGCGCATTGCACATACGAGTCAAGTAAACACCACTCCTTTTGAATTTGTACTCCTTGTGCCGCTCACGCTGGTCTGCCCAAGAGGATATAATTCCTCGTAACCTCCCTCGTACTCGCCAAAAAATCCACCATCCCCTTGCTCGGCGTCCACCCCAACGCACTGCGCGCCTTGCTCGCACGACACTTTGCGTTCGATGCAATAAGCCGCATCTGCACAAGACCATTCATTTCAATTCAAAGTACCCCCAGTTGCAAAAAAAAAACACGCACCAAGATCGGCACCGGGAAATACCTGTCCAACTCCTCCTCGCTGAACGCCGTCGCTTCAGCACTATCACTCTTGCCGTGTTCGAACAGCGTTTGCGCGATCATGTCTGCGATTTCGCGTAACGTGTAGCCGCCGCCGTGCTCGGCAAAGTAAAGCCCGGTCCGACCGTGGGTGAGTGTAGGATTCGAAGCGACCGAGGCGGAGTAGATGAGTATGAAGAGATCCGCGACTGGTCACGAAGCCGTGAAATTCACAGGGATAACTCTGAGGATGGAACGCACCTTCATGCACCTCAACGCTATCCCACACGTTCTTTCCCTCTCCAATGAACCCTCCCCTGCCGCGCGCGACCGCAGGCGGGACGATATGCGTCAAGAGGGTGTTCTCTGGGCGCTGGACACCCGCGTCGACCAGCGGGGTCGAGGCGATGCCGAAGACGATGGTGGGGAGGACGATGTAGCTGTTGATATATCCTTTTCGCAGATGAGTGCGGGGGGGGCTGACGGCGAATGAGCACGCACCTTGGTCATCCGCGGCGAGCAGCTCTAGATCTACAGGGCGATGGAGCTGCGTTGGGGCAATGGTAGCCATTTGTTCTTCGTCGGCATCGTCCCAAATCGTCGCATCGCGGTGCATCCCCATGGTGGTCATATCTGCAATGGCGCCTATCGGGATTTCAATCAGTATGCGCAGAGAATCGAAGAGAATTCATGGCTAACCGACGCCGGACTGCAAGGATAAGAACAGCGAAATGGAATGGACGCAAAAGCCTCACCGCATGGATATAGGTCGTCGCCACGCCCTTCTCCGCAAAGCGCCTCTTGCATCCCGCCAAAAGCGCCTTGGCCGAAGCGACATTATCGCTCTCCGCCTATCCCACAAATCAGCTTACATCCACAAAAGAAGATACTGAATCGGATGCCGACCAAGGAGAACACGACGTCCGCGTCCTTCGCCAGCCGCTCAAGCAGTCCGACATCGGACGTGTCCCCTTGCACCACATCGACCCCGAATTCCAACGCCCTGAGTTTCTGCGCTTTGCCGGGATCGCGCACGAGGGCTACGATCTTGGTGGATTCATCTGATGACTTGAGCAGCTGGAGCAGTTTCCAGAGGACAGTGCCACCGATGTAGCCTGGATGTACGCGCGTAATTTATGAGTTGGTAACGGAGCTAGCTCCCTTCTCACCTGTAGCCCCGATGAACAGGATAGTCTTCTCGGGCATTAGAGGGCTGGCCTCAGGCTGGTCGTCGTGTGAGAGAGAAGCAGCGCCTTGCTGGCACTTCGATGGACGGCGTGTCAAGCGATGCCGGCAACAGACCACGCCTAGCCCATTCCAAGGCATCCGCTTGTATTCCTCCTGCCCACTAGCGAGGCCACAGTTCCCGCTGTTAAGGCATGGTGGTAGCGGAGCAAGCCGGAGACGTTACTGATCTGACAGGTCACGTCACTCTCGGACCTTTTCACTCCGTACTCCGACGACCACGCCGCGCCATCTCGAGGCCTTCGAATTCGCGGCCATCGTTCTGCTCAAACACGCACTCTCATCTCCGCACCCTCATCTCGGTCGCCGTCATTCACCGATGGCAGAGAAGCTCGGTCTATTTCGGCTCAATAATATATCCTGTCTCGCGATTGCACCAGTGGCTTCTGAGGTCCGTGCCGTCTGTCGTTGCGTTGCTCCGCGTCTCGTTGGAAACCCCTAACTCATTGGCTGTAGAGCTCAAGTCACCCCGAAGAAACCCGCTTCACGACGAGTAAAAGCAGACGCCAAAACGATTTCAATTATCCGGACCGGTGTATTTCTCCGCGACCTTCGAACAAGCTTCGCAGCGCATGGAGCTAGACAGCTGAAATAGAGAGAACACACGAGGATACCCGTCGCCGTGCGACCCCGCCCGGTATTCATACTCCTCGGGTCGTCGTTGTTTCTACCCCTGCTCCTACCCTGCTCCTCGAGCTCCTTGCTCTCGATTGCGATCCCGATTCCCACCCTGCACGAAAACGGCACCTGACAACCGCGTAACAGGCTTCCTTCGCGCTTCCCGGTATCATGATATATTCGGAGATCACTAGCCTTCCGTTATAAAAGCCTTCGCTCATGCTGTGCTTCCCGAAAGGCCAATGTGCCACGCCCCACCATGTCCTCCTCGCTGGACGTCACTCTAGGGCCCATCCTCGTCGGCGCCGTCCTCGCGACCTTCCTATTCGGCATCGCAACGCTCCAAGCGTTCCACTTCTACCGCACGTATGGCGACACCTGTTCGTATACGTCCAAGGCGCTCATAGCTGGAGTCTGGTGCGTGTTTTTTCCACCGCGCGTTGCGAAGTGCTGACGAATGCGACGCAAGGCTCATCGAGCTGGGACATTCTATCGCCATGTGGCATGCGGTACGTCCTTGTGCGCTCCCTACCTCCCGGGTACTGAACCTCGGGCGTTAGATATACCAAATGGTCGTGACCTTCTACGGCCAGCCCGAACACCTCGCCAACCCACCCCATTCGCTCGAGCTCACCGTCCTCTTCGCCGCCAGCATCAACATCGTCATTCAGGTATATATGCACCATCCCTCTGTCTCTCGTCCCTCACCCCTCCGCACAGACATACTTCGCCCTCCGCATCCGCGCGCTCTCCCACTCCTGGCTCATCACCTCCATCTGCTCCCTCCTCACCCTCGCGCGCTTCGTCTTCAACATGGTCATGCTCGCCGAATTCTGGGTCTCCAACGGCTTCGCGATATTCCAGACTCGTCTCCGGTGGCTGATGCTCTGCGTCTCCACCATTGGCCCGAGCGTCGACGTCCTCATCGCCGGGTCGTTGTGTTTCTTTCTGTGGAGGCTAAGAGAGGGCCGGATCGGTAAGGGCGACCGAGAGGGGGCGGAGGCGGGGGTGACGGTGATGCCTGAGACGAGGAAGTTGATCGATAAGATTATCCTTTGGTCGCTGGGTGAGTTGCTTTATTTCGGCCTGGACGTGTGGCTCAGACGATTTACAGAGACGACTAGTATCACAAGGTTTATATCCATCCCACCGTGTCCATGGCCTGTATCTCACATCCATCCCTCCAAGTGCGGCGGGCGTGCTACAGCTCATCCTCGTGAGTCCTCCTTCCTCCCTCCCCAGACCGCACGTTTACTTACCCATGCCGAAGTTCGTCACCATGGAAGACAACTGTACGTCTCCCTCCTCCCTCCCTCCTCCCCATTTTATAACGCACCTCCAGTGGTCTGGATCGCCGTCTTCCTCATCCAACCCAAACGTACGTCTCCCTTCTCCCTCCTTCTCCCTTCTCGCTTTCCTCAGGCTCACTTAACCACCCCCTCCCAGTATTCTCCAACTCCCTCTTCGCACAGTGAGCCTCCTCTTCCCACTCTTCAATACTGCGCACCAGCTGACGCAACTGGCAGTATGTTAGGTCGAAAACAGCTCCGCGCAAGTCTCAACGGCGTTGCGTCGCAGACCGACCACGACCACGGGCATGGATACGGGTATGGGCCCGGCTACCGCTACGGCCGCGGGGCGCGTCGTCGGGGTGGTGGTCGTCTAGCGAATCAAACCGTGCGTTTCCGTTTCCTATCCTTCCCTCCCCTCTTCCCTCCTTCCTCCATCATTCGCGAATTATAATATGAATTATCCCTCCCTCTCAGAGTCAACTCGTATTCGAATCCCGCCCACTCTCGACCCAAGTATCCGGTCTCACGGCGACGCACGATTACCAAGACGGAGACCTCGGCCTCGAACTCGATCATGAGCGGGATTCTCGCGCCGGGACTGGGACCGGGTCGACGGTGCATTCCAAGACCGAGAGGTGCGTTGACTGTAGTATGGTATGGCTGAGTCGTTGTTGACCTCGATGTGAACGCAGGCCGCCGCGCGAATCGCAGACGCAGATACATACTACGCAAGACGGGGCCACGGTTGATTGGCCGTAGTAGGAGAGAAGGCCCGGACGCTCGAACGATGATAGCCCACCGACACTGCACTATGCACCAGTGACCAGTCCATCGACCAATCTCGCCGCTTCGAGTCCGAGTTCACCAAACGGTGTCGTCCTGAGCTAGCCTGAGGAGCATGCGGATGGCGGTGTTTGGTGGAGACATGATAGAGGAGCGATAGGTTGACCACGCTTCCGTGTCTCCCAACGCCGTCGTAGCGCTTACCTTACCTTACGTGCCCCGAGGGTTTGACGGTTCACTGGTACAATTGCACAGACTTCCTCGAACTATAAATATGTAAATATCTGTCGAGTGGTCGAAATACAAGTCCGAGCGTGAACCCACTGGCACTACACCTTGTGGTCAATGGTAGCGCCCGACGCCCGCCCGCCGGAAGTGCGTTACATGGGTTGAGCTCGGCGAGAAAGGCTGTTTTGCACTCCTTTGTGCCTTCATTAATCCACCTAGGCCACCAAAACAACGTAAAAAGCGAGGAAGAAAAGCCAAAAAAGTAAAGAAAGAAAGGAAAGGAAAGAAAAGAAAAGAAGCAAAAAAACAGCGTCCAAACACAATAGGACCAACCCCCCGAACGAACGGGGTACCGCTGGATCCATTGACAGCTACATACGACACGAGGCAGCGGGGCGCACACATGTGCGCGGACGGTTACTCTACAAGCGAGGCTGCCGCGGCTAATGGAAGATTCCAAGTCCGTACTTTCGCATTTATTAGAAATTGACACAAAGGGGGTTCAACCGGACTCGGATATAGGGTCGAATTTTTCTTCCGGCCGGTCCCCCGGGTAGTGTACTAGTGATTTACCACGATAAGGTAAGGTAAGGTCATGCGTAGTGTTGCCGACGGCTGGCTCCCAAGTGGCTCTGGGTTCGAGCCGGTCGAAAGCCGATTATTTTCTGAGTGCAGTTTTGGCCGTACCTAGTTGAAATTTTCGGCTCTGGGGAGAGAATTGACCGATCTTGCATTTATTACCCTCAAATTGGCCCCAAAACAGCTCTGTTTGACCACGGCTTTGCGGCTCAAGCCGAGCCGAGCTGAGCTGAGCCAGCCGTCGGCAACACTAGTCATGCGCATGTTCAAACAATTATACAGATGCACTTACAGCTGTTTCTAAAATTCATGAGACTTTTGAAAAAAAGGATGCATATGAGAGTCGTCACTTTCTTTGGCCTATTGCGGCGTCAGTTTCTGTCGTATCGAGCTGAAAGTTTTTCTAACCAATGGTTTTGGACTAGCTTTTGAATGGTATCAGTCATGATGTGATGTGACCTGATCCAATCAATGTCACATCAAACGTGACACCACTGTCAAATGCATAGCACAGTTGGAAAGTTCATCCAAAAGTGCAAACCGACTGTGAAAATTTTATTGCAGCCCTATCAAAAATGGCCACGGGGTGATGGTCAGAAAATGAGGTCTCCCAAGGTTTTACTCTTTGTTAGCTCAGCCAAGATGAGCGCGCGAGTCAGGCTGAGTGTGAGGCAAGGTAGTGATGAGTGAGCGCCACCATCACCGTGATCATCACGTCTCGGTCTCTTCTCGCGTTCACGTCTCCCGCCGCGTCCCTCTGTCTTCGTCCTCCCTCCCCGCCGTCGGCCGAGTTTTTGTGGCCATCATGTTGACCTCCCTCATTGCAGTCTCCCTCTCCGCACTCCCGCCACGGTTTTCCGCTGCATTCCCCGGCGTCATCCGCGACCGCTATCGACGAGCAATGGACCTACCGTCGTCTCTCTCTCTTATGAGACAATTTGGACTCCCGACAACATACCAGTACCAGTGGGGCCGAAGGACAGCGTGCTAAGTGGGCTGAAGACGCTGAGGAACCACGGAGACGAATACACAAAGGCCCGTCACCCAACTCTTCGTCATATTGATCTCCCCATTGTATTTAGAGCCGGACGCTTGCTTCATCCTTCCCGCATCTCACGACCCGCATCAAACGCCGCATCCGCATCCGTAGTCCGCGCAATACGAACCGAGGAGTCCATGACGTCGCACGAGTAGAAAAACGATAACAGCAGCTTGTGGCTGCCCTCATCTCCCGCAGTGACGACCCCACGGACGCCTATCGTCTTCATCCATTGTCCCACCATCTGTCGACGTCCCCCTCGCATGCCACATTCATCCACCCGAGGTTTCCGCCGCGCGTAGTCCATCTCAGTCGCATCCCTACGACGCCGCTGCGGACACAGATACTACCTACAAACATCGAGTCTTCCACCTCCATACGCGACCGTCGTACCGCCACCTTTGGGCTCGGAAACGCCATACGCGACGATAGGCACCGCATCCGCATCCGTAGTCCGCGCAATACGAACCCATGACATCGCGTGAATAGAAGAACGACGACAGAAGCTCGTGGCTGGCCTCATCGTCCGCAGTGACGACCCCACGGACGCCTCTCGTTCTCATCCGTCGTCCCACTATCCGTCGACGTACATCGCCCGGCGCCACATCCATCCATCCATCCATCCGAAGCCGTCGTCGTGTGCAGTCTACTCTGTTTGCTGATCTCATCCGCCATGGCCCCACGGACACTAATTCTATCGCCATCGTTTACGTTTCTTTTCTTCCGCCATCTTCGCAGACGTAACCTGCCGCCGCACCGAGTCCCCCGTCTCCGCGACTGTCATACCGGTATCTTCGCACTTATCGACACCGCTTTGAGCGCCCACCTGGGCCATCTCACCTATCGGCGCCATTCCTCCACCAAGTCATCTCGTCTCACGTTCCGCATCTCGCACATCCGTGCACATCCGCATTGCGCTTCCGGCGCTCATCGTCGTGTCACGCGCCCATCGTCGTCTCACGCGCTCATCGTCGTCTCACACGCTCATGCTCATCTCTCGCTTCGGGCGTTTGCGCTTCGGGCACTCTTCATTACACGCTTCGGGCACTCCTCATTACGCGCTTCGGGCGCTCATCCTCGTCGTACGCTTCGGGCATCTCGTGCTTCGGGCACTCATCTCCTCGTCTCGCTCATCAGGCGTTTGTGCTTCGAGCACTCGTCCTCGTCTCTCTCTCATCGGGTGTTTGTGCTTCGGGCACTCGCCTCACTCGTCGGCCATTTATGCTTTGGGCACTTGTCCTCGTCTCACTCGTTGGCGTTTGTGCTTCGGGTACTCGTCTTCGTCTTCGTCTCACTCGTCGGGCATTTGTGCTTCGGGCACTTGTCCTCGTCTCACTCATTGGGTGTTTGTGCTTCGGGCACTCACCCTCGTTTCGCGCTTGAGTGTCCGTTTGATGCTACGCTTCGGGTGTTCATCCTATCCTGTGCTTCGAGTTATTATCTCAACTCTGGTCTCTGGTTCGGTGAGTTTATCGATTTATTTGCTCTCACTCTCTCTGATCAATTCTTTCCCACCTCCCTTCCTTCCACCTTGCTTGGCGACGCTACATTTCTTCTCGTTCCGCTCTTGTGTGGGTCCTCGGCTGTTTCACTCACCCTCGCGCGAGTCTGCGACTCTGAGAGCTTCACTCTGGTTGGGTCGCTCTGGGTCTCGTTCAGATCCTCAGTGTCCTTTGCGTACGGGTTCGGCCATCCACCAGGCGTCCTCGTAGACATTCTCGTTGGCCGGGACGGCCGTTCCCTTCACCACACCGACAAGATCGTCGTCGTCGTCGTCTCTCCTCCTGGCAGCGAGCGAGCCGACCTACCTTGCCTCAGAATTCTCCTTCTGAATAAAGTCCTCATTTTGTTATGCGCACTGTGGACTCAATCTTTGTTCAATCATGTTGAAAATTGTACATTTGCGTCACAGTTTTGAGCTCACTTTCCAATGGTATCTCTCCTGTGACACCATCGTCACATTTAGTGTGACATTGATCGTAATATGTCACATCAGTCACATAGTGCATAGAGTTTGAAAGTTCATCCAAAACCATTATTTAGATGTAAGATTTTCAGCTTGATACGACAGAAACTGACGCTGCAATAGGCCAAAGAAAGTGACAACTCTCATATGCATCCTTTTTTTCAAAAGTCTCATGAATTTTAGAAAGAGCTGTAATACCTTGCTCAACATCCACTCTGACACCGGCCCGCTTCCTCATCGCCATGGGTGAATCGGAACTCATGGCCACCATGTACCCCTCGCATAACACCACCTCGATGATCGTGCTGCTTCACCTCATTGTGTTTGCGACCGATGTCGAGCACAACTCACGGGAACAACACATCGCGGAAACACTACAACACATCGCGGAAACATTCGATTTACAGGCGTGGAGTGCTCGGGAGTCCGTGCTCCATGGCATACACAGGGGAAAGGCCACTGCCTCAGCTCTGGTAATTCACTCCCACCTGAGCAGGCCAGGCGCATCCCAAGGAAGTCACTGTGAGCCCCTGGCATGTGTGGCTTGTGTTTGTCTTTGACCATAACAATCACCGCACGATTGGGATCCTCAACACCGACTTTGCCGCCAAGGAACTTGGCAGGGGGCTTTGCCAACGCAGCAGCATCAAAGTTGGTATCGAGGTTTGAGTTTCGGGCAAAAAGGGTGAAAAACCGAATTGAACCAGACTTGCCCATCTCTAGTTAAAATATGGTTGATATATGGTTGCAAAATTAAAATCCGCACAGGTGCGGGTTTTTCGGAGTGAAATGATATGGTTGATATAAGGTTGCAAAATTATGGTTGAATGAGCACAGCTTGAGCATGGTTTGAGCACAGGTTGCCACATCTTCGACGCAGGTTTGCACAACCTGTGTTTGTTTTATTTTTTCTCCTAGACACAGGTTGGTGCAAAAATTCCACACAGGTTTTCGAAAAGTCGAGCAGCACAGGTGATTGTGGGGGACACAGGTCGATTTCATTAAATGTCACAGTCAGATCAGAGTTGATCAGAAATCTGATCCGGCTGTGATAACATCAACAGAGGGCCTTGCTCTCAACCTTCACTGTTCACAGAAAACATATCTCGCCTTCTACTTGACCAAATTGCTCCAATTTTCGCATTTTCATAAACGGTTTTCAAGGGGAGCTCGAATATAGTGTGTTTGGGGCAATATTTGAGCAGCCTGTGGTCCCAGAAGCCCACCAATTCAACCCTGATAAGTGAAACTGAATCCCCCATCGAGAATACTGGACCAATCCAATACTAAGTGTATTTAGAGAGTCACTATGTAGCTGCCTTTTGCCCAACCAGCCGTAGGGAGCAGTTAAACTGCTCTCGTTTCCTCCAGACATAGTTCCAAATGCGGAAATGCCGTGATCGGCGTTCGCAAACGCCGCCGGTTGACATGCCCGATGATTCTCCGTTTCTTCCCACCACGACGACGCCAGCCAGGCCAGCCGCTCTCCCTTCCCTCCCAAACGGCGCCAGTTCCGGCGCCGCCAATGCAATGCGCCATCCGAATGCTGGCTACGCTGCTCGTTGCTGCTCGTTGCTTCCATTTCGCCGCGCTATCACTCGCGCGTTGCTGCTCTCGAAGCGACTGGCGAAGCCCGGAGCGATAGGAGATTATGGGATGGGATAAAGGTGGCTGATTTGGAGACGGAGCAAGGATCGAAGGATATCTGATCATGACTATGGGTCGTACGTCGTCCCCAGCCGCTTCTGAATTCGAATCTTTTGACCCCGGCTTTTGACCTGCCACGAGAAAAACTGTCATCCCAACCACAACCCACGCAGTCTCTGCTTGAAAGGCACGCTCGCGCCAGCAGGCCTCTCCCCGCTTCCACTTCACGCCTCTTCGTGCTCCTGCTGCCTGGCTGAGTCGCGCTTTTCCCCGGCCCTCGGTCATGCTTGCGCTCATGGAGTATGTGACTCTCACTGACTGAATCCGATGGGAAAATGGCTGCCGTCCAGGATATATGAACGCGGAACGGATACGAGCGTGTAGGGGGTGAATATTGGCAGGTCTCTGCGCTCTCCCTCCAGCTCATCCTAATCGTAGAACCAACACTTTACTCGACCCTCCATCCATCAGCTATGCTGTTCAGTGTTCAACGGCCAACCCCACCGCAAGCGCGACGCGCGCCATGACCGTTGCCTCATGTTCTCTGCGGTCTACCTCTGGAAAGAGGTGCTAGAACACCCTGTGAGCGGGGGATGGCCACCACCAACGTTTCCCTATCAAATCCTGTTTTACGCCGCAGCCCGCTGCCCGGAACAATAGAATGACATAGCTTGTCCTTATCACCAAAGGTCTGGACTAAGCCTCAACCGCCCGTAGGCTCGCTCTGCGACTGAGCTGCAGAGAGGCAGAGGACCTATCTCCCCAGCTACTGCAGCAGCACCTCGATGACTGCCCTATATAGCGCTGCAAAATTTCCCCGCTGTTTTCGAACGGGATTCCACGACTTCTGCCGTCATCGTGGACGGCGACGATGAGCGATCGCGGTCATCGTTTGACACGACGACGACGATCCCGATCAATCACAGAGCTGTTCGTACGGCCAGCCAACGCTCAGCGGAAGGTGATTTTGAGGTGATTGATCAAAGTGCAAGTTATCGAGCGGGATGCATCATGGCGTGTCGCTGATCAGCGGGCGTGATGCATCATATCCCAGGTGGGGTACGAAATGTGCAAAGACGGATGGGGAGACGCGCTGCCCGCTCAGCGTGAACAATGGCGGCCCAGACCATGTTCTTATCGATCCCCAGCAGACTCCGAGGGTGCGTGTCGTGTCTACTGTGTTCCACGAGTGGCATGCCATGCAACAAGCTCAACACATTGAGCGTTCGAGATTGTCGACGACGCGTGACATCAACACCCCTGTTCTGTCTCTTCGCCGAGGAGATGCTGCTCGATATTTCCCACAATACAGACTTTACGAAGGTTCGGACATGCAGCCAGCTCAAATCTCGAGGTGCTATTACCGGTTTTGAACTCCAGACGAGGACTCCGTTTCTCCACTGAATACAATTCCTCGTCCGCAATTAGAAATAGATAGATAAATAGAAAGAGGACATTAGAAAATCAGTGCTTGGTTGGGTGGAAGTAGCAACTAATAATATCTAACGCACCAGAGACAATATCACACCGGAGACAATCTCTGCTCGGATGCACGCTCACGACGCCGGCCCATGTTGCGTCATCCACTAGCATCATAACCCTGCACACCGACAGAGGACAACTGGATACCTGCAGGAAGGAGTTCCAGGGGTGATTCTCCAACCCGCAGCTGTCCAGTTGTCCAATGCCGACAGCCGGGGGTGGGGAGCAGACAAAGTCTGACGAACACAGTCCCAGTGACATGAGCCAGCCCAAGACGGAAAGACAGAAGAAGGCAGCGGGTGGGAGCCTATGAGATAGAACACGGGTCAGCGGAGAGAGAAGCAAAAGAAAGCGAGACAGGGACGGACGGACCAGGACACAATCTCTGCATCTTATACGTCGCCCTGTCGCCTTGTGCCACTCAAATGACGATCGCTCGTTGCCTTGGTGGTTGTCGAGTTGCGTCCGAGGCTACAAGGGATTGAAAAGGGGAGTGAGAAGGAAGAGCGAAAGGGTCGCCCGAGGAGTCGGCGAGGACAGACCTCCGAGATGTGAGTCGCATTGTCCGAGTCGGTGATTTATCCTCGCATCGAAGATGTCTTGAGGACATACCCGACACTGTCGTGCCTTGCGGCACCCAGTGCGCCCTTGCGGGCCCCGTGCTTAGCCACTCTAGGTGAGGCACATTAGGGTAGAATGAAAGAACAACAGAGTATGTGACAGTACACATAACGCGTTGGCATCGTTCCCACGATCACGCGCTGGCCAAAAGGAGCTTAGTGTGACGGACATGTCATCTCACCCGCACCACGACCTCTGTCGGACCAAGCCAAGTAGGGGCCGGTCTAACCGCATCCAAAGATGTGGTAGCTTTCTTCAAACAGCTTCGGAACTCCTCTTGATGTCCCTCCATAGCCCCAAATCATCTGCTTGTCTCCCGTGTGGTCAATCCCGGGCCTTCCCCTAGTCGGAGCTCACCGCCTTTTATTCACTTCATGAACTCATTTTGGATCTTGTGAACGCGAAGTCCTCTCTGTCGGGATGAAGACTTGTCGATATTCTCAATCGAAACAAGGCTTTCACGACCCTGCGAGCGGACGACACTGATCTGCACTCGCCATCTCAGCAGGGTTGCCCTGGGACTTTATCGTGGGTGCGCAATCTTCTATGGACTGATTTCGCGGATCTCATCACACGCAGGGATGCTTCAGGGACCCACCGCAACAGAACGGCCAAGCAGGATTGACACGACCTACTTCAAGTGCCCGGTCTGCTGCAAGAGGCGGGTTGCCTCTGTTGCTGGCTGGCGCTTTCGGAAGTCCCGGTTTTTGCATTCTGTGCCAGCGGCGGACACGGTAAGCGCATGTCCGACGCCCGGATGTTTTCCCACATGCTGCTTTGATTTCTCCAGGCGTTCAACCCCAAGTAGCGAAACTTCGGCGGCATGCGGGTGTGTATATTTGCCGGAGAATCTGAAATCTCATCCGATTTTTCACCCAGAATGGTTTACATCAAAATTTTTGACCGCTACGAAATTTATTCATCTGGCCTCTTCTCAGCTGTGAATATTTGGCTGCTGGGCTGGTTAACTCTGGAACTACGACTGAAATTAACCCCATATTTCTCAGATTTTTCCAACGGTCTTCTGGTCCCTAGTCCTCGTTCTTGAGACAAAGTTTGGTCCTTCCCTTTCGTGTTTTGATTTCTCCAGTGAGAGCTTCGGCTTGCGCGCAGATGCTTGCTGCATGGGCAGTTGGAGATCCACGTCCGTGATGTCGGTCCATCGAGTTGCGCTATAAGTCAAAGGCTGGTCCTCGAAACGCCATTTTCCCTCCCTCTTCCCGCTATCTTCACAAAATGTCCTCATTTGCTCCCCTCGTCGCGCTCCTCGGCGCGTGTCGCAACCCCAACTGCCCCAACGGTTGCGGGATCTTCTTCACCAAGGCCACCCCGATCCTTCCAGACACCCAGTGCATCATCTGCCCGTGTCTCGCAGCGCAGCACCTCCCGAGCGCGAATGTAGGTTCCCTCCTTTTTAAAAATATCCTTGGTTCTGATGTTCTCTGCAGGAAGCTTCTTCTGCTGTACGCCCTCCGTTTTGCCATTTGTGAGATCTCACCGTTTCAACAGGGTCAGACGTCCGCTCCTGGAGAGCAGACTGTTCCTTCTCAACCTGGGGGCGTCTCTGCGGGCAGAGGCCAGGCGATTCCAAGCTCAGTGTGTGGTCGTCCTCATCGTATGTCCACTCCCTCTGACGTTTTAAACAGTCTGCCGGCAGTGTCGGCAACCCAGTCAAACCTCTCGGTGTCTTCGGCGCACGAGGTGCTCCAGCGTCTGCATCGTCGTCGTCCAACTCGGTAGGTTTCCACCCATTCGCTCTGAGACATTCACTCGCTTACTGTTTACCCCCTCTCCTCCAAGACCACCAACCCGCTGGCGGGACTCACCGCTGGGCCGGATATTTTTCGCCAGATGCTCAAGAACGCTAATCGGTTCAACCCGGCGGAAAAGGTGTGCACCTACCGGGTCTTGGGCCATAACACTGCCGCTGAATCGTCCAGTCCCTGCAGGACCTCCACACCGCAGCTCCAGGCGGCAAGAAGACCAAACCCGCCGGGGCCGGCTCCAAAAAATTCACGCTCGTCTGTCTCCCGTTCACGTCCGCAATCGCAAATGAAACTTTCCGCCGTCCGAGTGCCAACTTGTAAGTCAATCTTTATTCAACTGTCTTACGATATAATTTCACGCTTTGCACAGAGTCACCACGCTGGCGGAGGCGAGCTACATTGCGCGGATCTCCCTTCATCCCACTATCTCCAACGACAAACTCTATACCCTCATTCAAGACCACTTTCGACACATCCCCGAAATTCTCGAGTTCGGGTTTCAATTACTCAAAATGAAGAGCGTCAAAGCCGGGTCGTCCGATCTCGTCGTCCGTCTTGAAATGGAATTTTCGTACGACGCGGTTCTCGTGTACGTCGTATTACTAATACAATGCTTTTGACTTCGACTGACCACTGGCTTCAAGTGCAACGGGAAGAACCGGGATTCGTGGATGTAGCGCCTCGTGGCCCCAGATCGTCTACATATCCCTGCCGTCCCATGGTCCCGACTTGGCAGGCTCCTCGCAACTGCCGATTCCCGTCGAATCCGACACCAGTACCCGTGTAAGTCCATTGTTCCCTCAGCGTCACATCTTGCACTGACGCATTCACAGACATCATCCGGAAAAACGCGCCGCCACCGCTGTACGTTAAGCGCTTCCGTTCTTCACCGTGCCAGTGATCACTCGTCTGATTTCCGTGACTGTAGATCGACGTATCAGACAGTGAAGATGTCGACACTCACCGGCGTAAGCAGCGCAAACGCACAGAGCCAGCAGTCAGGTTTCCCTCTCTCTCGATGATATGCATACCTGATATGCCGTCCAGAAACTGTCGGACTCTGATGACGACGATCGCGACGACCGTCCATTAAAGCAGGGACGGAAACGCAAGGCGCCCGAGGTACTTACACCGTTGTCGTTATAGCGATGTCTGACTGCTCTGTCGTAGGCTAGCTCATCGGAAGACTCTGACGACCAAGCCCCTCAGGCTCGATCTCGGAACCATCGTCGAGCGCCTTCAAAGGCGGCTGGCAAGAAGACGGCTGTACCAGTATGAATCTTGTCTTCGCTCTAGATCCCTGTTTAATCTACGCCATGCAGCCCAGCTCATCGGAGTCGTCTGACTCGTCTGACCGGACGCCCGCTCGCAAGCGGAGACGCCGTTCTTCCAAGTCGGCTGGAAAGCGGAAAGCCACGGAGGTATTGGGTGTCCTTGAATCTCCGACACGGCGCTGATGCTTCACAGCCCCCTCCATCGTCTTCGGACGACGACCTCTACGACGCCTCGACCAAGACGGAAGAAGGCTCGGGCCGCCAAGGTGAGCGTCGCGTTGCCAATGGTGCATCAAAAGATCCATATGGACTGACGTGTCGGATCAACAGAAGCCTGTCTCCGACAGTGATTCGGATCTTCCCGAACCTCCGACACTTAGTTCGGCTGCCAAGGGCAAGCAGAAGGCCAAGGACGAAGTGCGTCGGCCGACTCCTATCGTCTGTTTACATCTTAACGATAGTCCACAGGGCACCGCATTCCACAATGGCGAGTATGATGCGGACTTTGCTGCTGCTGAATCAGACGATGAAGCGCAGCCAACCGCTCAGGTCCGTGAAACATTCGCATCCCGAATCTGACACTAACGCGCAATGCAGGGAGAGTCGGGGTCGTCCGCAGAGGTGCGCGCGATACCACTTCTTCCGTCGTCTCGCTTATTAATGAAATAGCCGCGCCCAATGTATCCCGCTTCACACGAAGCCCTCATTCGGATCCTCGCCAACATGTCGCAGCCTCTCGGCAATCGTACAGCAGTCTTTGTGCGTATTCCATTGCCATCCTGTTACCATTGATTAAATTCCATCCAGTACGCATCAGACCCGCAAGGGATCTTTGTCGCCGGTCTCAAATCAGCAACGCTTTTATCCACGTTCTGTGATCTTCTCGCCAATCCCGCAACCAGCAGCACCATCATCCTGCCCTCGCAGATGCCCGACTTTATTCGCAACACCCTGGTCTCCGAGTTCGACCCATTCGCTGCCGTCATGCTGCGAATCGGTCGCGACCCAAATCGACTAGGTATGTTTATTTCCTCGTCGATATTGCAGATCACTTACCAACGTCAGTGACGACGGAGGTGGAGAAGGAGTTTGACGAACTGTTCTTCCTTGGGCCGGGCGGTGTCCATGGCATCATGACCCACCTCGACACCGTGTACATCGCCCTCTACCAGCTCGAGCGGCGTGATGTCAGTCCGGCTGACATTACCGTTGCCTGGAATGCTCTCGCTGGGCTCTCTTCCACCTTGTTTCGCGGAGTACAGCACCTTCGCTTCCGCTACTCTCGCAGCTATTGGGACCCGGCTGGCGGCTTCCGCGACTTCGACCTCTTCCGTGACGCTCACGATAGCGACCTTCCGGTATGGGGCTCCTCTTATTCGTTTGTAATAGCTGAGGAACAGATATCAGCGTGCCACGAAGGGCGAACACGACCGCCTCCGTCTCAACCTCCTCATCACCGCCATCGGAAACCTCGACGTGGATGTAGCGCTCATCCAGCTCATCCAGACGTTCGGCGACGCGGCGGATTCGAAGCAGATGAACAAGGACCGCATCCTCCGCGGTGGCCAGTACGGCATTGGACGGGTCTTCGATCTCCTCGTGGCGCCCTTCCTCGATGAGCACGACATGAGCAGGGCCGGGTACGCTGACATGCTCGCCCTCCTCACCAAATTCTTTGAGGCAGTTGTCCGCATCTTGAAGAATTGGCAGAAGAGCGGCGGGAAGAAGGCTCCTCCGGTAAGCCCTCTTTGTTGGCTTGAATGCTGGACTGACTCGGAGTTATCTCGCACTTAGAGCAAAGCAGCACCCACCGCCGAGGTACGGTTTTCGCTCACTGTCTATGTCCGCTCACATTCCCCTCAGGCATCATCCTCAAGCACTCGGAACACACGTAGCCAGAGCAGACATCAGTAGGCACACGTCGCATTTGTACTTCTTGCAATTGATGATCCTCTTTCTCCTTCGTAGACCCACTGCAAGTTCGACCCTCTCGGATGATGATTCAGCGTCGACGCTCAACGACGATCCCGTCGCCGAGCCTGAACCAGCCTCGCAACAGCCACCTCCGTCAGTTCCTCCACCGTCGACGACTCAAAGTTCTGCTCCTCAACAACCACCTCGCGCGGAACCAGCGAGTGAGTGTCACTTCCCGCCTCTTTTCGATATACTGACTTGAGTGAACAGTCGAGAGCGAGGACGAGACGGACCGCATCTTCCGTCGGGCTCAAGAGCAGTGGGATGAAATGCGGAGACGGCGCGCTGCAGCAGCTGCGGCTGCCCATGCCCGTCGATATCGTCGTCGCCAGCCCAGTCCTCAAGCGGGTCCATCGCGTCCACGCCCCCAGCCTCGTCCTCAGCGTAACCAGGCTCGTGCCAACCCCGTTTGGATTGATCCGACGGCGCTACCGGCCGATGATCTCGAGGACGGGCGCTCAATGCTGAATCGCTCGCGTTTCTGGAGCAATCTGGTGCGCTACATCCTGGAACGATTCCCTCATCCGGAGGCATCCCGCCGCGTTACTGTGGACAGCATCCTGTCTGCTGGCCTCAATCGCGACCAGCAGTTTCGCCGTCTATCCTTGGTGAGCTTTCCACTGTCTGCTAGTGTCGCGTTTACTTACATTTCTTCTCAGATCTACCATCCGGATCGTAATATGACCCAGAGCTCGCACTTCCTTACCGTCGCTCAAATCATCACCCAAGCTCTCAATACCGCGCGCAAATCCAAGGCCGATTGAGTGAGCTGGTGCTCATGTACCTAGATCTAGTAGTTCTTTCGAACCCATTTATTTTGTTTTCGCTCGCCGTGACATAGTGTGATGCGGTGACTCGCCTCTTTCGCCGACCACAATCGCCCACTTCCTCCCTCCTCTCTCCGTTGCCCAAATGGGCCTCAAACTCGCTAGGACCGACGTCAGAGGTCTGCCGCGCCTCCCACTCGATGCTTGGCCCGGCCCGTATGTCTCACTTTGCACTGGTGGCGAGCCCCCCATCCGCGAGCATTGTCTGCTGCTGTCTGGCCACCAGGTCTTAACGGCACCCTCGCCCGCCACGGCTCGAGTCCGTAGTTGCATGTCAGAGCTCGTCAGAGCTGTCTTCAATCCCAGTATGTCGTAGTCCCTTGTCCATCCCCACAGACTCAATATCCCTCTATTCTAGGCCTCCCTGAGCTTCCTGTGCCCCAGAACAGCGATGTACGTCGGCCACAGGTGGTACTCCACCGTCTTTCGGGTGCATACCGGGGGAATTGCCTGAGCTTGACACCGGAATGGGTGTATACAGGTATGTCGTCGTATTTTTCGTCCTCTGACCTCATTTTCTGACTAGATCCTTAGGTCTCTTCGTGTTTCTCTCCTGTACCGTCCTCCCTATGCCCCGCCGCAAGACGCACCCGATCCGGCGCAGCCATCGTGGCAAACGAGCTTCCACGTCACAGCCTGCTGCCCCAGAAGGTATGTCATCGTACCCTTTGTCCTCTGCCCTCATTTTCTGACCAAATCCCCCCCCCACCCTCTGCTGCAGACCGCATCCCATTCGGCGGCGCCGTTGTCGCAAACGAGCTGCCACATCACAGCCTGTAGGTATGTCGTCTCTCCTGTCGTCCTGCCTCATTCTGACGAAATCCTGGATCCTCCCACACCCGCCCGTGTTCCATATCAACCACTCCCAGCCTCCTCCTAGTTCCTCTCTCACAGACCCCGGGGCCAGGGTGTCTTGCAAGATCTGACGGACGATCCCCGCACTCGTTTCGCATAGGCTGTCGGTGCAGAGTCAAGCAGCCTAATCACCGGTGTGTGCTTGTCCGGTCCTTCTTTCTCAATGCTGATCCGTGTAGGTTTCTGCAACACTCTCCGTCACCGCTATCGTGAGGACCACGACCACCAAGTACTGACCAAGTACTGACCAGCGAGCAATCAACGACGAACGACGAACACCACGCGGGCCGATGTCTGGGGACCGTTCACCCGGTTCGCTGCATCGGAACAGTGCGCGACGATGGCGGACGACTCTGACGAGGGACTGAGGAGGTGCAGGGTACATGGCAGTGGGAGGAGCAGGTGACGAAGACGATGCCGATGGCGAGGACGACATACCCGCTACCTTATTTCGTAGTACATGCTGTAGGGCATGACGGCCAATCTACCTACATTGTATGTACTGTCCTATACGACGCTTGCTAGTAGTCGTAGTACTATAGTACGAGTAGATCAATGAAGAAAAAAAAATTGCAGCTACTCAAAAAAACTACCTCAAGTCCATGTCGGTCTAACGCAAGATATCTCCAGGTCTGTCTTAAGAGTTTCGCTGGTGCCCCGTGCAAGAGCAAGAACTATGTAATTGCTCGCTGATAAACGGTTAGCAAACTGATATTTCGTGGGCAGAATAAAGATTCAAGCAATAAGAGCACGGAATCTATTGCGACTGTAACTTGGCCGTCATAATAACTACAGCTTCGCAATACACATCGATTCCCCAGTTCCCATCCTCGCGGTTCAAGTCAAAACCTTCCAAGAGACTTGCCGCTAGCTGGAGCTCGTCGTCGTCATTTACCAGCAAGCCTGCCTGGCGCTGAGCCTGAGGTGTTGTAGGCTGTTCCATGCGCTCGGAGGCGTCGTTGTCGTGCAACGGGGCTGGTCCCTCACCATCAACGCCGTACAGCTCGTTGATCTCGTCTAGAGGATCGCCAGCATCGCCAGTCCAGTAGCCACCGCGGATGGCGGCTTCACGACTGAGCTCGAAAAGTACAATCGGAGTCCTGTTGCGTTCCGTTCGGACCCGGTGATGGTTCCATGCCTCGCGGCTTCGGTCGAGCGACTCCTGGATTCGGTTTACGAACACCAGATATAGGCACGTACTATGGATAATATTGTCCATTTCCAGGAGCTCGTTCTTCTCCATATAGTCGAAGATCTGGCGGTATGCCTCAAGCGTATCTTTTCGAACATCTCGCCAGAGTCGCTCGATACGAATGTTGTGTCGAGATCTGAGGTATGGTGAGCAATTGTACCCACAATAACAAAACAAAACAAAACACTTGCCGTCCCCGAAGATAAGCCCGGTGAGCTTCACCCCAATGCTCAATGATAAGCCGCTCAACCTCGTTATTCTCCGTCCCGTAATCCCCGCGCATGCGACTCGGCCATCCCAACCGTTCCACAGCGCCTTTGAACAGCTCACCCACAGTGGCCTTGCGCTTGTTGGAGCATACTGCAAGGTACACGATAAGCCGTGAGTACCCGTCGATGCAGCCATGGACCCAGAAGCCCCAAGGGCGCAGTTTTTCGTTGCCATCGTGGTGCCAGAGCGCATTGGCACCGCGAACTTTATACACGCGACGGCGCAGCTTTCCAGCCCATCTACAATATAATTAGTACTGACTTGGCAAAAATCCAGAAATACGAACCGAACTAGCATTCCCATCTCGTCCACTCGACGAAGACTGTCTTGCACCCGATGATGAGGGAGGTGGATGCCGCGCGACTCGAGATGCCCAGCGACGATTTTGGAACCGACAAAGGGGTGAGTCAGCGAGATTTCCGCCACCAGTTCATCGAGAGCATCATCGTCGATCTCGAAGAACAAGGGGCGGGCAGCTGAAATGCCAGACTCCACAAAACGCCTGTGGATAGTCGTCCGCTCGATGCCCATGGCCTTTGCAATGTCCTCGTAGCTAGCACCGAGATCGTGAAGTTGCTGAACACGAGGGAGATCCAGGTTGTAACGAGGACGCCCGGGACGGCCGGAGCGCTCCCTAGGAATCGAGGCATTTGGAGGCGGTGGTGGATTGTCGATAAAAGCCTCGAGGGGTTCGATTAGCAGTTGAATGGCTTGGAGCATCCCGGTACGCTCTTCTTCCGTAAGGTCCTCCAGCCCTTCGACAATCTGTCGGACAGCACCAAGCTGGTGCGTGCTGCGCTCGACGGCAGCCAAATTGGCATTCGGGAGAGAGTTCACTATGAACTGAGCATCCATCGAGATGCGGTCAGCTTCCATAAGGAAGGCACGGAGGGGATTGGGCGGCATGGTGGGGGGAGGCAAGAAGCGATCGTCGACGATAATCATGGTCAATCAGCAGATTCAAGATCATGATGTGTCGAGCACGGATCAACTGCAACTTGGTCCGCCTGATGGACGTGACCATCAGAGTTCCAACGACCTGTGTCGCACGTACTCGCAATTTCTACCTGTGTTTGGTCGATTTCTGGACCTGTGTCAACAGAATACTGGAAAAATAGCTACCTGTGCTGAGACGCTAGCTACCTGTGCTAAATATTGAAACTTGTGTTGAGATTCGAACAAATCGTCAACCTGCGTTGCAAACCTCCAACCTGTGTTGAAAGTGCCCAACCTGCGTCGTTTAACCCACAAAAACCTGTGAGCTGTGTTCCATTTAATTTTGCAACCTTATATCAACCATAAAATGACATAGGTTGAGCGTTTTTGACACAGGTTGGAGGTTTTTGACGCAGGTTGATAATTTGTCCCAATCTAAGCACATGTTTACACAGTCAGTGCAGGTTTGCATTTTGTTCTTCATTTTTCGAAAGTGGTCCAGATGTGATCCTGATCATCACATCAATCAAGCAGACCGAGATAGATTTGATCCAGTGCTGGATAAATACAACTTCATTGTGGTAGTGCAGTGGTTCCAGCAGGATGAAAGTAAGCCAAGATGCTATTGGCTTGCTCGGAGGACAAGAATTGAATGTGTGGTGTATTAGAAAGGAATCTAGCCTGATCCTTGAACCAAATAACTAGCAAATATGCTGCAGAAAGGAAAGTATGCTGGAAATGACAGAAGCGATGTAAAGAATGAGCCACAAGGTTCATCTCTCCTATCAAGGTTCACCGCAAAGGTGAGTGGAGAAGTCGAGCAGGAGGGTATGGTTGCCGCTGATGGTATCATGATGAAATCAGCCAGATCATTTTGTATTTGATGTCTATTTTCAGGTATAAAGCTCTGAAAAGGGAATAAACACAGGTTGCCAAAACCTGTGTCAAACTTTCACTGACCTGTGTTGAAAACACACTCAACCTGTGTTGATTTAACCCTAATATTGCAACCTTATATCAACCATATTAAAATGCTACAGTACCATCTCGCCAGGTTGCACTTGCCAGCTCCTACTTTGAAGCCAACAACGAAGTCACCTACTTGCCATTCCCACTCCCATTAATACGTCTCCAATTAATACACCCAAATGCAAAGCTGTTATTTCCTAGCAGTCGTTCCATTCGCTGCTTCTCGTTCGATCCGGGATTGGGTGTTGGTCCCAGCGGCTATATGTTTTTCAAAGCTCTTTCAGTCGCGTCCTTCCGAACTCTGCGTCCTTCCAAACTCTGCCTCACAGCAACCACCATCTCTGCCGCTTATCACTTGGTGTCTAATTACAGTCCCCGCATTTGCATCCTCACGTTGGAACTTGAAGCCGCCTCCCACTAGGCGTACAAACTACCAAAATTCTTACCAAAAGACGTCAGCCGGATGAGCAACATACTCTCTGCATCGCTGCCAAAAATTCCATCACCAATTCTTCAGAACTCCAATCCGCCCGAGTGAGCGTCCGAGTACGTACCAACTCATAGCGTCTGCCGTGCATACACCCAAGTGGAATGCCTGGCATCCGTTGGCAGATCTGCGTCATTTAATCCGCTGTCCCTCGTTCGTCCCGGGACTGGGTGATGGACGTGTGGTGAGACTTTTGTTATACATATTTTGTTTTGTTTTGTGATTCGTCGGAAGTCCTCCTCGTTCACAACCACAAATGTCCCTGCCGCTTAGTATACCCATTCTTCCTGATTATACTTAGCTCCCCCCGGCATTCGCGTTCTCATGCTACCAACAGCCGCGACCATCAGCGAAATACTTAGTAAATCCCCGCGTCGCTCAGGATTCGGAATCCTGAGCGATTCCCGATCCGTCCCAATGATCACAAGCATCGCGTGCCAGTACCAGGCTGCCAGCTGGCCAGCTCGTAGCGGAAGGTATCTCTGCCGTGTATACACCCAAATGGAATGCATACCTGTACTTGTGGCGATTCTGGCCCATTTAAGTCGCTGTTTCTCTTTCATCCTGGGACTCGATGTTAAGAGTTGAAGTCGCACTCATGATTTTTTTATCTAATCGGTCTCATGTCTGGATCGCTGAGCGCCACCAGTGAGCCTGTAGCCTGCTTGAGCTTTCAAATTCTTTTAATTCGACTCGGGACACTCTCACAAGTGTGTGGTTATGGAAACGAAACCGGGCAGTTGCCGACGTTGAGTTGCATCAAAAGGATTTGTGCGCGATCCGCTAGAAATCGCGTTCCCGGACATGGGTAAGACTAGCATCCGACGCCGCAGAACTTGCAGTAAATATCACCGACAGAGAGTTCCAGACCGCCAGCCAAGGACGCGAAAATTGAATCAGAAAAAAGAAGAGGCGGAAACAGACGTAAGTAGCCTGTTCCCGGCTTGACCGGGATGCCGACTAGATTTATCATCAAAAGTGCGAGTGATAATAATCCCCTCAGACTGTGCAGCGCAGACTTGCTAGAGTACAATCTCTGCCAGCATTGAGTGGGAGTCCGAGACGGCTGGCGGGAGCGCTCGTTGTGAGTGGAGGTTAAGACGAGCGCGAAGGCAAGACCACCGTGACGTCGAAGGGCAACATTAGAGTTCAAGTTCATAGTGAGAGGCAGGCTTTTACGGAGCTCAGAAACGGCGTTCCAGGAGGTTTAGTTCGGGTAATAGATCGACCGGCCACTGGGAGTCTGGACAAGGTAGGTGTGCTCGTCCTTCGCCAGAGACAGAGACAGAGCGTGTCAGAGCGAAGGTGACAGTGAGGCAAATATTAGGAGAACGAAGGTGTGTCAAGGACGTCAACACCCTGTGAAGCCACGGCGGCATCCACGTCTCGAACCAGGATGGAAGGCTCCGTTGTCCACAAAGGCACAACGGACGCACCTCGGAACGGCAAAAGTCTTGAGGACGAGTCCTGGAACGAGTGGGCGTCAACACCTGTACACAAGGCACTCCCGGGCTTTCGGGAGGGAGAAGAGAAGCCCGAGAACCCCAAACTGGAGCGCAGCTACCAAGAGCTAAAAGCTCGCTAGAGGGCGAATCGGAAATGACCGAAAACCCACAAAGGAGCTGCGCGGAAGAGAGGAAAAAGAGAGGAGAATGAAGGGAAGAACAAAAAGACGGGCTCCATCCCAAGGGGCAGACAAACACTGAACAAGCCCACCACGGACAAGAAGTCACCCCGATGCAGACGTGGCAGTCGGAGTCAGCCTTCCAGCTGGCAGAACCTGATAGGTTTACCCTCAGGAATGAAGCAATATGTACGAAATTGATGAAAGGCGAAGATGAAGACAAAGGTAGAGATGAAGAGAACAAGGTAGGCGTGCTCGTCCTTCGCCGGAGAGAGAGAGAGACAGAGCGTGTCAGAGCGAAGGTGACGGTGAGGCAAAGATTAGGAGAACGAAGGTGTGTCGAGGACGTTGACACCCTGTGAAGCCACGTGGCATTCACGTCTCGAACCAGAACAGAAGGCTCCGTTGGCCCGAAGACACAACGGACGCACGTCGGAACGGGAAAGTCTTGAAGAACGAGTTCTGGAACGAGTGAGCATCGACACCTGTACACAAGGGATTCCCAGGCATTCGGGAGGGAGAAGATGAAGCCTGAGAACCCCAACTGGAGCGCAGCTCAAAGAGCCAACGGCTTGCTGGAGGGCGAATCGAAAAACGACCGAAACCCCAAAAAGGAGGTGCGCGGAAGAGAGGAGAATGAAGGGAAGAACCAACAAGACGGGCTCCATCCCAAGGGGCAGACGAACACTGAACAAGCCCACCACGGACAAGAAGTCACCCCGATGCAGACGCTGCAGTCGGAGTCGGCCTTCCAGCTGGCAGAACCTGACAGGTTTACCCTCAGGAGTGAAGCAAATATGTACGAAATTGATGAAGTGCGAAGATGAAGAGGAAGGTAGAGACGAAGAGAATAAAAGAGGAAAACTCAGCTTGAGTCACAGAGTTGTGATGAAGTGTCACAAAAGTGCATCCAGGAACAAGTTGATGCATCCAGCCCACAAACGATCATACAAGACTGTAGTGAGGCCAGATGAGACCCCAGATGACCAGAGGAGAGATGAAGAAGGCTCAAGCCAAGAAAGACGGCGGGACGA
Organism: Mycena amicta; assembly: GCA_029282125.1. Lineage (NCBI taxonomy): Eukaryota > Fungi > Basidiomycota > Agaricomycetes > Agaricales > Mycenaceae > Mycena > Mycena amicta. Next base: position 215,315 of record JARIHP010000043.1, on the reverse strand, counting down.
AGCTGTGAAGGTGAGCGCCGCCCGCAAGAAGAGAAGTCGTCACATGATGATGACAAAGGTGATGGTGGCGTTTGACTCGCCGCTTCCTTGTCTCCCACTCAGGCTGACTCGCATGCTCGTCTTGCCTGAGCTCACAGCAGGCATACATTGTGGCGGGCAGAGTGTGAGAGCGAGGGTGAGCAACCGGGGATAAGTCCGTGGAGCCGCCCCGGTCCGGTCTAGCTGTTCCAGCCGTCTTGCAGACGACTCCCCCGCCTTAATTGTGACTGATGTGATTTGATCTTTGATTTCCGTCTATATTTCGCTTAAAATGGAACTTCTGGGATAAATCTATGCGTCAAGTACTCGGATTGAGTCGACTGCAACGACGGCTGGTTTATGAGCCTGGTCCTGCCGTGTCCAATGCACATGAAGCCCACTAATGGTTTGTTATTGTCCATGTAAGCGGATTCCCGGTCGACTCGGGGGCAGGACGTTGTATTCTTCTGTGAAAGCTTTTTGCTATGTTCCGTTCAAGTCGAAGGGAACGGCTACGGGCATGGAATCTAAGCAAGCCTTCAAATCGCTGCATCTCAGGCTATCTCGGGAAGGCGCATTGATCCCGTTCGAAGCGGGTGGGGGTTCATATCGAAATCGCTCAAGTTTTTTCCCTTGGCTGCGATGGACTCTGATTCCCTCCGAGATTGAGAGACCGGGTTCGAGGGGGACTTTTGCTGTTTGTTCCAAGCCAGCTTAGATTGGCATCTCGAGACATGTGCATACAAACCCGGAGAACTCGAACCTATCGGAGTTGCTGTGCACTCGTCCAAGGCCTGCTGTGCAGCTGTGGGCACAACAACCTCGCATGGGATGGTAAGCCGTAGCGTGAGTTGGAATCCCGATCGACTCGGCTGCAGGCCGTTCTCAACGTCGGATTCTTTTTGATACCGTGATATCCACCGGATTTGTCCAATTTTGAATGCACCGGCCCTCAAATCTATCCCAGTGTCTAACCTCCGTAGCGCGTACTGATAAGTCACAGTTCAAGCGTTTTTTCGCGTGGAATGCTTCGGAATTGAAGCCCACAATGGAACAGAGATGCGCTCGGAGAGGAATGTTAGTGGATCCTCGCGTGAATTGTATGTTTGAATGACAGGTTAGGGAGCTATAGGCCGCCTCTGGTAAGAATCCTGTCGTGCCTCCACGTTGCGATGACAGCCTCGAACTTCTCAGTGGGATCGTCGGGTCGAACCCGATACAGGATTCATTGTCGAATGTTATGCCTCCTTTTTTTCTCAACCAGCACAGTGTAATTGGCAAGACGTATGGGACCATCACGTCAATGTGCGTGCGCGGAGGCAACGTGTATGTCAAGCTAAATTGGACCACCGTATAAGTAACGGAAGGGTTCCATCAGAAGCAGTCCACTCCCATCCCTCACTACCATGACTGCCTCCGCATTCGACATATTGGGGGTCCTGTCGTTTGTGCAGGGTGTCATCACAGTGGTTGCGGCTAGCGTGTTCGCTTTTCGAGCCTTGACGCAGCAGGTACGCCGAAAACAACTTGATCGGGCGCTGACCCTACTTCAGACACGCGACAACGAAGAAGCGGCAGCAGTATTGCATCTGCGAATGATATCGCTTACGCTCAAGATCGTGGAGCCATTCAAGTCTGTAGATGGCGATGAGAACCTTACCGCCGAGTATCGGTTGCGGGTGGACGAGTACATCTCGCGCCTCGAGGAAGAAGCCAAGGCGATAGGGAAACTTCTCAAACTCTCCCGTGTACGACGTCTGCTGCTGCCAGTGCTGTACTGGCACAGTGATAACATGAGCAAGTTGATCACCGACGCCTCCCAACGCGTAACCAAAATGGAGGCAGACTTGGCAGAGGTGCGTGCTCTCTTACTTTCAAGGGCAGAATCCAACTAAGTTTGCTTCTCATAGATCAGACTAACTTGGATCGTTATGCAGGCGGTCAAGTCGGAATTGGGTCGGAATCACGGAGGCGAAGCTCATGCCGCGCAGCCGGAGGAGTAGTCCAACCATCCAGGACAGGATATCTTGACCCATAATACGTGCTTCTGGAGATAACCTGCGCAAACGATGTCAGACGAGCCGTATCTTATCTTATCGTCTCCGGATCACCCCGCACCGCAACGATCAACTGATTAGCGCCGAAACGAAACGCTGATTCGTATAAGAAGCTGTGGAGCTCCGCGCGTTCTCCCTTCCTCCCTTCCTCCCTTCCTTCTTCGCAAGTCGATTTTCTTCCTTCCCTTCCGCTCGAACTCTTTTTCTTCGTTCTTCCAAGTCGTTCGAGCGTGTCTTGCTTCTTCACCAACTCGAGATGTTGACGTCATCGATTGTCGCCCTCGCTGCGCTGGCCTCCTCTGGTACGCGCCGAGTTGACACCCTTGATGCTTTACTCAACCAAATCGCATTGGCAGTCCACGCCCTCTCAGTCGGTCTTGGGTCTTCCAGCCTGACTCGCAGCCTGAGCGCCCTGCCTACTCGAGCCATCAACGCGAGCCTCATCCCCGAAACCTGCCTATCGACCTGCCAGCCAGCACTCTCCGCTCAATCCGTATGCTCCTCCCTCTCCCTCTGTGCTCGTTTTTGACTCCTCGACAAGACCTGCGGCACCGACCTCAAATGTCTCTGTACCGACTCCAACGGGAACGACTTTGCGCAATGCATCGACTGCGTGGTCAGTTCTGCACCGGCTACGGATACGTTAGCGCAGAGTGCCGGAGAGGGTGTCATTGCAGGTGTGCTTTTCGTCCACTCATCCTCTCCCCTGGTGAATCTGACTGCTCTACCCACAGATTATACGGCGAAATGCGCCGCAAATGGGAGTCCAATCGCCTCACTGTCGCTTGTCTTCTCCGCGTCCGCATTTGCATCTGGTACGGGTGCTGGCGCATCCGCCACGGGTATAGTCGCGCAGAAGACTGGGGGTGCATTGAGCATGGGAGCTCCGGTCCTACTGTTAGTACTAACTGTTGCCGTCGGCCTAATATGAGACCATGTACTACTGGCTTTCCATGGTGCTCATATATATCTTGGTCAGGTATCCCGGTCGACCCGGACGCAAGACATATTGTAAGTATGTATGGGTTTCTTTTGCTCCACTTCAAGTTAAGCTGCCACCACAGTACTGTATATTTCTCATTGCGGTGAAGTCATCGTGAGGTTCAAGGAGCCGTTCTGACTGATCCTGAGAGCGTGTAGGTCAGTCCGCAGAGTGTACGGCCAGCACAGTAAGTAATTTCCTTCCTTTGTCAAGTTTTTGTTGCCTCAGTTGCCTCGAATAATGGATCGGCGCCACGAGATATCGTTTGGGTGGACATCGAAGATTGCCCATTGCCTCGGTAATGGTTTTTATCTTGAACTTCGGCGGTTACTTCGCCGCTATTTCCAATCGTTATCTTATCTCATCTCATCACCTTGATGAATCACAGTGTCACAGTCTTCCCACACTACGTCTCCTTTCCGCAACCTCCACGATGCCGGACCTGCCCACAGAACTACTCCTCCAAATCACCAGCCACCTTCCTCGACAGGAATTCTACTCCCTAGCCGTCGTCTCGCACATCTTCCTCGTCATTGCGCGCTCCCGCCTGTTCGCTGACGTGTCCTGCACTCCGGGCTTGACCATGGGCGATGCGACGAGCGGGACCGCTCTGCAACGCGAGATCACTAGGCTGGCGTTTCTGTCATCCATAGACATTGCGTCTCATGTGCGTATCTTTCGAGTACTGCTGCATACGGTGAATATGGCAGAGTCACGATTGGCCATCTCCCTCTGTCATGCGATTGCGTCGTTCTCGAATCTGCGGGAGCTCGTATGGACAGCAAACTCAGGGTGTCTCCTCGATGCCAGTCTCATCTCCTTGCACGCCCTCCCACTGCTCCAGGAGCTCCAAATCGGCCGCGGGGTGCTCGTCGCTGACGCTTCCCAGTCGACGCCGAGTCGCCTCCTAAAAATTGAGCGTTTTTCGTTCATCGACATACCCCCTGTCGCCAGCACCGGTCCCTCGCCGCTGACCCTCATCGATCCCAGCACCCTTACGCACCTCCACCTCTCCTCGTACCGTCGCAAGCCCACGCTCACCCACACTCTAATGCACGTATGCCAGGGCCAATCATCCTTCCGCGCCCTGCGCACGCTTTACATCGGTGTTCAGTCTGCGTCGATATCACAACTCTACGCCTGTGTCGCGCCGTTCCCGAACCTCTCCAAACTGCTGCTTCAGGTCTACCATGTCTCTCCGGACCCGGAGGAAAATTCGGACTCGGTGCTGGTCCCAACACCATACTGGACGCTAGAGCACTACAAGGGTCCTTCCGCGCTGCTGTCTCTGTTGTCGATCTCGGTGCCGGAGCATGTGGAACTTAGAGACTAGCGCCGAGAGACCCTGCTGTCTCTTGTATTGAGCGGCATCGGTGACTCAATCGTTGCTGTATTTGCACGGGCATTGTCACTTTAGAGATCTTCCTGTCTGTCGATATTCATTGAACGCAAGCTCAGCCTAAACCAGCTTGTAATCCGCCCACTGGACTTGAAGAAAGTCATCTCTCTAGCTGCGTGAGCGCGGAGGACGAGGATTCTCGCAGTGACTGCTAGTACTTGGTTGGGCTGCTCTCGAACAACGCCGACGGTTGCTGCTGTGTGATACGGGTGATTCCCAGCCCATACACACTTCAGCGGTTCCAACCAGCTTGGATCGATTCCGGGTTCGGCCGTGACCAGCTATACTGAACCCAATCGTTTTCCTCTCAGCTCCATTTTGGTGCTCGTGAAGGGAAAAATGTGTACGTATTCCTCTCGCCCAGTTTTGTATTCACGATCATCGTGGATACCACACTCAATGGTACAACTTGAAGCAAACCGCTCACGATGCTTCGCTTCCCTGCACAAGGAGCCTGCCTCTCTTAGTAAGTCGCAATTGAAATCAAATTGGCCAGGAAGGTGACACTGACGGTGGGCAGTCCATCCGAGTAGCTGGGGACTCCCGGGGGTTATGTCTCGGCGTAACTTCGTTCGATGGGGGTCGGTGTTAATGCTTCGAGACAAGCTCGACTTTCTCTTTTTATGACCTTTCCAAGTCTGAGCTAAACTTGAATCAATTGTCAGACACACACAAGTACAGCTGGGGAATCACTGGCACGAAGGCTTTTTTCGATCCACCCCGTTTATCTTATCTGCGGCGTACATCAAAACGATCAATCGGATCAACTTCGTCTCAGCGCATCGGGAACATCTCGGCGTGTTTCGTCGTCATGAGGCGGTGCCGCGGCGCCAAAATGCCGGCCGCCAATAAAAGGCTGTGCTTTGTCGCTTGTCTCTCCCTCTCACCCCTTCTTCTTTCCCTTGTACCTTTGTGCCTTTCACACCGTGTGTCGTATAAATCAGTTCCCCCTGCTCGCACTCACGAATCATCCGCAGCTTCCCTCTCCGTTGTTCGTGATGCGCTTCTCCTTCGCTCTCATCGCGCTTTTCGCCCTCCCTGCACTCGCAACGGCGACGGAGAACCCGAGCTCAAACCACGAATACGGTCCCGCCAGGAGCTTTGCCGCTGCCCTCTTGCGTCCGTGGACTTGGCCTCTACATCTCGGTGGACCAGCGGTACCAGAGCCCAACGCCGTCTCCGAGCACGTCCGACGTCACGGCCCTCGTCGACGCGGTGCAGCGCATCCTTAGACCGTCAAGGTACGCTCCCCAACCGTTATTCCTGCCGGGTTAGCGCTGACCCAGTTGTCCTCGCAGGCTCCTTGCATACGTTCCCCACGACTCCACGACCCATGGACTATGACCTCACGTACATCTTCACACTCGCACGGACTTGAACGGATGCTTACTGTAACGGACACTTTTAGACATGTTGTAATCCTATCGATTTTGTTGGAGAGCAATTTGGCCGATGTGAGAACTCGCGCGTCGGAGCAGACGTGGGGGTTGTAAGTATGCCCGCGTTTTCGTTGGCAAGTGCGTGTACATGTCTCTCTTCGCCTGGGTATTGAGGCCTCCCTAACTCTTCCGACGTTTGACGCTAGCGCGCTCTACGCGCTTCTGGACGACTCCCTCCACATCTGCTCCATCCTACACTCCGACTCTGTATCCTATTCGCATGTGGCGCCTCTCATGGAGGAGTTCGGGTTGCCAGAGTTCTGCAGCACCTCCCATCTATGGAAGAGCAGGAGAAGGGAGAACGAGCTCAGGACGAGAGCGGAAAATCGGCGCCTTTCCTCGCCGACAAGCGGACCCTGGCTTTGTAACTCATCAAGTCCGGTCGTGCATTCATTTGGCACACCCACCTCATCTGAACGCAAACCATGGCCTGCTGGCGGTGCGACAACCCGATCGACTCGGATGCCGGATGTAAGACGAATTGGTGAATCTTACCCTTTTTCTTTCTTTCAGTCTTGGGCACAACGATGCGGTACTATGATGCAGAGTAAAGTAGTGATACAGTTTGCGCACTGCAACTGCGGAGAAATGAGAAATCCTGACTCTCACGGTAAACCCAACAGTCCAAGCGCATCAGATGTCATTTAGCACCGAACTCAGGCCGCTAGAATGGATCCAAATAAAATTAGTTTTGCCTAAGTGAAGCCGAAACGTCTCATAGATCATCGAAACTCTCGTTCTTCCTCCGCTCCAACATATCCCAGTCGCCGAGGCCAAAAATATCCGGTAAATGATTCCAAAACGCCTCGTCCGCACCCTGCTTGAGGCGCCTCATCTCTGCCATGCAAACCCCGCAAATGATATTCGCCTGCCCCATCGCCGTCCACCAGCCTGTCGACCACACCTACAGAGGCATGATGTACCCGCCCAGCGTGTTCTTGCGGAAGTTCTCGACTTTCTTCCTGTAGACCTTTCGCCGCTCGATGCACCCAGTGGGATTATTGCACCCGGTGATCTGGCGCGGCTCCCAGAGGAATTCGAGCGCGCTGCTACCATATTCCCCGTCTAGCTTACGTACGGCCTCGACCCAGCACAGTTTGTCCTCCATGAGCATGGTAGATTCGAAGATGGGGATGGGAGACTGGAAACGCCCGAGGCGGTAGAATGCGATGGGGAGGACCCAATCGAGGGAGAGCTTGCGTGCGAGGGTGATGATGGCGATACAGAGCTCGCAGGAAGCGTCTGTCATGAACGAGTTCATGCTTTCGACCAGCACAGTCCACCCTTGGTGAGTCGTTGGGGGTGTAATGGCGAGATGCAATAAAGCGCGTTTCTGCAGCCAGTCGACGTCGTATTTGTGGCTGAGGCGGAGGATCGGGTCAAGGAGGTCAAAGGAGGTTTGCGCGGGTGGGGATTCGAAGAAACTGTCGAGAAAAATTCAACAGATTTCATCGCTGGTATGATGTACATACGCACCGAGGATACATGAGAACTTTCAAGAACACCGTCATGTCCGCTGCAGAGTCGGGAATCCGCGCCACAAGGCATCCGTCGAGCGTCTCAGCATCTGGCGGGATAGGAATCGAGATACAACCCGAATCGAGAGCATGTCGCGAAAAAACTTGCAAGGTCGATTGCGTGCCAGTGGCCAAGAACTCCCCAGAGACGCGGAAGAGCACGTCGTCCGCTTGGATCATCAGACCGCAGTCCTTGAAGTACAGCCCATCAGCATGCTTGAGCGTTGGTGGAGGTACGAGTGTGGAGGGAGTTGGCTCGTTGTCAGCCATGGGAGCCGCTGTCAAAAGCTGCGAGCCTCTCACGCTTGTGACTGCTGCCGAAACCGGATCAAACACATCTTGTCGTCAACGACCACCATGACGCAGCCCAATGGCCAGTCTGAGCGATGTAAGGACTTCCTGGGTCTTCCGTCCGCCCGCTGACGACCCATAGTCAATGCTTCCGACGCCGATGTCGTCTTCAGATCTTCAGACAGCGTCCTCTTCCGCATCCACCGCAAAAATCTCGAAGTCTGCACCGAGGCCTTCCCACCGGACGATATCTCGACGGACGACGACGCTGTAGAGCTTACCAAAACCTCTACGACGCTGGAACTACTCTTCCAATTCATCTATCCCCAACGCCATCCGGCGCTCGACACCACTCCGTTCGAGGTCCTCTATCCCCTGGCGGAAGCCGCGGAGAAATATCAGGTCTTCCCAGCGATGAATATCTGCCATATCCGTCTCCGGTGCGTGCATTCGCAGCATCAATTTGTGCCTCGATAACCTAGATTTGCAGCGATATGGTCAACGAGCACCCTGCGGAAATCGTAGTGTACGCAGCAAAGCACGATTACCCTTACCTCGTCTTGCATATTGCTCCCATGATGATCAGCATGCCGCCAATTCAAGTTATCGAGATTCTACCCCCGCATCTTATTCTCCCATGGGTGGGTGCTAGCCAGCTTCCCCGCTATGATTCATGGCCACATAGACGAAATACGTCAACGAATGGACGAAGGTCCTGAAATTTGCGACCTCGACATACTCCTTCAACCATGAATCCACTAACAACTGTCTCGATTTCTTTCGTCGGCAATGCCATTGCTTGAGCCGACTTGGGGCTGGTGTGCACACACTCAGGTCGCTGGACCGTATTTTTGCTCCCTACTCTGCTTTCTCCCTGCGGGATTGCTGCACTAGAGACCTGAAGCAGTGGCGGGAGAAGATCGAGGCCGAGGTCGCAAAGATTCCGAAATTTAGTACCTTCTTGTGAATTGCGCGTTGGTGATCTGAGCACCACTGTCCTCGTGTTGCAATCCATTCTCTCCATACCCGGCGTCGGCGCCCAAGGTCGGATCATCCGTGTGAGTGGGAATAATTTCCCCAATCCGAGTCTGCGCCTCTCTGACGACGTTTTTAGACCGATTAATATGGCTCGACTACAAAACCCAATGAAGATACGGTTTCAGACCATATGCCGGTCCGATGTGCCGCAGGGTTTCCTGCGGTGATCGGCGGTTGGCCACGGCAAAACGATCTAGGCAGATCCTGATCATCCCAGGCTAGACGCTCGTTGCTCCTCCGCCGGATCATGTCTCTCATCTGCATTTTTACTCATCCAACGGCGCTAGCCGGTCGTCACCGGGATCGGAACCCCGCGACCTGCATTCAGCGGCATGGTTCATGTTCACCGGCTAGTCCGCGAGACGTTCGTCCGTCAACGAAAACGCTCAGTCGTATCCAAGTCTTGAGCTTTTCAACTCACTCTCAAGGATTGCGCGAAGTTCCCAAGTGAGCTCTCTACCAACAAAATGCTCCCCGAGTCCTCCTAACGATGCCAGCTCACGCCTCACGCATTCGAATCAGATCAGATCAGTTCTCCGCGCACAGAGGAACACTAGGTTCGGCGCTCAGGCATATTCACGTATATCTATCATGAAACTGGACCACGAAAAGCACCCCCACTCCGCCGAACGGTTCTATTATTAGTAGTGTTAGCGCCCTCCCAGAGCTATAAATGAGACGAGTCAAGGCAAGCTAGCTTCCTCACTTCGCCGATGAAGCTGAAAGCATCCTACCTGCTCCCTCTCGTGCTATTACTGGAGACTCGACTTTCCACGGTAGTGGCGCAGAACGGCTCGTGCATCTCAGCGCCCCAAAGTGCCTGTGCATCTCTTGTTGGTATCTGCGTGAGCCAGGTGGCGACTGGACAGGTGAGGAATTCGCTACGATGATGCGATTCACTCACACCCGACCCGTTAGATCCCGTCGAACAAGTTCTGGTCGTCGCCGGTGTGTTTTGCGGCCGCGGTCTGTTCCGGCGTGCGTCTCGTTTTTTTTCACTTCCCTCCGGCGCGTTATAACGTTCACCCAGCCCGGTCCCGTTATCGATGCTGCGTGCTGCGCGGGGACTTGCGTTTCGATGACGGGTATGACAAGTCTGGATTACAATTTGGTATGACTTCTCTGGCGCTACCAACGTGCACTAATCGCTGTGGATAGGTATACGCTCCGATGGTGGGATCTTGCGCATTTGCCTCCGGCGGCTGCCCAGTGACATGGAGTGCGTCTCTCGTCTCGTCCCGCTCAATTTACGCTCATCTCTCTGCTAGCTGACTTGGTGAACTACTTCTACAACACAATTCAAGCCACAAACACGAACAACTGGCCGTCGTACGTGGAATCTCGTTTCTCCGCGGAGATCTTCGGCTGACAACGCTCAAGCTCTGGAGACGACGTTCTCTCGTGGTGGTCCGATATCGCAACGTGGACCGCGGTCAGTTTTCCGCGCATACTCACTTCATTAAGCGCTAACTCGACACAGTTTTGCTCCGGGACACTCTGCGTCAATGGTCAGATTCCCTACCTCAACCTGAACGACTGGCTGCACTTCTATGACACACCCATTGTGACCTTTCCGGGAAATCAACCCATTCACTACCCTCCGAGTACAGATCGTGACAACAACACCGATGTCTGGGACCCGCTTCCCGACTCCCCGTGCCCATTCGATAACTCGACCTGGTGCTTCGACGACAATACTCCCCAGTCGCCCCCGAATTACACAAATGTCGCCTCGGCAGCTACGCTACAGCCCCGGGCGGCCTCCATTAATTCATTCCAATTCGCGGTCTTCCCGGTCGCTGCGGTTCCCGCAAGCACGGCAGATAACCTTATTGGATCTGTCGCGAGTCTTCCCAAATATTTCCCGCCAAACATCCCTCCGCCTGTATTCATATCGAACGGCACGGAAAAGGTTCCACTTGAGCTCAGCCTCTCGGGTGCGCGCGCAGCGCGTCGGAACTACTCGTTGGTTGACCTTCCTCCTCCCCCTCCGCCCATGCATCTCGTCAAACGGCCCGCTGTGCGCTCTGACAGGTGCAGATCCGGCTTGCCGGTCGATGTTCCGAACCCGCTCCCGGTGCTCACATATTACTGTGATTACATGCCCAATATTTGCGAAAACATCCGCGGCTCAGGATTCCTTACAAACGATCAAGTCGTTTTGACCTACGACCCCTTCGGCTCAAACACGCGTCGGGACTCAGTCTGCACGGACGCTGTGAAGGATGTATTCCGCGAGGGAGGGTGCGACAAGGAGCAACACGATCCTCTCGATTGGCTTGTGCGTGAGGATACTTGTGTCCCTCACTGGTTCATTGATGCTTGATTAGGTGTCATGCGACGAATTTCCTTTCAACGCTGCGTTGGAAGGCGGCAGAGAGAACGGTGCTGTCGTTAAAGCAGTGCCTCAACGCGAACAAGGTTATCAAAGTACTCTTCAGACCGCCGTATCCAAGCTCCTGAAGGCCAAAAACGAGGCGAGGTCAAAGTGGTCTTCGACCAGCAGCCTCGCGAGCAAGTATCCTGGTAATTGTCATCAGTACACTTTGAAGCTCGTCGACACTCGACCGCTTGGTACTTTGCCCACGGCGGTCGGATCACTCGACCCCGGCGGCGCGTTTATCCAGAACAAAGACGATGGCGAAATCCTAATTGTCACGAGAGGGAGCGCGCGACCACCCCCGCTTCCCAGAGCTCCATACGATTATCCGTCCGATGCGATAGCGTTACGACCGACGAAAAGCTATAGGAATTTTGACTGTCGTCCATGCACCATTGGTTCAGTTTCCAACCCTGTACCCCGAGCGGTGGCCGACATGGACGCGCAAAGTCATGCTAACTCGACGACCAGCACTGAGAACTGGGAGGCAGACCAGCGACGAGCTGCGACAACTTGTACAAAAGTTTGTGACCGTCCTTCAGGCTTAACATCCTAATTTTTTTTTTTTTTTCGAATAGACGATGGCGACCAGTACCCCGTCGCCAACATCTGATGCAGAGAGTAATGCGGCGGCGGCGGCAGCCGCTGCCGCCGCAGCAAAAGCTGGCGAGTCCTTTTGCTCAGAGTTCCCTCTTTTATTCTCATGCCGAGTGAAAAGCTCTTTCGGGAGCGGGATCACAACCCGCTGCTATTGCCGCAGCGGCAAAGGCGGCATCAGAAGCCGCTCAGGCGGCAGCACTCGCGGCAGCAGCAGCGGCAGCAGCAGTAAGTTTTTTTTTCCCGCAAGGCTAGCAAATTGCCAACTCATTTGTGTAGGCGCTAGCAAACAATCCAGCTGGGATGGCCCTCACTCTAGGGTCCACCGCAGTTGCTCAGGACACCCTCCAATCTACCATTTCAAGCCTGACCGATATTTTCGGGCTGGGAACTATTCCAGCTTCGATTGCGTCCATCATCAGCTCGGTGAGCCCTTAGGCCCATGTCTACTAGCGAAGGTGATTGATAATTTGCCAGGTCACTATTGCGGCGTCGTCCGTCTCCTCGGTACTCGACGATGTGTGGAACATCAAACCTCCGGGAACAGATCCCGTTCCCCCGGACTCGGATCCAACCAAAGACCCATCTATCAACTCAGCAGGCGGGCCAAATGTCACCCCCGCAGCATGTTTCTCCGCCGGCAGTACTGGAAAGCTAACGCTGAATGGAGGCTTCATTTGGCTTTCCACGGGAACATCCACACAAAGCGCAACTATCACCGATGCCGGAAATGCTGCATATTTCGGAGTGACACTCGCCAGTGACGGCGCCGAAGGTCTGGAAACTCTATGCCCCGGAGTCTACACCTGGGCTTCACCAGTATCGCCCAGTTTCCAAGTCGATTGCTCTTCACACGAGTTTGGGTCGTTCTGGAACTCCGCCAAACAGACCTGTTACGTGGTTCCGCTCGCCACGGGCGGCCTCGCGCTGGTGTGCGGCGCGGATATTGGAAACATCTATGGCTGCTTGCAAAGCCTCGGAGTCCAGTCGCAGCTTACACCGATTTCTATGACTTGGTCTTCCTAATGTTTCTTTTGGTTTCAAACTGTCGCCGGCGAGCGCAGAATCATCATACTTAGTCCAGCTCCGATATGTTTCTGTCCACAGATATAAAGGCCTTTCGTCACAACTTATTTGAGTACAACTTGAATTTCCGCAACATTCTGTTTTTGGCAATTTATTATTTCCTCGTTTTAAACGCTCTGAGCCGACTCGGATCAAGCGCGTGGTAAATAGTCACATTCGGTCACCCTCATCATGATACGTCACATCACAGTCACCTTCTCGCACCTTGCTTCCACTACTGTCACCGCGGCTCATATTCGCCGCCCGTCGAGTCGGGGATGACTCCAGCGGACAGTCCTTTTTTTCTTTTTCTTTTCTTCCTTTCTCAACTCTTGGCCTTATTAGGGATACTGTACTATTTCGACCTTAAGTTCGCATAATGCGTAAGTTCCGGAAAAAAAGTCCTCGTTTTTATTCGTCTAAAATCAAAAGAAAAATTTCGGCCTCTTCGGGTGCGAAAAAAACGAAAAACTCTGAACTTAAGGTCGAAATAGTACAGTACTAGTAGTAGAATTCACAAATAAGCATACGACCTACGTACCGCGAGAGTGTACAAATGAGAAATCTCGACACTCTCACTACAACCCAACTGCACGATTGCGCGTATGGAACAAGACTTGATAGCTAAAGCGATTCAAATAGACGTACTCTGCACGAAGAACGACAGAGAACTCAAGCTGATACATCATCGAAACTCTCCTTCTTCCTCCGCTCCAACGTATCCCAATCGCCGAGGCCAAAAATCTCCGGTAAATTGTTCCAAAACGCCTCGTCCGCAGCCTGCTTGAGGCGCCTCATCTCCGCCATGCAAACCCCACAAATGATATTGCCCTGCCCCATCACTGTCCACCAGCCTGTCGACCACACTTCCAGAGGCATGATGTATCCGCCCAGCGCGTTCTTGCGGAAGTTCTCGACCTTCTTCCTATATACCGTTCGCCGCTCGATGCACCCAGTGGGATTATTACATCCGGTGATATGGCGCGGCTCCCAGAGGAATTCGAGCGCGCTACTCCGATATTCCCCATCCAGCTTGCGCACGGCCTCGACCCAGCGCAGTTTGTCTTCCATGAGCATGGTAGATTCGAAGATGGGGATGGGAGACTGGAAACGCCCGAGGCGGTGGAATGCGATGGGGAGAACCCAGTCGAGGGAGAGCTGGCGTGCGAGAGTGATGACGGCGATACAGAGCTTGCAGGAGGCGTCTGTCATGAACGAGTTCATGCTTTCGACTAGCACAGTTCACCCTTCGTGAGTCGTGGGGTGTGTAACAGCGAGATGCAATAAAGCGCGTTTCTGCAGCCAGTCGACGTCGTATTTGTGGCTGAGGCGGAGGATCGGGTCAAGGAGGTCAAAGGAGGTTTGCGCGGGTGGGGATTCGAAGAAACTGTCGAGAAAGATTCAACAACTTTCATCGCTGGTAAGATGTACATACGCACCGAGGATACATGAGAGCTTTCAAGAACGCCGTCATGTCCGCTGCAGAGTCGGGGATACGTGCGATGAGGCATCCGTGGAGCCTCTCGGCGTCAGGCGGGAGGGGAATCGCCAGCATATCGCGGAAAAAGGTCGATTGGGTGGCTAGAAACTTGCCAGAGACGCGGAAGAGGACATCCTCCGCTTGGATGATTAGACCACAGTCCTCGAAGTACAGCCCGTCAGCGTGCTTGAGCGTTGCTAGAGGAACGAGTGGGGAGGCAGTAGGACCGCTATCCATTCTGTGTCGGTCTCTACCTGTATGGAGGCCGGGTCGGTCAATGCACGAGGAGTTCCGTGGGGGTGCTGGGATAGGCCTACGCGAGCGACTAGGCGGGCAAGTCGACTCTCGAGGCGGTGAGCGTCAGGATCAAAGAGCGGCAAATCAAGGGATTGCCGATGATTGATAGCTGCCAGCTGACAAAGACTTTCGTCCAGCTCAAACTGTTCTGTCCTTCGACGTGGATACGAAACCCACGGAACGTTATATGCTATGCGACGCGAAATCCCGCTCAACCTTTCGCTAAACAGTGGAGTCGCCTGGTGAGCGACTGGCGAATGTGCGTATTCCTTCCTCGCGCGAGAACCGTTCAACCACGGCTCACTGGGCAAATCGAAGATACTCCACGAATCCCAGCCCTTTCTCGTCCATCGCTTCAAGAAAACCCTGTCACACCGGCGTACATTACACATTCACGCTCGCTAAATAACTACACTCCCGCGTACTACGCTCCTCACTCCTCGGCGTCTTGCTCCGAGTCGGGCTCGGCTGCACCATCAACATCCCCCTCTGCCGCCGAGTCTTCCGCTGTCCCGGAATCGGAATCATCTACCGTCGTGTCCTCTGCGTCAGTCGCATCCGCCGAGTCAACCGCCTCGCTATCGGCTTCCGAGTCGTCCACAGTCGAGGATTCTTCAAGTGTCTGGCCGTTGGCCTCGGTCTCTGTCCCGTCTTCTGCGGCGGAAGGCGTATCGGCCGTCGCTATCGTGTGTATGTTATCGCGGAGCAAAAACGGGAAGGAGACGCGAGACTCACCTGCTTTCGATGGCTTTGCCTTCGCGGCAGCGGCAGTCTTCTTGCTCGCCGTAGCCGTGGCCTTCTTGCTCGCAATCGCTGGAAGCAACACCGTCAACTTCGGGCAGGGAGGACGACACCATGGGTGGGCGCTTACCGATGGGCTTCTTCGATGCCACGCCAACGGGCTTAGCTGCTACCTTAGCGGGTCTGGTGGCCTGCGCCTTCTTGGCCGCAGTGACAGTCGCTAACACGCACAATCAACGTCGGGACGATGAGAGGACGAAAAAACGAGCAACTCACCGACTTTAGCTTTGGTTCTGGTGGCCGGCGCAGCCTTCTTCGATGTAACGGCAACGCCGACGGGCTTCTTGGTGGGTTTAGCAGCGCTGCTAGTTGGTTTTTTCTTGGCGATGGCGACCTGTGAACTCAGTGTCGGGATACGCGCTGGGCAGTGAACGAGGCGCGTACAGGTTTCTTGGCCGCCTACAAACGTCAGCGCGTGGACACAGAAGGATGAGCGACATACGGGTTTCTTGACTGGCTTCTTCGTGGCCTGTCGAGTTCATTGACTACGATTCGACGGAGCGACGCGAGACATGGACACATACGGGCTTGGCTGCTGGTTTGGTGACCTGCACACAAAGCGCACGCGTCAGTAAGTACTGAATGCCCCGATCGCTTGGAAATACTCACAGGTTTCTTGACCTTCTTCACAACAGGCTTCTTCTTCGCCGGAGCTTTGACTTTGACTTTCGCTTTGCCAGCGACCGGTTTCTTCGCGGTGATCTTGCGCGCGCGTGCGACGAGGTCGACATCCTGGGAGGAAAGGAGGGAGCAGGTTAGCCGGTGGAGTTCAGGGCTGGGACGTCGGACGTACGCTGCCGTTAGGTGAGGATGAAAGGGCAATTGGCGCCGCGGTGACTTGCAGGGCGAAGAGGATCGCTATGACGGCGGGTATGGAGATGCGCATCGTCCAAGTCGTGTGTCTGTGTTCGTGTACTAGGTGGGAAGTTGTAATTGAAAGGACTCGCGCCGGCGCAAGAAAGAGAAAGAAAGAAGAATAAAAAATTCAACGGGCACGCCCAGCGAAAGAAGTTGAAAGAAAGAGCAGGAGGAATTGGAACGAAGAGAGAGAGAACGACCACGGAAATTTATATCCATTATCTCCGAGTCGTCCATCAGTTGCGGGTTTCAGACTTGCCGGACTCCGCCGGGCGTGCGATTGTTTCAGAAACCAGACCTCCCGGTGCGATATATACCTTTGACAGTGAGCGCGATGATTCGAAATATATACTAGCTGAGGCGTTGAGATTAGTAACGGCCTCTCAGTGTTCTTCAAACCCTGGCCACAAGTCCAAGTTGATTTCGGGAGGTCTACATTGGGAACCTCGTTTTGTACCCTTCAAGCCCCGTCGTGCATTCATATAGCACACCCACCGACCGTACGCCGATTCAAGGACGTTGCTGGTCGCATGACATCCGATCGATTCGGAGGCGGGACCTTTCGTGATCGCCGATTCGATATTTCTTTTCTTGTTCGTCTTCTTCTTTTATTTGTCTAGTAATGAGCTCCGAGTCAGCGAAGCGGTTCATATGGACACGATCTGGACGAAGAACACCAAAAAAACAAATGAGGCCTCTGGGAGGGGTTGAAGATATCTGGTATGCGAAACAGTAGGAACCATCTTATATATCATCGAATGTATCCTTCTTGTTCTGCTCCAACGTCGCCCAGTCGGCCAGGCCAAAAATCTCCGGCAAATCATCCCAGAACGCCTCGTCCGCAGACTGCTTGAGGCGTTTCATCTCAGCAATACACACCTCACAAACGCTATTTGAACCTGCCAGCGCCGTCCAAGAGCTTTGTCCCCATACATCCAGTGGTATGAGGTAGGACCCCAGTGAATTCTCGCGCCTAGCATCAAACACTTGCCTGAAGTCGATGCGTTTTTCGACGCACCGCCGAGGACTGGGGTTGACACACCCTGTGATTTGGCGGGGCTCCCAAAGGAAGTCAAGTGCGCGACTGCGATATTGCCCGTCCAACTTGCGCACAGCCTCGGCCCAACGCAGTTTGTCCTCCATGAGCATGGCAGATTCGAAGATCGGGACGGGAGATTTTACACGGGAGAGGCGGTAGAATGCGGTAGGAAGGATCCAGTCAAGGGAAAGTTCCCTGGCCAGGATGACGACGGCGATACAGAGCTCGCAGGAGGAGTTTCTCATGAAGGAGGCAAGGTTTCCTCCCAGCACGGTCCATCCGTCGTGAGTCGTGGGGTGTGTGAGGGCGAGATGCGATAGGGCGCGTTTCTGGAGCCAGGCGACGTCGTATTTGCGACTCAGGCGGAGGATTGGCGCAAGGAGGTTAAAAGAGGTCGGCGCGGGTGGGGATTCGAAGAAACTGTGAACAAATATTCAACAGCTTTCATCTCCAGGCATATTTACCCACCTCGGATACATGAGAGCTTTCAAGAACGTCGTCATGTCGGCTGCAAATTCGGGGATGCGCGCGATAAGGCATCCGTCCAGCGTCTCAGCATCGGGTGGGATAGGAATCGCGAGCATGTCGCGAAAAAAGGTCGATTGCGTGGCCAGGAACTCCCCAGAGATGCGGAAGAGCACGTCCTCCGCTTGGATGATGAGACCGCAGTCCTTGAAGTATAGCCCGTCAGCTTGCTTGAGCATTGGTGGAGGTATGAGTGTGGAGGGAGTTGGCTCGTTGTCGTCCATGGAAGCGAGCGTCAAAGCTGTGAGCGTCTCAGACTTGTGACAGCTGCCGAGACCGGATCAAACACGCCCTTAACGCACCTTGTCCTGAACGAGCACCAGTGTCCACCACAGTGCGCATAGCCAACAGCCCCTCCGTAAACAACCAACTCATTTTGTTACTGCTAGTCTATCCCACGTCTATCGCACCTTGATCCGCCTTCATCATGGCGCAGCCCCATCGCCAATCCGAGCACTGTAAGGACTTCCTGGGTCTTGGGTCGGCGAGCTGACGACCCACAGTCAATGCTCCCGACGCCGATGTCGTCTTCAGATCCTCAGACGGCGTCCTCTTCCGAATCCACCGCAAAAATCTCGAAGTCTGCACCGAGGCCTTCCCACCGGGCGATATCTCCACGGACGACGAGGCTGTAGAGCTCACCGAAACCTCTACGACGCTGGAACTGCTCTTCCAATTTATCTATCCCCAACGCCATCCGGCGTTGGACACCACTCCGTTCGAGGTCCTCTATCCCCTTGCGGAAGCCTCGGAGAAATATCAAGTCTTTCCGGTGTGACGCTCACTCCAAGTGTGAACAAGGAATGAGATAAGTGTGCGAGGAGGCCTAACCACTTCCAGACGACGCCGCGTGAAGATGGTAGATGGGGGATGGTCGCGTATACGGACGCGCTGTTGGACGATAGGCGATGGACGATAGACGATGAGCGCTCGGGCTCCGAAAGACGATGCAAGATGATGAGCACACGGGCTCAGATGACGTTGACGATAGACGAAGTGCTCACGGGCACTGATACGCGATGGACGATGAGCACACGGGCTCCGCTGGACGATGGGCGATAGTCGCTGAGCACACGGGCTCCGACGGGCGATGGACGATGGTGAATGTCAAGTCGGCTCGAGTAGCCGATGACAGCTGTGGCTGTATGTTCTGATCTGCAATCAAAAGAGACGTTAAATTGAGGAAACCGGGGGAGGGAACCTCTCGACTACAAGAAGTAGGTAGGGCTTTTATAGGAAACAGAATGGGAGATGGGAAATATTCTAGCGCTGGTTTGTAAGGTGTTTTGGATTTTGATGGGTTTGTAAGTGTTTGGTGGGAACGAGCATGACAAACAGAGCCAAAGCCTGGGGAACGCTGATCTAAGCGTTCCCTCGGCCGACAGCTTGTGTCTTTCTCCCATATGCGTTGGTCCAACAGTCTGACACGATGCGTGTATCCGTGCGTACAGGCAGTCGATGCCTCACATCTCCTCCCAACTTGAATGCTGACTGTCCTCAGTCAGGTTGTAGCCGGGCAGAATCCAGACGTCTATCGTCGGATCCTCCCAACTTTGATTCTTGCTGGCGTCGGTTATTCGTCGAGATCTAGACCCTCGTCTTCTGGGTCTTCTAGCTCAGAGCTTTCCATCTGGCGCAGACGTTCCGTGGAAATGTCCAGCAAGTTCTCGAGTGGTGGTAACGGGATTGACTTGCGCGCGAAGTAGGGAATCACGCGGAAAGCTGCAATGGGCCGATGCAGTACTGAGCCGTCGAGCTCGGCCAGGATGTACGCGCCGCCTCGGTTACGTGAGATGACGATAAGCGGCCCGAGGTAACGTTTTCGCATTTTCTGCCCGATGGATTTGTCGAAGGCTGAATTTCTTATCAGAACGAGGTCTCCACGCGAGAAGTCGAAGTCCCGGATGGTCGCAGCATACTCAAGTTCGAACTGGGCAGCACGGCGTAGGCGAGTGGCGTAGACGTCCGAATGAAGCTCTTCAAGATGTTCACGGCGCTTCTGCAACGCGATGGCGCGCTGGGCGACTAAGTCGGTGGTCGATATGACGGAGCTTGGCGGGGGCAGGAGGTAGGACGCTTCGGAGATGTCGAAAGGGAGTAGAGGATGGGTGCCCGTTGCGGCAAAATAGGGTGAGCAACCCATTCGGCGGCGTATCGTGACGCGATCTGACCAAAATACGGAGTAGGCAACAGCGCTCCAGCGCTTCTCATCTCCATCGGCAGCCTTGAACAGCGCTTCGCGTATATCGTAATGCGAGCGTTCCGCGAGACCGTTGGCGCCCGAGTTGTAGCCGGAGATGCGGATATGGGTGATTCCGTACTGTTTCTCAAGGTAGGTAAGCGCTTTCAGGAATGGTGTCCCATTGTCGGTGACGATTTCGCGTAGGCCGCCCCATCTGCAGAGCAGGTCCTCGAAGATCCATTTGGCCAAGTTACGTCCAGTCTCCTTTCTAAGCATTCGAAATTCTGGGTAATGGGTCAACGAGCACCGTCCTTGGACGATGTATTTATATCCGTTGCTGGCTGGCAGATGCATCGTGTCCATGTACACTTTCGAAAACAGCGGCGCTGGGAGTGCAACGGTAGGTGGGATTAAAATCTTGCGCGTCTGCCGGATCTGACAGGTATGGCACGTCTTCAGGTACCAGGAGATGTCGTGAGCTAGTTGTGGCCACCAGAAGCGTTCGAGTAGTGCAGCACGCGTGGCGTAAAATCCATGGTGTCCCAGGTCATCGTGGGCGGCTCGCAAGACCAAGATACGGCGCTCGGGACGGATAAAGACTTTGCGTTTTCCCTGCGAGTCTTTCTTCCAGAGCTGGTCGTCCGCAATGAAGAATTCCTGGGCATAGCGAATGAATGATTCGTATTCAGCATCGGACATGTCGAGCGGTCGCTGGAGGGTCTCATGCCACAGATGGACGTTATCGACGCGAGCGTCTCCGGTAATAGCGCGTTGGGAGTGCGGAACGTCGTTGTATGTTAACTCTGGTGTGTCTCGTTCCGGTTCACCGTTATCTTGCTGAATCTCGGTGGACAGAATCGCGATCGTCTTCTTCGCGCGTGGAATCTGCGGGGGCTCGTTCAAGATGTGCATAAATCCATGCACGCGATCGATCCAGTCTTCAAAATCGTCTTCGGGTTCCGCTTCGTCGCCTGGCTGTGAAGGTCGCCGCGAGAGTCCATCTGGGCCATGTGAAACACCAGGGACATGGACGAGGGTAAAGTGGAAGGTGAGGATACCGAGGATCCAGCGGTTCATGCTGCCGCTCGGGGCAAGGTCGGGATTCGAGAGCATTCCCTTTATATAGCGTGCGTCCACTTCTACTATCAGGTTTCTCAGTCCGATTAGATGGATTTTCCAGGCGCGCAGAGCTCGGTAAAGTCCGTAGAGCTCGGGTTTAGCTTGCGAAAACCGCGACTCGCGATCGTTGAGCGTTATCGAGCCAAAGCGGGCGTAGAATCGGCAGGCGAGGTTTGCAGGGTCGCACTGCGCTAGCAGCATTCCGACAGCAATCTGCGAGGTGTCGACAGAGAGGACTACGGGTGCGCCTGATTCATATTCGATAGGTCGGAGAGCTGGTGAATTAACGAGCGCTTCTTTTAGATCTTCCTGAGCTTTTACTTGTGCCGGTCCGAAGACGAATGGCGCGTCTTTTCTTGTGAGCTGAACCAGTGGGCTTGCACGCAAGGCGAAGTTTTCGATGAAGATACGGACAACACCGACAGTTCCAAGGAACGCTCGTACGTCCGAGAGGTTCTTGCATGGTCCCCAATTAACGATTTTTGCAACGTGCGACTGGTCAGGGATACGTCCTTCGATCGTGCAGACGTGGCCGAGTACAGTGACGACGGGCCAGCAAAACGTAGACTTGATACCGGAGAAGGTTCCACCGCTGTATTCCATGCGCGTTATAATGCGATTCAAGACCTGCATATGTTCCCAAATGAATCGGCGGATGCCTGAGTTCTGAGGTATTGTTTCGTAGTTTCCATGTTCGTCTTGATAACGCGTTGCAGGGCCACGGACGGGACAGTCGTCTATAACAGGAATGGTATGGTGCGGGATTTCGGGCTGAAGAATAAAGGTGACGTCGTCGTGGAGAATCGGGACGGAGTTGGCCCAACCCGTCGGGAGCGTCACTAGACGGAGGGCGCCGTATGGCGACTGGAAGGTGGTGAGGTCTCGGGATGATTTCGCGATTACACGTTCATCATATGCGACGTATAGGTCCAATATCGAGTTGCAAGCGCGTCCGGCGAAGTTTTCGGCAACTTGGTCGAGCAGCGGCGTTACTCCGCTATGTTGAATGGTGACCGCGTTCAAGCGCTCGAGTGCGTGAACGATTCGCAGCGATTTGCCATCTTTCTTTACTACGCAAAACCAGCGCGAACGATAGGATGAGTTCGAAGGTTCGTATACACCAGTGTATGGTTGATATATGGTTGCAATATTAGGTTTGAATTGACACAGGTTGAGTGTGTTTTCAACACAGGTCAGGGAAAGTTGGACGCAGGTTTTGGCAACCTGTGTTTATTCCTTTTTCAGTGCTTTATACCTGAAAATAGACATCAAATACAAATGATCTGGCTGATTTAATCATGATACCATCAGCGGCAACCAGCCGGCAGCTACCCTCCTGCTCTTAACACTCTGACTTTTCCAATCACCTTTGCGGTGAACCTTGAGAGGAGATATCCACCTTGTGGCTCATATTTTACAGAGCTTCTGTGATCTCCAGTATACTTTCCTTACTGTACCATATTTGCCAGTTATCTGGCTCAAGGATCAGGCTATATTACTTTTTAGTACACCACACATTCAATTCTTGTCCTCTGAGCAAGCTAATACCATCTTGGCTCACCTCAATCCCACTGGAATTCAACTGAATTACCATAATGAAGTTGTATTTATCGAGCAACGGATCAAATCTATCTCGGTCCGCTTGATTGATGTGATGATCAGGATCACATCTGGTCAATTTTGAAAATGAAGAAAAAATACGAACCTGCACGGACTGTGTAAACATGTGCTCAGATTGGGACAAATTATCAACCTGTGTTGAAAACCTCCAACCTGTGTCGAAAATGTCCAACCTGTGTCATTTTACTCTAAAAAACCCTCACCTGTTCGTATTTTAATTTTGCAACCATATATCAACCATACCAGTGTCGATCTTCGAGCGGATGAGCTGACACACTTCTTTGTAGATTCCAGCTGGGATCGGAATATTGCGCTCCACCCAAGGCGTGTGGGGGATAACAGGAATATCGATGGGTGGGAAAAGTTCTTCACGGAAGCGTCCCCTCTGTGCGTCGTTCCATGCAAAAGCGTTCGGGTGGAGGCTGAGTAAATGGTGCAGCAGGGCGCGTTCATCCTTCCAGAACCAGTCTCCGGCGTGATTCTCGTTAATGATTTGGCGGCATTCTTCGGTGTAACGCCCGGTCGGCGTAAACGGAGGTGGATTCGGCGATAGTTCGGGCATATTTGCGAGTGGGTCGCCGTGATTGTGGCGGATTATGCGGAATTCTTCAGGTAAGCTGCCCAACACGGGCTTAACCTTCATCGCAACTGGTTTATATTTCTTCTTGGCGTAGACGGGAACGATAGGCGGAGACGAGAGAGAGTCGAGAGACGTAGAGGAAATGGTATAGGTTGCGTTAGCGTGAGTTGAATCGCGCGCATGCCGTACGACAGTTGGTTGAGCAATTGGCAACGGCTTTTGGTTGATTTTGGCGGGAAATGGCAGCTCCGAGCAAGCTGATAGGTAGCTATGCTGGAGTGCGTTGTGCGAGTAATCCGGTGCGAGTATCGTGTGGGCTTCAATAAGATAATTTCCAGGGTGCGTGGGGTCGTCAACAATGACTAGTGCGATATCTCCTTGGTCTGGGACCAAATCCTCGAGTCGCGAAAACCCTGCTCGAGGCGAGCGCGAAGAGTTCCGCGTTTAACGGTGGGAATGGTAAGTTTACGTCCGGTGTTCTGGTCCGAAATTGTGATTGTCTCGTCGCCGTTCGGGAGTGTCACGATCGTGCTCTGCGTTAGCTCGTCGAACGGGCGGCCAAGCAGGATATCGTATGCCGGCGCACGAACAATGTGGCACTGGAGGTACAGAACGATTTCGTCGAATTGGAACGGAACGTTCCGAGCAAGGCCAAGCGTTTTGGAGAGGGATCCGTTGGCCGATTCCATAGTGAGCATTATTCGAGGGTCGTATGATAGCTGCAAGTCGTTTGCAATTTCTTCTGACATCGCCACGATTCCCGAGCCGGTGTCGTGTATGCTTTCGACTCGTCGCAGATTATTGACGATGGGGAGCAAGCATCGGATAGCGCAGGAATCGAAGGCGACAGCGAGTTCTCCGGGTGACAGTGCCGACGCACTATAAAAGACGCAGTAACCCTACCAGCTTTGATAAACCTCAGAGCATGATGATGGTAAATCACGTTGAACGAGTTCATGTTCAAACTAGTTAAACACACCTAGACTACGACTATTGTACTGACTACAGGTACCACTTCCTCCTAATAAACCAATTAAACCTGTTGAACGAACACGTTAAACGCTTGATGAACGCAGAGAAGAACTTAACTCACCAAGTATCCTGTTAAACAAGTTGAACCGACTAAACAAGATGAACATTGGGAACGAGTTGAAAGAGATCAACCATATGGATACGGGACTCGCATTCGCTGCTTCTTCCGGTTCGGGTCTTGCGACCGAGTGCTTGCGTGGTATGGAACGAGGTACACATGGCAGGCTGGGCGACGTGGATCGATGGAGACGGGGTGAGGGAGGGATGGAGAACGGCAGCGAGGCATCTATGTTGCGAGCAGGAAGGCGCAGGCAGTGGGAAGGAGGGGAGGAACACATCTGTTAGAACGTTGAAACTGTTAAACCATTAGCCAAGGACACGAGACTAGACGGCTGATGAAGCGTACCGTGAGCGAAGAGTCGAGGATATCCCAGTGATAAACTGTGTGACTGTGAGCATGAGGAGCAAGGGGGTAAATTGATACGCACTATGAGAGTGTAGCTCGTGCACGGGGTGCATGTCGCCAGACAGCACTGCCAGTGGAGCGGCTAGGACGGCGGGTGAGGAGTTGAGGGGGGCGGGCGATGGCCAGAGGAGGCGCGGAGTACGAAGGCAAGCTCATGGAGAGAGATGGGGCAGGGCCCGGGGGGAGGCGATGGGCGAAGGAAGGAAAAAACGCGCCAAGAAGTGACTGACGTGTGACATTATAAATTTGCCGCGACGATCAAGGGGCTCGAACGTCCGGTGAAGACGGATCAACTGTCAATTGGGACTTAGAGAAATCTTTCATGTCCGTCGTCCACTTCCCAGTATCCTCCGCGCTTGGTGTCTGTCTAACTCTGGCTTTGAATCTGTCAGTATGCCAAACTGGGTATATTGTGCTCCAATCTGAGCAGTGAATCGGCGGCTTGACGACCAAGAGTCGGTGTTCTGGTGCAAAATCGACATGTCTGAAGCTAGCGCGACGACGTCAACGGCGAACAAAAGGCTCGAACGACTGGCTTGAAGGATTCAAGACGCTGCGGAAGTGGTGATCCCACGTAAACCGCGAGGCGGGGAATAGGATGCGCTGCGAGACGCGCCCAACAGACCAACTGCCCTGGTGAGTTCATCACGCTCTGCTACGTTTCCGCACAGAGTAACAGCCTCCTCAGCATCTTCTGGATATCCCAGCTCTCCAAGAGAGCCGAAGATATCGGACTCGTTATCCGACGAGTCATAGTCAACAAGCGGCGTAAGTTCCACCGAAGATGCGAACGTGAACGCTGCGTTCTGCGGCGAAAGCACCACGAGACGTTCATCAATACCGTCGACGTCGGGCAGCTCTGATGGCGCGGGCATTGGAAGCAGACGGTACGCTCTGGCCGCCGTCCGAAATGCGTACATGACTGAGCTAATGGTCATAACAAGCAACCAGGTAGAAGGTCTCGTTGTCCAGGAACTTCCGCAGCAGAAAGAGACAAGCATCGGACGTCGTGTTGATAACGGTGAGCTCTCCAAACTCATTCTCGTTAATTTGGAACTGATGCACATTTGAAGCAGTTCCTCGATGCGCGCACTCAAGTACGAGTCGCACACCTTCCAGTTCCACGAGAGCATCACCCATCGCAATGAAGTGACAATCCTCAAGGTAGGACTGGCTTGTTTCCAGCCGTATCGCTGCAAGCTGTAAACCAGCAACTTGAAACCACGCTGGAATATCGAACTCTGGGTTGGCAATGCGGACTGATTCAATGTCCTCGCAAACACCGGTGAGTAAATCCGTCAGACGGTGTTGCGTCGTTGAGACGCGAACGATAGCAAGCGACGGCGGATCATTTCGAACTCGCCATCCGCGGGATATGGCTGTGAACGATGCAGCAGTAGCTCGGCGTAGCGCGCACGCAAGTCGCTAACGGGCTGCCGGATACACGGCTTCGACGGCGGCGCTATCCTCGACCAAGGACTCGAACGCCGTGTGAGGCTTGTCGTTGCCGAGGACAACTGCGCCAAGATACAACGTCGAGTGCCAGTATCGTCAAGCTACGACGGAGATCAACGCGCGGGGAAGCCGCCTCTCCCAGAGCCCCCGCTGAAGAGTAAACGGGCGAACACTACGGAGGGTTCTGGTGCGGCTGGCCTCCGTCGCTCGATTCCCTGCTCACGTCTTTCGTCTCCAGCCAAATTCGAATTCAAGCCCGGGCCCGCGTCCACCACTTCGCAGGCTAGCGGCGCGTTCGTCCCCAATGCCCCTGCGAGCAACGGCCGAAACGACAAGGGCGCTCCCGGACCTCGCCAAGAGCGCCGCCCAGCCAGCTTCCGCTTTGGGAACGAACCCATCCCTCGGTGGTGTGAGTACGAGCTCGACTGCGGCATTCTACGCGCCGCCGGCTTTGGGGCGTTTTGGCAGTCCCGCACCCGTTCCCTCTCTCCGATCGCGAAGCCTCTCAAACTCGGCCTGGGGAATCCAACAGTCGCTCTGGCTGCAGTTCTCGCCATACGAATCGTCTCTCCCCTTCATCATAGTCTGGGCACGAGGGGCGTTCATCGCGCCCTTCCTTCCCCTCGCCATCCATATCGACGTTCTCGGCAGCGTTTTCTGA
This sequence comes from Mycena amicta, assembly GCA_029282125.1. Classification (NCBI taxonomy): domain Eukaryota; kingdom Fungi; phylum Basidiomycota; class Agaricomycetes; order Agaricales; family Mycenaceae; genus Mycena; species Mycena amicta. Next base: position 188,417 of record JARIHP010000043.1, on the reverse strand, counting down.
ATGTTCGCTCGTTATCGCCCGGCACGAAGGCGCCCATTCCATACACCCTCCATCTCGGCGTCACTGTCCACGCGTTCTCCATCGCGCGCGCCATCAGCTTCGCCATCGCCATCGCCTTCATACCCGCGCAAGATACGCTGTTGAACTGTCTGGGCCTGAAGTCCAAGAAGAAGAAGACAGAATTCTCGCCGACCGACTCAGTGGTGGACAAGATTATTTGGAGTGCCTTCACATTGGCCTATTCCTCGGATTACTACTTGTCTCACTGGCAGCTACAATCCAAACTGGCATGATAACGCGAGTCTTTTTCGCCTGTTCGTTTCCTGACATACAATCTCACACTAGTGCTGTCTTCTCGATGCTCGATGCTGTCTGTTTCCTCGTGTTGCCACACTACTCCGTGTACGATCCTTTCCTCAGTGCTAACCCACCTCTGAATCATCTTCATCATGCCACAGAAACTTTGTGTGGAGCATCGTCCACTCGAAGCGTCAACCCGGACAAAGTCAAGGCAGCTATAGAGTGGCCCGTACCTTTGACGATTACCGTCGCCATACATGGATTCCTGAACCTATACACTTATCCCCTACTAATCCGCTTGATGCTAATACAAAACTATCGAACGATAATGACGACGATGACTCGGCTAGTAGGATGCCCTCCAGGACAAATGGACGAATCTTCGATACTTATGAAGGCATCATCTCTGACGAGGAACTCGGAGGACGCGCCGTAGATCAGGTTTGCGACGTTCCCATCTCACTGGACCATCTCGGTACTATGCCGCGGCCGTCCAAGACGCATTTCGTATTCCCTACTCCATCCAACGTGTCCGCACCGTCGTATCCAACTGCGACGAGTGCCAGTTCAACAAGCGTACCCCTCCGGCACCGCAGCCGCGTATTCACCGGCTCCTGCAAGTTGATACTTTGTACCTCTGGGCTTTCTTCGTAGGGTTAACGACACCCTGGTCCAATCGTTAGACCGTTACATTGTGCGAAACCGCCAGGACGAATGGGACGAGTATGTAACAGACGCGCTGCTTGCACACTGCTCTTAGGTCAACCCCAGCACCAAGTCCTCACTTGGTTTCCCCGTCTATTGGTACGATACCGTCCACCTTCCGCCCGGATCTAGAAACTCCGGAGAACGACTCGAGCACGTCGATAACCTGAAGCAGTACCCCCCAGGAGGCAAACGTGAAGGCGTTAGAGTGTCTGGAGGCTGTGGCGGGGAAACGCGAAGATAAATAACTCGAGCGCACTCGCGTTGGCGACTTGGTCCTATGTCCACACGAACGCAAATCAAAGCCCCAACCCTGCTGGGATTAATGTTGCCGCAACTCAAGTTGATCGAAATAAGAAATCTCTCGTAACAGCCGAAGACGCAGAGGGAAGTCAAATATTTTGGGGTCTACAAATAGGTCAAGGGTATGTTCATACTGCGCTCAGAGGACTTCACAATCCGACCCTTGGTTATGGGGAAATTCCAGCGACTCCATTGACTCGACTTCGGAGTCGAGTCGCCGAGTCGATGCCTTTTTCGCGAACCATGGGTCGACACCCCAAAGCCTTTTGTGATAACAAGCACCCATAAGGAGGCTATAAATGCATCCCAAGAGACTATCGCTAATGTGCCCCAGCAACGAGAATTTTGCGACAAATTGATTTGGGGCGACTTGAGTCGCGGCAACATTAGCTGGGATATTCCTTCTATCGTCCCCGACGTTAAGGGCAAAGTCACTTACCAGCGTATGACCAGGTCTGGGCACATCCTCCGCAACGTCTACAACCGGCTCCGGTTTCCACGATATATCCCTCGGCCCCAGACGCCTCGCAGCAGTGACCCTCAGCAGCAAGACGCACAACATCGCTTTTGAGAGAGAAAATCGACAGCTGTGAGCTGCGGAACACAGAAGACACTCGGCGCGTACGAACAGATAAACAACTGAGTCCACAACGAGAAAGCCCTGCGACGACAACCACCCAGGAGTCAAGTACTGTGGTGCAGAGCACTTGAAACATTATTAATCTGTTGCGTAGCATGGACCACACATCGACGCAGCAGCCGGCTCTGTAGGTGAAATTCAGAAAGTAGAAACTTGATCTTTCAGTCAAAGGGCGTCTCACATAGCCAGGTGCCTGCTTGGATGGAAAGGTTCTGTCGTGTAGTGGTTGTTTGGTGTTTTCCTGGACCTTTATCTTCTTGTGTCGCGGGTTCGAACCCACCTCGTGTTCGCTTTTTCGTTGATGACCTTAACCCGTTTAACTGCTGTGCCGATTCGTTGAACCCGTTCAACGCCGCATCGTCCCCTTGATGTTACCGAAATGTTCCCTCCGCGACTGTTAAACTGAACCCGTTGAACAGGATTTACCATCATCATGCCCTGAGGATTAACGAAGCTGGTAGGATTTATCAAAGACGGCGTGATTATCCTCGGAACTAGCGGATTCAAGGGGTCCGACGGGCTGAACGGTGTGCTGGTATGCGAACGGCATCGAATTTACAAAGTTGCTGAATGTTGCCGAGATTTCTGGTTCATTGCCGACGGTTTCTAGGTCGATAAGCGGACGTTCTGAGTCGGCTGGGTCGATGGCCTGGCTAGGGCATGTCAAATTGACGTAGGTGCTGTAGGATTCCCCGTTTCCTGGCTGGATGTCCAGCTCTGAATGAAACGGCAGCTCGGCGTTCTCGGAGTCGCTGGTCACGGTGGTGACATACTGCGGTGCTTCGGCATCTTTCTTCGCTTCTCCCATGATCCTGCGCGATGTCGTCGCTTCGCGGTACAGGTTACGGACATCGGGAGCGATAGACAAGAGTTCACGCTGGGACATGGTAACCGGGTTATCCAAGGTGCGTTTGAAGACGGCTGATGCTGTATTTTCATCCAGAATAGGCGGTGCGGTGCGGTACGCGGGCCCACTGGCAGGCGGATATATACCAGGAACGAAAACGAAAACGACCGGGTATATATCCGAGCATGCGGCAGCCTCGGCAGCGTAGAGCCATGCCGGTCACGCTCTCACGACGGTGGTGTTCCGCAAATTGATCTATTCCATGCTAAAGATGCTTTATCAGATCCAGATTGAAGGACATAGAATTATTATCGCAGAAAGCAAACATTATTCCGAGATTTCGGAAAGTAAAATATGTGGTTAAGGAAGGAATCGCTGTAAGCTCATTACGGGCTGCTCGGATATGGGTCGGAGGCGACCACTTCATCCTCATCAACACCTCGGACGGCATAGAGCTTCCGAATTTTTGCTTTCCCGCGACGCTTGGTTGAGCGGGAAGGGGTAACACCGGCGATCTGCGCGAATGTCAAATCCATGATATCGGAGTTGAGTGCGCCGTTCCAGTCGAAATCTGAGTCGGCGGCTTGGTAGGTCGGGGTAACCGGAGATCTCCTGGAGAGCACAGTAGGCTGAGTAGGGCGTCGGAGTGGAGTACGCGGCTCGAACATGTCAACGTCGATAATATCTACTAGTAGTGCGTTCAGTTCAAGTTGGCAAAAACGAGACTGATGAAATAGGGCCCATACCATCGGGTCGAGAAGACGGACCGGCGACTGCCTCACTTTGTGCGATGATTGAGTGAGGTGTGCTGGCATGGGAGTTCGCGAGCTGCGTGCCATGCTGCGCGCGTGCAACTTGCGCGCGCAGATCAGCAATCTCGAGGTCCTTCTTCTTTAGTTGAGCTTTGAAGGAGGGTACATCAGCGTCCTTCTTTGCGCGCTTGCCAGCATCACGCCCAGCCTTCGCAGAGAACCGTACGCGCAAAGAATTACTCTTATTCTCCGGCATGGAGGCGCTGAGAGAGGCATTTATGATTCTCCCTTCTTCACCGTCTGACTTTCGACGTCTGGAACACGTTCAGGGACAAGTAAGCAGTAGATTGAATTAACGCACAAAAGCATCGCCTCGAGAAGGGTGTGGTTTGTGCGGTCGATCCGATTATCTGCCGCATGAGAACCCTCGATCGCGTTGGTGTCGTTGGGAATGAGATCAAAGTGCAAGTTCTTCATCTTGCTCAGGTAGCGATTGAGAGACGGGAGCAGCCACGGGTAGCTAATCTTGTGCTTCCACCAATCTGGAATTATATCCGAGTCACTCTCTTATTTAAGCAACAAGAGTTGAGAACGTACCAATCAATCGCTTGTTTGTGTGAGTGTTGCAGAACTCATAGAACTCGCGAATAGCGCCGTCGGTTTCGAGGAACGGAAAGTTCCTCAATTTGCGCTCAGTCTCGTCGTCAATGTGTGGCGCAAGTTTTATGACACCCCTGGCGAAAAATCAAATGCTGAACGGAGAGTGGTCCGAAAACTGACCGTATGTAATGTACGCGACACGTCTTCCAGATAGACTTGAGGATTGTATCTGTATTGACGGTCGGCTCACCCCGAACGGTGGGCGTGTTCATGTGGCGAGATAGGATGACATCGCCGAGGCCTTGCGCCTGAGCACCTTCCGAGTCGCCGATTGCACCGAGGAGCTCAGACGATGCGGCAAAGATTCTGAAGTTGAGACTCCTACCGGTCAGCGAATGAATGGCGTCGAAAATTCCATTCCACACAAGTCGGAATGCGGCTCGGGTGGCGCTGTTGGACCAGATGCGACCGAGGACGATGCGTCGCTCGAGTTCCCGGGACCAAACTAGGATCTTCCACTCGTTTGTCGTTCCGACAACAATGGCGAAGGTGGTGTCGACCATAATCCATGCCGCACTATGTGCAAAATGGGCCAGACTGTGCTCCATGGTCACTACAACGTGCCCTTCGGGTCCATTGTGTGCAGCATGGAAGTAGCGCTCGCTTGGCGGCCGATCTTGGTCCTTGAGATACTCGTCCAAGACCCCTCCGAAAGAGTTAGCAAGGGACCAAGGGTTGTTTGGCTAGGAAACAGCGACGTACCACGGATACCCGTCCCGTTCTCCAATTTTGACTGCTTGAATGCCGAGACCAACTGTCTTTGTCTTCGTTTATTCACCAGACTTGGATGGATTTCCGATAGGAGCTTCCCGTTAATCGCTCCACGCGCCGCAGCTATCGGCGCGTTAGTTAGCTCCGCAATTGAAAGAAAGAACAAAACTCACCGCGATTTACACGCCCGGCTGTCGCCCCGACGGGTCCGTACGTCTCGAGAACGCCTGTCACTTGATTGACTGCGGCATACGGTGTCTTGAATTGAGAGAAGAAGGGGTGCTCGTGCGCTACAACGAAGTGTGGGATGACGATGCAGCGGTAATCCTCGTCCACAGGAACGAGAATCAGCAGTTTTGCAGGGCATTTTCGCTGTCGCAGCTCGCCAGCGACGATGTTACGGTCGTGGCTATGTGTCCGCGCTACATGTAGTATTAGCTTTGGGCCGGGATGAGCGAGTCAACTGAGATCTCACGGCATGGCGAAGCACCGGATGACCGCCGCACTTGTCGGAATCGCCTGCGCTGGTGCCTTTACAGCGGCGGGGTACTACACTCTCGAAAAATCTACTGGTGTTCGACGAGGGCAGCGAGAGACAGTAAATTACGACGAACTGGTGAGCGATAGCAACCCGACTGCTAGCTTCCCTTGCCTTGGCGCGAAGGATAGGCTCTGTCGCCATGTTGTTTCGATCGTCGCCGTCCCAGCGCTGGCAGTCGTCGAGGAAATCCGGGTCCGCCTGGCTACAGATATATGCGCCCTTGCAGTAGAGGTTTGAACGTCGACATGGGATGACCTTGCCCTCATCTAGAATAAGGACGTTGGCGAGATCCTTGGGTTTGAGGCTGCCGGTGGGTCCCTCGAATGAGTCCTGACACTAGTAGAGTCTGAGACCTTGCGCGGAAGACAGAACATAAATACTCGCCTGTTTCTTGATAAATCCGTCGATGGTAAGTGGCTTCCCCGACTTTGGGCATACGAGACAGCCTGGAGTCGCGCTAATATCGAGGGCATATGCGACACGGTGGTTGCGAGGTACATCCCAGGTTTCCGGAGCAGCTGTGATGTCGATGATTTTGTCGACGAATATGCCGCCCTTCCTGCCCTTTCCGGCCGTCACTCGAATACCGAAGGAGTCATCCTCCAGAGATGAGTCGTCGTCGTCGAGTAATGAGGTCTCTCGAGCCTTCTTCTTGCCTTTCCCCAGGACTCGTTTGCGCTTCTTCTTGGGCGCCGGCTCAGAGTCGTATGTGTCAGAGTCGTCGGAGTCTCGACGCAGGCTCAGTATAATGGCTTTGAATATAAATTTCCACTCACCGCTCCGAGTAGAGCCATTCCCGCCTCGCATCCTCGAGATCTTGGCGACGCGCTGTGGTTAAAGCTCACGCAAGGCTCGAGGATTGAGAGTGGAGGACCGGTCTAACGAGTTTTAGTAGGCGTCCATGCATCGATGAAAATACCACGCACCGGAAGGATATGAACATCAAGAAGCAGCGAAAAAAGGGTGGAGAGATACTGGCTCGAGGAGTTAAGAGCATTAGGCGTCGCTTTGAGGTTCTTGTAGCCAAAGACGCGTCGGAGGCGGTCGATTCGCATGTGTGCGACATGCGAGCGATGATAGACAACCCGCCTGATGACGAAAAACCGAGCCATCGTCTTCTTAAGTTTCCACGGAAGAACGAGTGCTGTGCAAGCACTGAATAACAGCTGAGGGTTCGAGGAAAAAACAGACATACCAATGACCGTAGACCAGATGGCGAGATAAGCAGCAACAGAGAACGCCGAGTTCACAGTACTCCAGGAGCTCGCACCACCCGCTACGCTGTCTAGCGACTGAGTGCGGAACAGTATGGCCAAAGACAAGATAACTAGGAGTAGTGGTGGACCGACACAGAGTAAGGTGTAAATGAGCGTAAGTTTGAAATGGTGGGACGGTCGAGCGTAGAACTGCGGCGCCAAACGCGGCGCCGAATAGGCTATTCACTGTCAGCATCACACTACTGGGAGACGGAGAGCATACCTGGCATCGTAACAAAAGTGATATGAGGGAGAGGCAATAGTAAAACCTGAGCCCGAGGTCCAGTTTTATAGGTTCTGGTCACCCAGGGTCGACGGAGGGTGACGCGTCAGCGCCCGCTTAGCAGTCGGACCAAAAGACTGTTCAGGGCCATACAGAGGCGGGAAATGTACAGGCTGCACTCGCTTGCCAGTGACTCAGAAACGAAAATGAAACCGCTCCCAATTAGTACCTGCCCGAGAAAAAGCGCGCGGCATGTCCACAGGAGAAGCACTGGCAGGCCACAGAACTCAGGCTTCAGTGGGTTCCTCAGAGACAGGTTTGAACAAAGAGTTGAGAATGTATTGGATAGTCCCAGGCCTTCGGTGTAGTACGCGACGACGGTAGATGAGCGTGGAAGGGAAGACAGCGGCTTGCGTTGCCGCTGATGGTCACCCGACGTGACACATCTGACAGCGCCGGCTTGCCGTCTTCGTGCCGCACATCCCGGTCATTTTCGTTTTTGTTCTTGGTCTATACCGCTGGCAGGCTCAGGCTGTCTCTTGGGTGGTGCTGGTGGCGCTCCATAATTACGGACCCGTGGCGCTGCATATCCAGCATCGCGCGCCTTCGCGTACGGATGTTCTGGGACTCTAGCTTGAGTCTGGCTGGGCGGAACAATTTGTTCCACGCGATTTTCTACTGCCGGCGGAACCGGATGCGACTGGGCTTGGACTGGAGTCTGGGTTGCTCCGTTCTCAGCGATTTTCTGTCTCGGCTGAACTGGTCGCTCGGGTTCTTCTCCCGAATTCTCTGGGGCCACACGCCGTGCTTGGGCGCGGGTCTGGATATATTGGCTCGTTAATTTTGCCTGATTCAAGGCCTCCTGCTCACGATTGAGCGCTTCCTGTCGTTCTTCGAGGCTTACAGCCGGTTGCAAAATGCAGCGGAATCACCAGAAAATTGTGTGGCTGTGCCCAAGGTCATCTGTTGGCGCGGGTTCGATTCTTGCGGTAGCACCTTTTTCCTTCTTTTTTTTTCTCCGTCAGTTCTTCATGTACAGCTGTGTTTTCGACGTTATTTTAACAGAGGAGAGGATTTTCATAGAGGAAGTTTTATTGACAATTATTTACAGTACAATTTGAACAGAGCACTGATGCTTGGTATTTTCAGTTAGATCACCTTCCGCATCGTGGACATCGTGCAGTTCGGGGGGAGGGTGTGGTCGTCGCTGGTGCTGGTGTTGGTGGTATCAAGGAAGCCGCTGCCGCAGTGCAAGAGGTGGCGCTCGTGTAATTGACATCACCAGACCTGCCAGTGCTCCGGAAGCGAGTCGGTCGTCAAGAGGACAGTTGTTGTGGCCTGTGAATGGATGCAGCAGCTCTGCGGAGCAGAGAGCAAGCACGACACAGTGTAGTAGACTCTGTGCAGCGGCAGGAAGCGCGGGCTGCAATGGTGGTGGCTTGTTGGGAAGAACCGGTTATCTTGGTCACATCAGTGCAGATCAGCGCGCCAACCAATTTCTCGTCGTTGGAGTAGTGCTGGTCATCTCTTTTGTAGTGATAAGTGCTCTGTTTACAAAACACTGCATTTTGAACCAAACAATATATCTCTACGCGAAGAAGTGACGGAGAAAAAAAAGACAGAAAAAGGTGCTACCTCAAGAATCGAACCCGCGCCAACGGGTGACCTTGGGCACAGCCACGCAAATTTTTGGCGATTCCGCTGCATTTTGCAACCGGCTGTAAACGAGCGTGGGCCAGCGTAAACACTGGCGCCGGGTTAACGTCGACCATCAACTGCGCTGCAGCTCTCTGGTTCGGGTTCTGGCGGTGCCATTCTTGAACGCGAGCTCGAATCGTAGCTCCTTGGATGTGGCTTGGGACGAATGCGCCAGAGGGGAGAACGACTTTCCCGTTGACGTTTCTCTGGACCAAACCTGCCTCGACGTCCTGGGCAACGGAAGGACAGGTGGGGATTATACAACTCTCTTGTCCACAATAGTGGCAGTTACGCGAACGCGGTGTGTAACTCTGTTGGTTTTGACCTCGATTGGCCAACGCTGAATTCTTTGAAAGTGCATCGATTACGGCGGCGGTTACAGCGGTGACAAGGACGGCCATATCCGGCTCGGACTTTGGCTGTACTGGGGGACTCGGCGCGACGGAAGTCAACTGGTTGAAAGCGACGCCTTGCAACACATGCATAGCGGCTTCTTCCAGGTCTTTGAGGTCATAAACCTCATCTTGGTCGTGGTCTGGCAGTTTAATCGCGAGGCGTGCTTCGATGCGAGCCCATAAGGTAGGCGGCTGCATTGCGCGAATGAATGCGCGGCTTTGGTCTAGTGCTGAAATTCGCTTTTGTTTGACCAGGTAGGCACCAGCCGCAGTAAAATCAAGGTTGAACTCGCTGAACTCAGTCAGCGAGCGGATTCCTTTCCGTGCTGTCTGCTCTACGAGGTCCTCGAGGAAGGCGACGGTATATTTCTTGTTGGGGTTCGCAGCTGGGTATAGTTTATACACTGCAGCTTTGAATTCTTCGTATGTCTTGGTCGCATCGGCGAACTCGGCGCGCGATTCCCATGCATCTTGGTCGCGTACGGAGAGGTACGAGGTCGCGTAACTCTTCTTCTCTTCTGCATCCGCAACAGTCGCGCGCGTGAATAGACGTTCGAGATCCGCGAAGAAGCGGGTGAGTTCTCGTGGTTTGGCTGAGTCGAATACTGGTGCGACGCGTTCGCCGCGCGTGGGCATGTGAAACGTCGCCATATTTTGGGTCTGCTGGTTCTGGGGTTGTAACGGTGGAGTAGGGCTTCGGCTCGGCGTGAGCGTCGATGGTGGTGATGGATGACTGTTCTGTAAGCGTTGGTACGCTTCGGCGCGTTCTCGAGTTTGCTCGGCTAGTTCTGCGCGCGCTCGGGCGGCAGGCGATGGAGTGGGTGTTGGTGTGGAAGCGAGTCTCGCGGCTTGCGAGGTACGTGATGCGCGGGGTTTGGTACTGGGACGATTCCAGTAAGTGTTTGAACTTTCTTCTGAGTCTTCTCCGCTGTTAAACGAATGCGGAAGTATGGTTGCAGGTTGCGGAGCGGAGTGGAATGTTGGTTAGAGTCCCTCGCGGTGGGCTCCAAAATGTGACGCTCACTCCAAGTGTGAACAAGGAATGAGATAAGTGTGCGAGGAGGCCTAACCACTTCCAGACGACGCCGCGTGAAGATGGTAGATGGGGGATGGTCGCGTATACGGACGCGCTGTTGGACGATAGGCGATGGACGATAGACGATGAGCGCTCGGGCTCCGAAAGACGATGCAAGATGATGAGCACACGGGCTCAGATGACGTTGACGATAGACGAAGTGCTCACGGGCACTGATACGCGATGGACGATGAGCACACGGGCTCCGCTGGACGATGGGCGATAGTCGCTGAGCACACGGGCTCCGACGGGCGATGGACGATGGTGAATGTCAAGTCGGCTCGAGTAGCCGATGACAGCTGTGGCTGTATGTTCTGATCTGCAATCAAAAGAGACGTTAAATTGAGGAAACCGGGGGAGGGAACCTCTCGACTACAAGAAGTAGGTAGGGCTTTTATAGGAAACAGAATGGGAGATGGGAAATATTCTAGCGCTGGTTTGTAAGGTGTTTTGGATTTTGATGGGTTTGTAAGTGTTTGGTGGGAACGAGCATGACAAACAGAGCCAAAGCCTGGGGAACGCTGATCTAAGCGTTCCCTCGGCCGACAGCTTGTGTCTTTCTCCCATATGCGTTGGTCCAACAGTCTGACACGATGCGTGTATCCGTGCGTACAGGCAGTCGATGCCTCACACCGGCGATGAATATCTGCCATATCCGGCTCCGGTGCGTGCATTTGCAGCAGTCATCATGCCTCCCTCGATAACGTAGATTTGCAGTGATATGGTCCATGAGCACCCTGCGGAAATCGCAGTATACGCCGCAAAGCACGATTATCCTTTTCTCGTCTCGCATGTTGCTCCCATGATGATCAGCATGTCACCAATTCAAGTTATCGAGATTTTACCCTCGCATCTCGTCCTCCCATGGGTGCGTGCTAGCCAGCGTCGCCGCTATAATTTCATGGTCATGTAGACGAAATACGTCTACGAATGGTCGAAGGTCCTGACAACTGCGACCTCCAAATACACCTTCACCCACGAATATAGCAACTGTAACCCCGCCAATTTGTTTCTCCAGCAAAGCGTTTGCTTGAGCCGACTCGGGGCTGGTGTGCATACCCTGAGGTCGCTGGATGCGGTTTTTGCGTTTGTCGGCTTCGCACTCCTGCCTTGCTGCATAGAAGATTTGAAGCAGTGGCGCGAGAACATCGAGGCCGAAGTCGCGAAGATTCCGAAATTTAGTACTTTCTTGTGAATTTAGCGCATTGGTGATTTGAGCGCCACTGTCCTTCTTCGTGTTGCAATCCATTGTCTCCATACCCGGTGTCGCCGCCCAAGTTTCGGATAAGCCGCGTGAGTGGGACCCTGAACCCAACACGATTTCTGCACGGCCAATTGTTGCTGCTGCGCGGCCCGGGGGCGGCGGGATGATATCTAGTGCGGTGGAGAAAGCGCTGGGCTGCTTGGGCAAGTAGCGAGATAGTAGTGGGCGGTGCGAGACGTGCCGAGTGAAACGAGTGAAACGAGTGGTTGAGAGACGACTCGGGGAATTCGGAAGCTCACCTGTTCGATGTAAACGTCGCACCACCGGCGGAAAGCGTCGTTTAGAAGCTTGTCGTCGTAACGAACGAACGTGTCAGATTATCAGATACAGATACTGTTCCTCACCTGGCGACGGGGGATGGATTGGAGTCTGAGGGCGCGGTTCAAATCAATCTTTGCGCCACGATGGTGAGGTTTACCCGGGCTGGCTCGTGGCAATGGTGACGGTCTGCGTCAAGGTGCTGAATAATGACAGCTGTAAATCATCGGCGGCAATCGGTGACCGTCACAATCACAGCTCGGCAAAGACTCCACCACAGACCATCATCTCAGCGTTTCCCCTACAAGTTCCCGTCTCCGCATTGCGCTGAGCTCTGTGCTCTATGTACCCTCGTCGTACCCATACGCTCAACTGGCATCGAAACGCCGTCCGGATGCCACTGGCAGTGCAGACAATCCATCCGCCCATCGACTCGATGCCAGATGATATCGAGTCTCTACGTGCTATCTGAATGATAGACCCTCTGCGCATGTATGTCATTGTCGATCTAGCAAAACCCCGACATGACTGGTACGCGATCCTACTACAGCGGAGGAACGACGGCTGAAGAAGTCAGATTTAGGCCCGCACCCGCATAAGGCGGTGCTGGTGCTTTCCCTTGTCGTCCTACCACTCCCGTCTCTCTCCTTCCCTGCTTCCCTCCCTCCCTCACCGCTGTATGCTCTCGTGGAATCTCCTCCTCCTCCTCTCGCTCTCGCTGCTGTTGAAGATCCATGCGGTCCCAACGAATATAACCATTGACGACACGGACTACGAATACTTCACCTTTCCAAGCTCGAGCTCCACAGATGGCTGGGAAGCGGCCTCGACGGCCCATCCCTGCGCTAGCTGCTCTGCGCAACCAGGGCTCAACTCCACGCAGGCAGCGGAAATCTTCAACAAGACGTGGCACGATGGACATCGGGGGAGTGTGGGGAGCTTCACGTTTAACGGTGCGTTCACATTCTCCCGCTCTCGCTGGGAAGACTCGGACTGACAACCTGCGGAAGGCTCCGCCTCCGCTATATACATCTACGGCATCGACATCGGCCAGTCCGCCAACATATCGTTCTCATTCGACGACGCTTCATCGCCCACATTCCACCAATCCTCACTCGATTCTCTGCAGGCCTTAGTCTTCAACTCGCTGTTCTTCTCAGCGACGGGCCTGACCGTCAGTGGAGCTGGCTCCTCCAATGTCAGCCATACCGTGCGATGGGTGCTGCACAATACGACGGATGGAGGAATGTCGGCGTTGTTTGATTATGCTGTGGTTACGCTGGATTTGGATCCACCGCCCCCGGTCAGCGGCGCTACTGTGTGAGTTTCGTATCCTTTCTCCAAAGTTGGAACTTATTTCACGATGTTCACATGTACAGAACTGCGACGTGAGTCCATCCTACCTTGGTTAAAGTCAGGCACGAATAAACGTTGAATACACAGCTCAACACCCACAACACCTCCCGTCCTCCCAGGTACTTCCGACTCCGACTCCGACCATGCTCACTCTCGCGCAACCCCAAACCTCGGCGCTATACTCGGCGGCACCCTCGGCGGCGTTGCCATCCTCATCTTCGCCGCCATCGCACTCCTCATGCTCCGAAGACGACGTATCCGGCGACGCATACCCCCATCTCAAATGGTCTTTGCCAAAGGGAAGAATCGGAATCGGAGGAGTACCGCGTTATGGGGAGGAAGCCAACTCAATGCACTACGCCGAGTCGGAGGAAGGAAGCGGGACTCAGATTTACAGGGCTTGAATCCCTCTGATTCTCTCATGGACACTGGCGGAAACTTGAACGACTCCGACGTCGCGCACACCCCACCTCTGCCCGTTCTGACCCCCAATCGCCTGGCACCCCGCGCGCGCACGGACTCGTTCGAGGATGCCTATACTAGTAAAAGCGGTGGTGGGGGATCACGGGGCAGCGGGAGTGCCAGCAGCCAGATTGTGAATGAGATGATCGAGCGGCAAGCCCTGGCGCTACAGAATCGTAAGTCTCTCGAGTCGCTATTTATTATTGCCTCTCGCGGGTGCTCATGCGCATGGTAGTACAGGCTAGCGCTTCGTGGAGGCAGGGGGTCCTAGCTACAAGCCTTGGACTCGGGCGTTGGACCGTTATATGGTACGGTTATTTGGTTGTATAGTTCCTCTCGGACTCGGATGCGTCAAGCTGGAATTGAATTGATCAACGCATTCCTTCGCAGAGCGGCCAACGAGTCCGAGTCTCCTGCATTTCGCGGACGATGAGTCAGCGAGTCCGGGCCGATGGGATGGATACTCACAGCGGATCTACCGTTTGCCCAGGACAAGCGCGAGCGCGAGCCACTTATCCGCTCTATTTTCTCGGCAGACTCGGATGCTCAATCTTCGTCGAGAAAGCGAACACATCCGGGCGTAACTTGTCGTGGACTGCGGAAGACCTGGGCCCCGAGGTCGTAGCCAAACAAGGACAAAATCAGCTGACAATCTTTGATCCGACGGCGCTCGGTAATCATATTGGTTATTCCATTCTCCCTGCGGGCTTTTATCGCCGCGACCGTTGTCACCGACTGCGAGATTCGACCTAGACCGCGCACTTACTGAGGGGGTCAACGCTCTCCTTCCATCCATCCACCCGAATGAACTCGACACAACAACAACAGTTGGTGCCCACAAGCGACGTCCGCTAACCGCCGAGACGCCAGCAACCCCATGTGGTCTGAATCACAGCCTTGACATATCATATTGGGAGGCTTCTCTTTCACACACCTTGACGAAGAGTGCGGAGCCCTGTGCTTCCCTCCACGTTTTTCTCCCCGCCATGTCGGCGGTGGCGTCCTTCGACCTAGGCTCGACAATCGGTGGGCATCGTTTGCACTTCCGAGGGTGTGCGCTCCGCTGACGAGTGATTGCTCTCGCCCAGGAGCCTTCGAAGTCGGCGTGCTCATATCCTACGTGATTTTTGGAATCACCAGCCTCCAGGCGTATGTGTACTACACGCGGTCCGAGGACGACCCGGTGGCTCTCAGGCTAATGGTGCGCTCGTCCCCATAATGTACCCGGTGGACCGCCCGTTAACACTGAGACAGATCGCGTTTGTCTGGCTCTGCGAGCTCGCGCATGCCATCTGCATCGGACAAGTGCTCTACACTTTCACCATCGTCAACTACGGCGTCCTCAGCAGCCTGCGCGGGAGGATACCCGCCGGCTTGGCGCTCTCCATCGTCCTAAGCGGGGTCATCACGGCTGTCGGTGCGCATGCCTCTCTTCAGTCCTTGCCAAGCACCTCACACGCATGCATGCAACAACAGTCCAAGGCTTCTTCGCATACCGCATCTTCACCCTCTCCACCACCAAACTCTTCAAGCTCATCGCCATCTCTGTATGGGTCAGCGAAGCCGTCTACCTCGGCTTCTCCTTCGCCGCGACCATCCTCTCCTTCCCCGCGCCCAACATCCAGGTGTACCTGGCGCGTCGTGGCTGGTTGTTGATGGCGTCGTGGATAATGAACCTCATCAACGACACGACGATAACCTTGAGTTTGGTGGTCCTGTTGTTGCAGAATCGGATGCGAGGGCTGGATGGGTGCGTGATCATGAGCGTGTCTCCCGGATTTATGCTAATGTATTCGGTAGCACGATAGCGCTGGTTGATCGGCTGGTGAAGTGGACTATTGGTGAGTAGTTCCCTCTTACCGCCGCGGCGCGACTCAATGACTGTTGTGTCATTGAATAGAGACTGGGATGGTTACCAGGTGAGTATCACCCTGATTCCCTCGGCGCAGATGCGGGTTCTAAACGCCATCACAGCTTGTTCAGCATCGCAAACCTGGTTTTGGTGAGCCCTCCTCCGTCTTCTTTCCTCGTCGGTGTCTCACATATATAGTACGACCGCGACAAACCAACATGTACGCCTTGCCTTCTATCCCATCCACCCGCACTCCGTCGAGCTCACCGATACAGTCATCTGGGTCGCCATCCAAGTCATAAAAGCGCGTCGTACGTATCCGTATCCTCTCCGCAGAATCGATCTCATCCTACCGTATCTGCAGTGTTTGCCAACTCTCTGTTAGCAAGGTACGTCCGCCTTCCGATACACCATACACCCACGGTAGCATCACTCAACTCTCGCAATTGCAGCTTGAATTCACGCGCAACACTCCGTGCGCTCAGCGACCGTTCCGCGGCGATGAGCGCTATGCCCGGGGTACGTCCGCTTCTGCGTTTTTCGTCGGCCTTGATCTTGACCTTGCGCTTAACGAAACCACAGCTGGACACCTCAGCGAACATCGCCATGACCACCGTGACGTTCGCCAGTCGTCAAGAACCCGAACCCGAACTGGGCCTCGGAACAAGACCAAGGGAGTTATTCGAATCAGGACGGGAGCGGGAACGGGAGCGCGGGGTGTCTGAGGAGGGAGGGACAGCGGTCGATGGGGATGATGAACGGGGGGAGCTCAAGGTGCAAGGTGTGAACTTAAACGGACGGAGGCTCAGCGGTGGATGAATCTAGAGTTGTTGCGTCGGGGATGATGAATGTATTTGTATACGCCTATGTACAGTACGATGAGATACCAGGCCATTGGACACTTGCTAGAGTATAGGCCTTTTCTGCAGATCTGGTTGATCTAGAGTGACAACTTGTTCTCTAGGCATGTATTATGCATATTAGCTGGCAGTTGTGAGGAACGCCGGCCCCTGCATGTCCGTACGGGACAGCGCTGCGCTTGCATCATATGTCCGCTGGGCTGCAGATCGACTCTGGGTCCATAGTCGCGTTACAGTATCATAGATGAAAAACTTTTTCTTTCTTTGCCTCCCTCCCTTGAAACACACCGAACGCGTTGGACTGCCCGGCGCATCCGCCGATATGATCTCAACGCAAAAGAATTTAAAGAAATGCCACTGTGTCAGCTGAGCGTTGAGCGTTGAACAGAGCTAGTAGAGAGCTCTACAGAAACACCTGCCGTTGAACCTCAGGCATATCAAAAAAAAATCGAGAAATAAGTATTGGCTCAATGACACAAGTCATCTGTTGCAAGGGGACGCAACGGCGGTGAAGCATAATCAAATCGAAGAAAAGAAAAGGCAAAAAGAAGGTCAAAGAGGACTCACTTGAAGTCGCTCGTGTCCGGATCGAACGGACTTTCCCCTCAGGCTGGTCTCTAGGTTGATTCGCGGCACGCTCAACTTTCAAGACAGACCGATGGCGACATCCCACTGGGGAGAACGAGCTGGACGAATACGGATCGAGGAGTTGTGTATGTTGTTCATTGAGGGCCTACATGGTCAATCTGACGGGAGTAGCTTCAACCCCCCTCTCACCAACTATAAAATCGACCTATCCTCTCTCCATAGTGGAGGAACTCCCAACTACTCAGAATCCGTTCTTTCAGCCCACCTACAAAAAAAAGACTGAAATCAACGTGGAGGCTTGAAGCGACATAGGCGCACGCACCTAATTCATTCGCACCTGGCCCGTAGACCCTATGGAAGAATTTCTCCTTTGATTCCGCAACAGGCCTCTGTTTCCACGAGAAGAACCAGTCTTCAGCATGGAGGATCATGGATTGAAGCTGCGAGCATCGGGCTAGGATTGCATCGCGGATCGAATCGGGGTCAGATTCATCGCTGGACAGGCGATGATCGTGCAGGACGATGCAGGAGAAGCAAAGAGTGAGTTCCTTGAGCGTCTGCGGCAGTGCTGGGGTGAGTGCGGCGAATAGTTGACGTGCCTGAGGGTTGTGTCCAAGTCAGAATCTGACCAATGCGATATAGTGATCCATACCGCGGTACTGTTTGACTGTGGGGTGAAGATCCTCAGGTGGATGGACCATGAAAGGCTTGTCAAGCGCGGGAAGGGAACAAGCACCCGAGAAAAGTCGTAATGTGTTTCGTCCTTAACACCAGTAATGTCGAGGAAAAGTACTCGTATCGTGGGGCAAGTCTGGAGGGACTCGAGGGCCAGAAGAAGCGAGACGACATCACAGCGACGAAGGTTGAGCAGTACCACAGAGGGGCACAGCGAGAGCATCGCCGGCAAGATTTTCACAGGAATGGAGATATTTTTGACGCTGGGGAATGTCCTATGGCCTGTGGGAGAAGCCACCTCAGACTGCCTCCAGCGGAACCTTAGACCAAGGTTCAGAAGGACCCATTCAGCGTTTGGAACTTTGGACAAAAGGCCAACGAGGTCGCTGGAGCCGCCAGTGGACTGATCGTAGTCCAAGAACACTTTGAGCTTGTTCACAGAGGGGAAGGTGGACAACATGGGAGCAACGTTGGAGTTGCACATGACGGTGAGCTGGCGCAGATAGGCGGGATCGAGGAGAGGAAGGTAGGGGCTCGGGTCGCGGGTCGGGTCGGCGCTCGAGATATATGTGAAGCTGGTAAGGGGCATAGCCGTTGACACCGTGAACTCTGGTCGGGTATCATTGGGATATTCCCAAAGCACGGCCAAGTCCCGAAGAGACGTTATCGCCGCCAGTTTCGTTGGTGTAAGAGGAGGGAAGTCAACGTCGAGTACCCGGAGGCGTTGCATGCGGGTGAACCGCTCCATTTTGTCGAAGAATGCATCGAGGAGGATGCATCCTGCCTCCCCGTCGATCCCTAGCCACTCTTCATTAACGATGAAGGAGAAAGGCCAGGGCTCGATGACGCATGCATGCACGAGGGATGCGATTTCCGGTGACAGCCAAAAGTTGAGGCGCTCCGTGGCCGACTTGAGCGTCTCTTCTCGGGGCAGAAAACGAACGCCTGAAGGTGACCGTGCGACGGCGTACGGGTGAAAATTGAAGTGGGCGAAGAGAAGTGGCCGCGCAAGAGCACAGAACGCACGGCTGGCGGTTGCTACCTGTACGAGGTCCGTCTGGGAGACACCGCCGAAGACCTCCGTCCAGAGCTCGTTGGGAAATTCGCTGCTCATGGTGTCTCGCTGGCGTGTCACACGGCGTGACTCGCTGACTCACGTTTTTCTTCCTGCCATCATCATGGATGTATCGTCGCGGAGGACGAAGCTCGACGGAAACCAGTCCAGTTTCAACGGAACTGGGGGGATTGGCACGCGTCGATGGATCCGCTCGCTTCGCTTTCGGTGCGCAAGTGCATTGCTAAATCTGCCAGCTCTTTTTTATCAGGCGACACCGTGGCTCTCCTCAATCTCGGGACCCATGGAAGTGCGGATCGCAGTGGAGAACCCTTCTTTCGCCACCTTCGAAGTCCTCCATCGCCCGCTATCCAACATGCCAGACACACAGAGCAAATCTCTCGCCTCAAGCATCCGCTCAGCGCATCGCTCATCCTGACGCAAAACCCACGCACCCTTCTTCACCTAGTCGTCCAGTCTATCAGTCCCATGCGGACGACTCCCTGATCGCCAGCGCGATAAATGCGAGCCCCCGGGCACTGCTGAACGCTGGCTCCGTCCCAATGCGTGGAGTCGTTTGCGCCGTCGCCGTCGGGAGAACGAAGACAGGTGCGCTTCTCGTCGACCCCGATGAAGACGAAGAGTCGTCGCTCAATGCAAATGGATGCTTTGCCTTTGCTTTCGGCCACGGTCCAGCCGATGCGCGCTGCGTATGGACGAATTGGCGGACATTTGGTGGAACCACCTTTGGCGAGGACGAGCTGAGATTATGCGAGCAACTCGCACATTCGGCCGCCAGGTCCGTTTGGCTGCGTTTTCGCGGAGAGTGGGCGTCGAGGATGACGAAGAAATGGGGTTTGCATGGTTGCAGGCAGCGTGCCTCTTTAGATGGTGCGACATGATCGGTCCCCAATGTGGCCTGGGAAGTCCGACGCAGAGCACGAAGAGGTCAATATACGCCACACTGAGCATCTATCCAGAAGGATCGGCCAGTTCTTGCAGTCCCGGGCGGAGTATTTCTGGCATACACAGATTTACTAAGATTCACCTGTGAACAGGTTGAAAATTGTATTGGCATGCAGCGGACAGCACTGAGAGACGTTGCAAGGTGTACCGAGGTCAGTGGCAGACGTGCGGCACTTCGAAAAAATGGAGCGGCACTTGGGATCAGTGGTGCGGCAGTAGCGTGACAGTGGTGCGGCACTTTCTTCTAGGCTTGTCACGCGGAGCGGCACTGGAGCGGCAGTGGGCTTTGTCGATGTTCGTCAGTTCGTTAGTTGGGCTGTCAACGTCAGTTGCGTCGATCCTCGTCAGTTCCCCGTCGATCCTCGTCAGTTTGTCGAGATGTCAGCGCAGATCTGCGGGACTGTTGAGATGTTGTAGAGGCGCTCCATGCACGTCGGCTCCGCTGCTCTCCTCGGCGTCCAGCGGTCCGGCAAGGCGGGACTCCCGTAATAGGGAAGATTTCGTCGTAGAACTGAACCACATCAATACTGTGAGCTGGTAAATAGTAAATACATTGTCACGAAGATAAGCCGGTACTTGCCAATTAGGGTCGAAACCGAGACGGTGCGGTCCGCGACAGCCGCGGATGTGAGTGAATTCCAGTTCACTCCAACTTACGATACTATTCTGGCGCGACTGAGGCCTTCTGTGCGCCGCTAATCACAAGTTTTGCACGGCCGCGGTGTAGAGCGCCAACGCATGAATGAATGGTCAAGATATGATGCGCTGTGGGGACTGAGAAGGTCTTTTAGTGGGGCTGAGAAGTTGTTCATGAAAACACTGCCAGTGGTCGTCGAAGACGAGCCGCGGAGGTTCAAGTCATGGTGGTAACATCACTGTGCCGAGTAAATGTCGTACCCAGTAGATAGTGTTCGATATTGTCGAGGATGCGTCCGATAGCCTCGAGAATCGCTGTATTCGGTGCCGCTGGGGCGCCCGTACCCAGGTGCAAGGTTTTGCCAAAACACAGTGTTCGGATACATATATTTCGTGTGCGGCAGATACTCACTGCATTCAGGCCACTTCTAGCCGAAGGTTCATCGAGGTTCAGCGAGGTAAAGCTAGCCTCATCCAGCTCTTTCTAGCTTCGTCTTGCCTTCCCTAGGACCTTGGCTAGGGCACCTTCGTCTAGGTTCAGCGAGGTCATCTCGGCGAAGTTGATCTAGGTTTGGCGGGGCTTGGCGGGGTTTGTTCCATCGCTAAGCCTTCCGCGACAGTGAACGCGCGCCAACGATCGCAAGAATCTGGTGTTGGTCAATGAAATCCACGGCATGAGAAGAGGAAGTAACCCACGCCAAAACTTGCCCCACTCGCGTGTTGTCCTGCATTTCCCGACTGCGAAGGCGTGCTTGAAGGAGCTTTTGCTTGGCGTCAGGATCCAGAACACCTTGGCGTCCTTCGATGAACGCCGGGTCGAGCGATTCACAGGCCAGTATGCCGGAGCAGACAGTGACTGCGCGCCGAACCGCAATTCTCTCCGAGGGGTCTCGCCCGGGGAAGAGTAGACCGGGAAGATGAGTATCGGCTTGTTTGCGTCCGCCCGTAGATGAGGTTCCAAATGAATGCGGGCACTGTGTAAGATCAATAACCGGAATAGATGGAATCACACACAAGACCCACCCCGTCGCGAAATAAGTTGTCGATTGTCATACCATCTGTCTTGGCGCTGTCCGGCGCTGTTATGATGAAGGCCGTCTCCACGTCGAGAAACGGAATCTCAGACGGGACACCGTGCACTCGCTCTAGCCGACGAATAGGCTTCCGGGACGTCACCTGGATTCCATCCGGGAAGGTGAGGAACTCGGACCACACTCCCTCGTCGAGCCACGTCGTATCCGAGCGCTGCCAGACACAGTCGTCGAACAGGTTCTGCACCGTGCCCATATCAACGTCGTTGAGCCTCGGGAGAGGCGGAGAGGGAGACCCCGCGCTGGCAGATGCATGCAGCTCGGGCGGCGGGCGGCGTTCCACGAATTTCAACGGACTTCCACTTGAAAATGGCTTAGAGACAATCTCGGGCACGCTAACGCACTCACTGATCGTCCTGTCCGCCGTACGCCTCCTCGGAATCTAACATTGGCTCCGCAAAGCTCCCAATTCCATCGCTGACGGTCCCATCAGAACGCTGATGCAGATGAGCGAGGAACACTCACGACAGGTCCAAGGACTCGGAATCGTGGTTCCATGGCTTGAAGTCTGAAAACGGCGTGGAGCGTCCAGTACTGAACGTGATTTCATTACACCCAGACACAAAAATGAGCATAAACACACCTTGATTCTGTCGCATATTGACTTTCACTAACAAAGCCTGAGTCCGTAAAGCCTCCGCGGTAGAAACGTTCACGTACTCGTAATATATCGGTGACGAGGCCGCGGAGCGTGAACTGCTGTGAGAATCGTGTCGCTCCAATTCGGCACTGCGTAGAAATCAATACAACGGGTCTACTGACTTGGAAGTATCGGCTTACCGCATAAAGACAGTCCAAGGATCGTGTTGCGGGGCGTCAGACGCAGCGAAATTCATCGTTCTCTCGCTATAGAGAAATGTGACAATGAAAATGGACACCGCGGGGCAAGTACACACCTGAACATATCGAGTTGCTGGGCCAAAGCGGGGAATTGCGGCGGGTAGTTCGTCGGTTCGGCATATTGGCCGCGCCCGAAGATGTCAGAGGAACTGCTCGGGCTGGGAAACATGAAGCCGGAATGGGAAGCGCTGGCATGGGGATGAAACGAAGGCGATGGATCTATGGAATACGATTGCGCGTGTCTCGCACCCGGAAACGATGCCGGCGCCGAGGATGTCGACGTGGATGGGAAAGGAGAAGCACTAAATCAATCAGCGGGGTTCACAATGGCCAGCGGGTAGGACGTACATGTCAAAGTGCCTATCGCCGCGGCTTGGTCCGGGCACGGCATTCCAGCCTAACGCGTCGTGCGGGTCCCACGGCACGCCATACATGTCAAAGGGAAGCTGCAGCGAGAGGAGCATCAGTATCGTCGGATGTGCGGGCAACGGCGCGTCGGACGCACCGATTCGCGCGCTAAACGTGGACACGGCGCGCCTCGTGGTGGGGGGGGGAAAGGAAAGAAGCAGTAACGTCACCGTCACGGCCATCACGTCGGTACCCAATTGGGACGATCCGCAGCACCGTTGCCAAATTTCCATGAACTGACGAATTCTGCATATCGGCTACGTGAACTGACGAAGATGCCCTTCGGCTACCGCAACTGACGAAGATCGCCATTGAACTGACGTTGATGGCGATCAAACTGACGTTGACAGCCCAACTAACGAACTGACGAACATAGACACTACCCGAGCGGCAGTGGAGCGGCTGGCGCGGCGATTTAACCCATCCGGCGGTGTTTCAGTGTCTGAGTTCGGACTCGTGAAAATTGCCGATAACTGCTTCCAATCCGCACATAGTACACCGCCCGAAGGAGAGTTATATCGCGGATGCCTCGTGTCAATCGTCTTCCCAACCCCCCATGCCCGTCTTTGCCCTCGCATTCGGCTCCTTTGGGGACATCCTAGCAACCATTCAGCTTGCCATCAGGATCGCAGTACTCCTTCGCCAAAGCGGCAGCCCCTCCCCTGAGTGTGAGGAGACAGTGCAAGAGCTCAAAGCGCTGAGCAGCCAGCTGGACCTCGCCCACTCCACCCTCCAGGAGACTCCCGAGACTGCGCTCACTCCGGTCGTCGCCGAGCAGATTCAAAACGAGGTCGCGCAGTGTCATCGCATCATGGCCCGGTTCTTCAACAGGCTTGTGGCACCTCAGAGCTTTTTGAAGAGGATCTGGCTGGCCACGGCAGAGGAGAAGTTGCTGGCGGCCTTCAGGACGCAGATCATCGAACGTAAAGTTGCGCTAGGTGTCGTGGTGGGCCTGATTAACTCGTGAGTATGCTTCAGATATCTGGGGACGTTCACGGGTACCGACAGAGGCCGATGCAGGGGTGCCCTGAGGGCCGTGGAGCAGCGCGTTTTCGAGGTCAGCGGCGAAGTTGACCATGGAATCCGAGACATCAACGAGGGTGTCATGGTTGTCCGGAACCGTGTTGACGAGGTTGGCGGGCAAGTCCGCCGTTGGAATGACACCGTGCAAGACTGCATAGCCCAAGTACGTGAGCAAGTTAACGAGGGCAATCACCGCATCCTCGGCGTCGACGAAGGTGTGATGATAGTCCGGGCCCGCGTCGACGAGGTTGGCAGCCAAATCCGGTTGGGGAACGACGTCATGTCTGGGCTGGCAAGCCAGCTGGCGCAAGTCATGGCCGTTATAACTCATGTCCCGCACGGGATCTCCCACGAGACGTTTAGGATCGTCTCCCCGACCGGGATAACGATACCAATACCAATACTATTCTGCAGATCCTACAAAGTGCGTAGACAGAGTCCGTTTGGAAACGTCTCTTGGTTTCTGATCCAAGTTCTCAAGGACCTGCACCGGATTCTCAAGGCATACTTTTCAGGTAGAGAGGATATACCCGGGGCTTCCTATATTACCTCCGGCCACTATGCTGTTGAGGATCGGGGCAGCACAACTGGACCCTTCACCCTAGTTGGGTCAAGTCATACCATACTAAGTCCAGATGAATTCGTGGACGAAGCCGGGGTCGGCGCATGTTTAGAGATCATTTGCATCCGCCCTTCCCCCTTGCTGGGTCCCGATCGGTATACCTGGATCGAAGGCAGCCCAACTGTCGTTCCCTCGTGTTGTGATTGGTATTGGTACATACGGCAGGCGGTAGTGGGGACTTGACATAAAAAACCAGGGAGATCCGAAGTGTCTACTAGTATTATTCACGGGTGTATGATTTTTGGTGTACAAATACATTCAGTTCTATAGTAGGAAGCTGGAAGTCGCCTTGGAGAACGAGCTGAAGAAATACGGATCGAGTGTTCGATGAGAGAAGAGCCTTTGGGCTTGGAGTAAATAAATCAAAAAGGAGTGGATTAGCTATCGCCAAGCTATCGCCCGTTTCCGGATCGAACGGACTCCCCGGGCCGACGGTCGCAAGGCGCATCCCCAAGGTGGAGCACAAGCTGAACGACGATGGATCATGGGTTCGAGTTCTTCACTGAAAGGAGAGCCTTAGGGCTTGAGACAAATATCAATAGAAAAAAGAATGGTGCTTGATCCCACTGGTTATCGCCCGTTTCCGGATCCGACGGAGACTCCCGGGAGGGCTCATCAAAGACTACGAGGCGGAAGTACAGACATCTTGGCGAATGTCGAGCTTGACGAAAGCGGACGATACGTTCCTGTATTGAGGTTTGGTCTCGTTTCATTCGAGGGAGGCAAGCATTACATTAGGGTGTGGTGCGCGACGAAATGGTACATAAGATACGAGGCGAGACGAGACGATATCCCCCGGTGTTCTGACTTACAAACTGTACAAGAAAGCATCAGGACCAATCCACCCTTGACCCAAAAGACACAAAACTCACCTCTTGGCAGGAACACTCTCGTCAGCCAACTGCTCCGGTGTGTTCTCCGCCGAGCGGCACTGAAGCCCGCGTGAAACGAGGGCGATGCGGCTGGCGCGCGTGAGACGAGGAGTCCATCGGCGAAGGAGTACGCGCGAGTGGCGGCGGCGGGCAAAGGCTGAACGAGGTATGTCGGCGAGAGAATTCGAACGACGACGACGGGTATCGTCAGAGTCTGCATCCGCATCGCCAGAGTCCGCGTCAGCGTCAGAGCTATCTGCACCACCGTCCGAGCTTTCACCAGCCTCGCCCGTCGATCCAAACGATTTCTACATCAGGAGAGAATCAGTATTTTGAGCTAGAGCTCATAGATCTCACACGCACCGTCAACAGCTCGAAATCCTTCTTGAACAGCGACACCTTGGTCGACTTGTCAAACAAGCCGAAGAAGCTTCCCGTTGCGCCGGCGCTCAAATCGATTCCAGCGGAGATGGTGAACGAGCCGCCGAAGCTGGCGTCGGTTTGTTGGTTGCGGTGATGCTGGATGGGGCGGCGGTGGATGTCGATGTGGGGGCGGCGCTGGTTGTGGTGCTGTTGGCGGCAGAAGTGGAGTTGCCCGATGAGCCGTCATCGATGGAGGTCGAGTTCCTGGTGGATGCGGTCGGGAAAAGAAAGAAGGAGAGGGACGACGGCGTACGAGTTGGATAGATCGTCAGAGTCGGTGGAAGTGGAATTGCCCGATGAACCGTCATCGATAGAGGTCGAGTTCCTGGTTATGCGGTCGGGAAAAGAAAGAAGGAAAGGGACGACGGCGTACGAGTTGGATAGATCGTCAGAGTCGGTGGAAGTGGAATTGCCCGATGAACCGTCGTCGATAGAGGTCGAGTTCCTGTCTATGGGTTTGGGAAAGAAAAACAGGCAACTAGGAACGCACGAGTTGGAGAAATCGGAGTCGGAATCATCCGTGTTAGAGTCTCCGGTGTCGACGCTGGTAGAGTTCGAGTCCGATGAGCCATCGTCGATGGAGGTCGAGTTCCTGTGTGTGCGTTTGGCAAAGAAGGACAGAGAGGCAGACGGCGTACGAGTTGGAGAGATCGTCTGCGTCAGAGTCGGAGTTATCCGAGTCGGAATCCCCGGTGTCGATGCTGGTAGAGTTCCTGCCCGGGCTCAGCAGCTGAATGAACTTGAAAGGGAGGTAGATGACATACGACGTAGAGTCCGCTGTGTCGTCGAGCGAGCTGTCGTCTGTGTCTGCGTCTGCGTCTGCATCCGTATCGTCACTGGTAGGGTTCCTGGTTTCAATGAGCGTTCCCACTGGACATGCCACTCACGAAGCGCCAGACTCATCATCGTCGTCTTGACCGTCAGCTGCATCCGCGTCCGCGTCCGCATCTCCAGATACATCCTGGTCTTGGTCCTGGTCGGCCGTCGAGTCAGAGCCGTCAGAGTCCGTCGAAGCATCCGAGTCGTCGCTGGCGGTCAAGCTGCGAAAACGTGAGAAGGACCATACGAGCCTCACATGTGGGGGAAGCATACTCAGAGGTATCGTCGCCGTCTCCGAAGTCCGCATCCGCATCGCCGGACCTACGCAGGCGGTGAGTTGGTGGTGAGGAGCGAAGCAGGGTGGTGGGAATTTTCTCGGCTCAATGATCCGAGTACACACGCCCATGTGACGATGCCAAACGCGAAGGAAATGCTCACCCAGAATCGTCACCGGCATCCACGTCGCCAGAGCTAGAATTACAGTTCAGCCAAGATGAAATAAACTCACAAGAGAGGAGACGCGTACGTATCAGCTCCATCGTCCTCTGTTTGCCCGTCATCGCCGACATCGAGCGACGAATCGTCTGTCGAGCTGCGGAGAAGGTTAGCACTCCTTTAAGATGAGAAAGGATATATACTCACTCATCAGTAGGGTCCCCAGCGTCCAGGCTGTCGTCGCCAGACGTATCATCCGCGTCCGAACCATCATCGAGGGAGGAGGTATCCGAGTCGTCTGCGTCCGCGCTGTCGTCCAGGCCCGAATCGTCAGCCGAGTCTGAGTCTGATCCATCGGAAGCATCTCCAGAATCGAAATCATCGTCAGAGTCGTCCGTCCCAGAATCAGCGTCAGAATCGTCCGAGTCCGAGTCACCCAAGTCGAGATCGTCCGAATCATCCGAATCATCCTGGCGCTTCCTTTTCTTGTCAGCTTGCTGGATGGTCTCGCTGGCGCCCTACAAAAACCTATCAGCAACACAAAACGAGAAGTTTAAAAAGAAAAAAGAAAAACCCACAGCCTGAGCCTCGACCTTCAGCTGCATCGTCGCCGACGCATCCAGATCCATCGACACAGTAGCCTGCACAACACCACCGAATGCGGAGAGCCCGAGGTTGATCGATGGGATGAGGTGTGCTTCTACGGTGCCTGTGGCGGCGGCTTTGGTGTCCGCGGAGAGTTTTAGTGCTGTCGTGGGGTGTCATATCGAGCTTATCAGCACAGAAAAGGAGGAGGAAGAAGGGAGGAAGGAAGGGAGGAACGAGGACTAACGCGTATCGCCCAACTGAAACGCGCCCCCACTCTGCTTGCCATTCGGGGGGAACACCAGCTGCGCATTATCGATATGGTAGTTTATCCCGACGGTCATGTCCACATTGAGGTCGAGCGTGCCTTTTGCGTTGGCGTTGACTTCGAATGTGGGGCCGATGGAGAGGATGCCGGGGAAGTCGAGGCCGGGGATGCCGGTCTCGAAGAGCTTGATGTTGCCGGAGGAGATGCTGCCCTTTGTACACAGTTTCACGTCAGAACATAGAGGGAAACTGGTAGAAAACAGAAAAAAACGCACAGAGAGGTCCGCAGTCATATCAAGCTCGCCGTTCAGATCCGCCGTGAGGCCTTTACAAGCAACACAGTTACTACGACACAGGAAAACGCGCAGCAAACAAACGCACCAGCAATAAGCGAAAACGCGCTAATCGTCGGCGGGACAATCGTCCCACTCGCAGCGATCCCGAGCGTGACGACTGCGTGGCCCGTGGCGGAGATGTCGGCCGAGGCTTTCGCAGCTACATATCATATCATATCATATTAGTTGCTGAAGATGGGGGACTACGTACTGATAGGCCCGCAAGACACCTCCTGCTCGAACAACGACACTTTCTTGTTGAAATCCGCCGCGGGGAGCGCCTGGGATTTGTTGATGTCGATGGTGTTTGCGCTTGAGACTGCATTGGAGATCGCTGTGATGCGAGGGTGTCAGTTCTTATTCACCCCCAGACAGAGAGAGAGCGGAAGGAAAGGAAAGGGAAGGAAGGAAGGAAGAGAGAAAGGCAAGGAAAGAAGAAAAACGCACAATCAGCCGCATTCGCCACAAAGCTCTTGAACCCAGCAACCGACTGGCGGTGATTCAGCCTACTATGGCGCTTTGAAGCCGCTGCAACTGCAGTGGACGTGTCGTTCGCTCCGATGAGATCGTTCAGGCCCGGGACGTTGATGCCTTTGATAGCGAGGTTCACTGAGCCGGTCCTATTTGGTGGGAGGTGATCAGGATGGGTAGAAAGAAAGAAAGAAAGAAAAACGCACTTGGTGTTATTCACAGCAGCGTAGTTCGTATCCAGCGTGACTGCCTGGACTTGCTGCGTCTGTTGCCTTGACTCGGGCTGGAGAGAACGACGAGGAACGAGGCGGGCGGCGATGGACGCTGGGATCGATTGGTCGTCGGGGATCCATGAACGTGCGATACGCGCAAAGGGGCCTTTGCCGCACTATACGATTGGTCGAAGGTTAACGGGGGTGTAAATGGATGAAGGAAGGTACGACGGACATTTTCAGGCAACCTCACAATCGTATCAACCGCTCCATGCCCCGCAAACAAGTGCTGGCACATCGACTCGTATTCGGCGCCGGGCATGCAGACGAGGCGGATGTCCTGCGTCAGCGCGGTGGGGTCGCATCCCAGGATTTGCCAGCCGGCGGCTTCGGTGATGTCGCCGATGGCGGTGTGTGCGCCGGCGGACTGCAAGTACGAATAGATGAGTGGGAGGGAGTGGACTTGAGAGTGAGGACGTACGAGTTGGATACTGCCGGAAGACGTGGAACCGTTGGTCGAGGGGAGGTCATAAGAGCATACACCGGAGAGACAGGGCTGTAGGGAGGAGTAAGCCAATCTCAAAGAGAAGAGAAACTGAAACAAACAACACACCTTCTTCTAGTCATTATGAGCGCGCACTGCGCCGAGGAGAGATAAAATCAAGATTGCAGACGCCGCCATTGCGAGTTCTGCAAGAGAAGAAGGGAGAACGAAAAAGCCGACTAGGGCTCGAGGTGATCAGAGAAAAGAGTGTACGGGCTGGCCCGGGAAAAAGAGGGCGGGCGGCTGGCAAGAGAAGAGAAGAGAAGGGAGAAGGAGAACGTGGAGCGAAAGGGAGTCAGAGAGCCGAGTACACTCCCTTATATTATAAACGCCATTTAGTTCGAGTTATTTGGCAGTCCTTGAAGCTTGCATCAGGGGTGGGACGTCGTTACTACGCTGTCGAAGATCCGTGTCTGACGTGTGTGTTGTATGCGCGCCAGCGTCGAGCGAGATGGAGATGGAGCGCAATCTGTTGCCACTGGCAGTTCCAGTGCGTCGCCAAGGGCCGTTAGATTAGATGAGGCAGATTGCACTGTTTGAAGCTCGAGCCAAACTGCCCAAGGGAGAAGGGAGAGATGTGGCGGCATTTGGTCGCACGTCGAGCTTGGGTGGCAGATGCATCACAGGCGCGGAAGATGGACAGACGAAGTTGATAGCTGAGTCTAGATGGGCAGATTCCGCATGGCCGTCCACGGGCGGCGAATATGAGCCGCGGTGACAGTAGTGGAAGCAAGGTGCGAGAAGGTGACTGTGATGTGACGTAGTATGATGAGGGTGACCGAATGTGACTATTTACCACGCGCTTGATCCGAGTCGGCTTAGAGCGTTTAAAACGAGAAAATAATAAATTCACGTAGTTCGCCAAAAACAGAATGTTGCGGAAATTCAAGTTGTACTCAAATAAGTTGGGATTCACCAAAGGCCTTTACTGTATATATGTGGACAGAAACATATCGTAGCTGGACTATGCTGATTCTGCGCTCGACAGTTTGAAACCAAAAGAAATATTAGGAAGACCAAGTCATAGAAATCGGTGTAAGCTGCGACTGGACTCCGAGGCTTTGCAAGCAGCCATAGATGTTTCCAATATCCGCGCCGCACACCAGCGCGAGGCCGCCCGTGGCGAGCGGAACCACGTAACAGGTCTGTTTGGCGGTGTTCCAGAACGACCCAAACTCGTGTGACGAGCAATCGACTTGGAAACTGGGCGATACTGGTGAAGCCCATGCGTAGACTCCGGGGCATAGAGTTTCCAGACCTTCGGCGCCGTCACTGGCGAGTGTCAGTCCGAAATATGCGGCATTTCCGGCATCGGTGATAGTTGCGCTTTGTGTGGACGTTCCCGTGGAAAGCCAAATGAAGCCTCCATTCAGCGTCAGCTTTCCAGTACTGCCGGCGGAAAAACATGCTGCGGGGGTGACATTTGGCCCGCCTGCGGAGTTGGTGGACGGGTCTTTGGTTGGATCCCCGTCCGGGGGGAACGGGATTTGATCCCGGAGGTTTGATGTTCCAAACATCGTCGAGTACCGAGGAGACGGACGACGCCGTAATAGTGACCTGGCAAATTATCAATCCGCCTCGCTAGCAGACATTGGACTACGGGCTCACGGAGCTGATGATGGACGCAATCGAATCTGGGATAGTTCCCAACCCGAAAATATCGGTCAGGCTTGAAATGGTAGATTGGAGGGTGTCCTGAGCAACTGCGGTGGACCCCAGAGTGAGGGCCATGCCAGCTGGATTGTTTGCTACCGCCTAACACAAACGAGTTGGCAATTTGCTAGCCTTGCGGAAAAAAAAACTTACTGCCGCTGCCGCTGCTGCTGCCGCGAGTGCTGCCGCCTGAGCGGCTTCTGATGCCGCCTTTGCCGCTGCGGTAACATCAGCGGGTTGCGATTGCCGCTCCCGAAAGAGCTATTCGGCATGAGAATAAAAAACGGAAGTGAGCGAAGGACTCGCCAGCCTTTGCTGCGGCGGCAGCCGCTGCCGCCGCCGCCGCATTAGTCTCTGCATCAGATGTTGGCGACGGAGTACTGGTCGCCGTCGTCTATTTAAAAAAAAAAAAAAAAAATAGGATGTTAAACCTGAAGGATGGTCACGAACTTTTGTACAAGTTGTCGCAGCTCGTATCTGGGGATTGACGTCTGCCTCCCAGTTCCGAGTGCTGGTCGTCGAGTTAGCATGACTTCGCGCATCTATCGCGGCCACCGCTCGGGGTACAGGGTCGTCAACTGAACCAATGGTGCATGGACGACAGTCAAAATTCCTATAGCTTTTCGTCGGTCGTAACGCTATCGCA
This sequence comes from Mycena amicta, assembly GCA_029282125.1. Taxonomy (NCBI): domain Eukaryota; kingdom Fungi; phylum Basidiomycota; class Agaricomycetes; order Agaricales; family Mycenaceae; genus Mycena; species Mycena amicta. Next base: position 157,094 of record JARIHP010000043.1, on the reverse strand, counting down.
TCGGACGGATAATCGTATGGAGCTCTGGGAAGCGGGGGTGGTCGCGCGCTCCCTCTCGTGACAATTAGGATCTCGCCATCGTCTTTGTTCTGGATAAACGCGCCGCCGGGGTCGAGTGTTCCGACCGCCGTGGGCAAAGTACCAAGCGGTCGAATGTCGACGAGGCTCAAAGTGTACTGATGACAATTACCAGGATACTTGCTCCCGCGGCCGCTGGTCGAAGACCACTTTGACCTCGCGTCGTTCTTGGCCAGCAGGAGCTTGGATACGGCGGTCTGAAGAGTACTTTGATAACCTTGTTCGCGTTGAGGCACTGCTTTAACGACAGCACCGTTCTCTTTGCCGCCTTCCAACGCAGCGTTGAAAGGAAATTCGTCGCATGACACCTAATCAAGCATCAATGAACCAGTGACGGACACGAGTATCCTCACGCACAAGCCAATCGAGGGGATCGTGTTGCTCCTTGTTGCACCCTCCCTCGCGGAATACATCCTTCACAGCCTCCGTGCAGACTGAGTCCCGACGCGTGTTTGAGCCAAAGGGGTCATACGTCAAAACGACTTGATCGTTTGTAAGGAATCCTGAGCCGCGGATGTTTTCGCAAATATTGGGCATGTAATCACAGTAATATGTGAGAACAGGGAGCGGATTCGGAACATCGATCGGCAAGCCGGATCTGCACCTGTCAGAGCGCACAGCGGGGCGTTTGACAAGATGCATGGGCGGAGGGGGAAGAGGAAGGTCAACCAACGAGTAGTTCCGACGCGCCGCGCGCGCACCCGAGAGGCTGAGCTCAAGTGGAACCTTTTCCGTGCCGTTCGATATGTATACAGGGGGAGGGATGTTTGGCGGGAAATATTTGGGAAGGCTGGCGACAGATCCAACAAGGTTCGCTGCCGTGCTTGCGGGGACCGCAGCGACGGGGAAGACTGCCAATTGGAATGGATTAATGGCGGCCGCCCGGGGCTGAACCGCAGCTGCCGAGGCGATATCCGTGTAGTTCGGGGGGCGTCTGGGGAGTATTGTCGTCGAAGCACCAGGTCGAGTTATCAAATGGGCACGGGGAGTCGGGAAGCGGGTCCCAGACATCGGTGTTGTTGTCGCGATCCGTGCTCGGAGGGTAGTGAATGGGTTGATTTCCCGGAAAGGTCACGATGGGTGTGTCATAGAAGTGCAGCCAGTCGTTCAGGTTGAGGTAAGGGATCTGGCCGTTGACGCAGAGTGTCCCGGAGCAGAACTGTGTCGAGTTAGCGCTTAATGAAGTGAGTATGCGCGGAAAACTAACCGCAGTCCACGTTGCGATATCGGACCACCACGAGAGAACGTCGTCTCCAGAACTTGAGCGTCGTCAGCCGCACATCTCCGCGGAGAAAACGAGATTCCACGTACAACGGCCAGTTGTTCGTGTTTGTAGCTTGAATTGTGTTGTAGAAGTAGTTCACCAAGTCAGCTAGGAGGCTCCAGAGATGAGCGTGGATTGAGCGGGACAAGAGACACGCACTCCATGTCACTGGGCAGCCGCCAGAGGCAAATGCGCAAGATCCCACCATAGGAGCGTACACCTATTAGCAACGATTAGCGGGACTGTGATATTGGTAGCGCCAGAATGCATATATGGTTGATATAAGGTTGCAAAATTATGGTTGAATGAGCACAGCTTGAGCATGGTTTGAGCACAGGTTGCCACATCTTCGACGCAGGTTTGCACAACCTGTGTTTGTTTTATTTTTTCTCCTAGACACAGGTTGGTGCAAAAATTCCACACAGGTTTTCGAAAAGTCGAGCAGCACAGGTGATTGTGGGGGACACAGGTCGATTTCATTAAATGTCACAGTCAGATCAGAGTTGATCAGAAATCTGATCCGGCTGTGATAACATCAACAGAGGGCCTTGCTCTCAACCTTCACTGTTCACAGAAAACATATCTCGCCTTCTACTTGACCAAATTGCTCCAATTTTCGCATTTTCATAAACGGTTTTCAAGGGGAGCTCGAATATAGTGTGTTTGGGGCAATATTTGAGCAGCCTGTGGTCCCAGAAGCCCACCAATTCAACCCTGATAAGTGAAACTGAATCCCCCATCGAGAATACTGGACCAATCCAATACTAAGTGTATTTAGAGAGTCACTATGTAGCTGCCTTTTGCCCAACCAGCCGTAGGGAGCAGTTAAACTGCTCTCGTTTCCTCCAGACATAGTTCCAAATGCGGAAATGCCGTGATCGGCGTTCGCAAACGCCGCCGGTTGACATGCCCGATGATTCTCCGTTTCTTCCCACCACGACGACGCCAGCCAGGCCAGCCGCTCTCCCTTCCCTCCCAAACGGCGCCAGTTCCGGCGCCGCCAATGCAATGCGCCATCCGAATGCTGGCTACGCTGCTCGTTGCTGCTCGTTGCTTCCATTTCGCCGCGCTATCACTCGCGCGTTGCTGCTCTCGAAGCGACTGGCGAAGCCCGGAGCGATAGGAGATTATGGGATGGGATAAAGGTGGCTGATTTGGAGACGGAGCAAGGATCGAAGGATATCTGATCATGACTATGGGTCGTACGTCGTCCCCAGCCGCTTCTGAATTCGAATCTTTTGACCCCGGCTTTTGACCTGCCACGAGAAAAACTGTCATCCCAACCACAACCCACGCAGTCTCTGCTTGAAAGGCACGCTCGCGCCAGCAGGCCTCTCCCCGCTTCCACTTCACGCCTCTTCGTGCTCCTGCTGCCTGGCTGAGTCGCGCTTTTCCCCGGCCCTCGGTCATGCTTGCGCTCATGGAGTATGTGACTCTCACTGACTGAATCCGATGGGAAAATGGCTGCCGTCCAGGATATATGAACGCGGAACGGATACGAGCGTGTAGGGGGTGAATATTGGCAGGTCTCTGCGCTCTCCCTCCAGCTCATCCTAATCGTAGAACCAACACTTTACTCGACCCTCCATCCATCAGCTATGCTGTTCAGTGTTCAACGGCCAACCCCACCGCAAGCGCGACGCGCGCCATGACCGTTGCCTCATGTTCTCTGCGGTCTACCTCTGGAAAGAGGTGCTAGAACACCCTGTGAGCGGGGGATGGCCACCACCAACGTTTCCCTATCAAATCCTGTTTTACGCCGCAGCCCGCTGCCCGGAACAATAGAATGACATAGCTTGTCCTTATCACCAAAGGTCTGGACTAAGCCTCAACCGCCCGTAGGCTCGCTCTGCGACTGAGCTGCAGAGAGGCAGAGGACCTATCTCCCCAGCTACTGCAGCAGCACCTCGATGACTGCCCTATATAGCGCTGCAAAATTTCCCCGCTGTTTTCGAACGGGATTCCACGACTTCTGCCGTCATCGTGGACGGCGACGATGAGCGATCGCGGTCATCGTTTGACACGACGACGACGATCCCGATCAATCACAGAGCTGTTCGTACGGCCAGCCAACGCTCAGCGGAAGGTGATTTTGAGGTGATTGATCAAAGTGCAAGTTATCGAGCGGGATGCATCATGGCGTGTCGCTGATCAGCGGGCGTGATGCATCATATCCCAGGTGGGGTACGAAATGTGCAAAGACGGATGGGGAGACGCGCTGCCCGCTCAGCGTGAACAATGGCGGCCCAGACCATGTTCTTATCGATCCCCAGCAGACTCCGAGGGTGCGTGTCGTGTCTACTGTGTTCCACGAGTGGCATGCCATGCAACAAGCTCAACACATTGAGCGTTCGAGATTGTCGACGACGCGTGACATCAACACCCCTGTTCTGTCTCTTCGCCGAGGAGATGCTGCTCGATATTTCCCACAATACAGACTTTACGAAGGTTCGGACATGCAGCCAGCTCAAATCTCGAGGTGCTATTACCGGTTTTGAACTCCAGACGAGGACTCCGTTTCTCCACTGAATACAATTCCTCGTCCGCAATTAGAAATAGATAGATAAATAGAAAGAGGACATTAGAAAATCAGTGCTTGGTTGGGTGGAAGTAGCAACTAATAATATCTAACGCACCAGAGACAATATCACACCGGAGACAATCTCTGCTCGGATGCACGCTCACGACGCCGGCCCATGTTGCGTCATCCACTAGCATCATAACCCTGCACACCGACAGAGGACAACTGGATACCTGCAGGAAGGAGTTCCAGGGGTGATTCTCCAACCCGCAGCTGTCCAGTTGTCCAATGCCGACAGCCGGGGGTGGGGAGCAGACAAAGTCTGACGAACACAGTCCCAGTGACATGAGCCAGCCCAAGACGGAAAGACAGAAGAAGGCAGCGGGTGGGAGCCTATGAGATAGAACACGGGTCAGCGGAGAGAGAAGCAAAAGAAAGCGAGACAGGGACGGACGGACCAGGACACAATCTCTGCATCTTATACGTCGCCCTGTCGCCTTGTGCCACTCAAATGACGATCGCTCGTTGCCTTGGTGGTTGTCGAGTTGCGTCCGAGGCTACAAGGGATTGAAAAGGGGAGTGAGAAGGAAGAGCGAAAGGGTCGCCCGAGGAGTCGGCGAGGACAGACCTCCGAGATGTGAGTCGCATTGTCCGAGTCGGTGATTTATCCTCGCATCGAAGATGTCTTGAGGACATACCCGACACTGTCGTGCCTTGCGGCACCCAGTGCGCCCTTGCGGGCCCCGTGCTTAGCCACTCTAGGTGAGGCACATTAGGGTAGAATGAAAGAACAACAGAGTATGTGACAGTACACATAACGCGTTGGCATCGTTCCCACGATCACGCGCTGGCCAAAAGGAGCTTAGTGTGACGGACATGTCATCTCACCCGCACCACGACCTCTGTCGGACCAAGCCAAGTAGGGGCCGGTCTAACCGCATCCAAAGATGTGGTAGCTTTCTTCAAACAGCTTCGGAACTCCTCTTGATGTCCCTCCATAGCCCCAAATCATCTGCTTGTCTCCCGTGTGGTCAATCCCGGGCCTTCCCCTAGTCGGAGCTCACCGCCTTTTATTCACTTCATGAACTCATTTTGGATCTTGTGAACGCGAAGTCCTCTCTGTCGGGATGAAGACTTGTCGATATTCTCAATCGAAACAAGGCTTTCACGACCCTGCGAGCGGACGACACTGATCTGCACTCGCCATCTCAGCAGGGTTGCCCTGGGACTTTATCGTGGGTGCGCAATCTTCTATGGACTGATTTCGCGGATCTCATCACACGCAGGGATGCTTCAGGGACCCACCGCAACAGAACGGCCAAGCAGGATTGACACGACCTACTTCAAGTGCCCGGTCTGCTGCAAGAGGCGGGTTGCCTCTGTTGCTGGCTGGCGCTTTCGGAGTCCCGGTTTTTGCATTCTGTGCCAGCGGCGGACACGGTAAGCGCATGTCCGACGCCCGGATGTTTTCCCACATGCTGCTTTGATTTCTCCAGGCGTTCAACCCCAAGTAGCGAAACTTCGGCGGCATGCGGGTGTGTATATTTGCCGGAGAATCTGAAATCTCATCCGATTTTTCACCCAGAATGGTTTACATCAAAATTTTTGACCGCTACGAAATTTATTCATCTGGCCTCTTCTCAGCTGTGAATATTTGGCTGCTGGGCTGGTTAACTCTGGAACTACGACTGAAATTAACCCCATATTTCTCAGATTTTTCCAACGGTCTTCTGGTCCCTAGTCCTCGTTCTTGAGACAAAGTTTGGTCCTTCCCTTTCGTGTTTTGATTTCTCCAGTGAGAGCTTCGGCTTGCGCGCAGATGCTTGCTGCATGGGCAGTTGGAGATCCACGTCCGTGATGTCGGTCCATCGAGTTGCGCTATAAGTCAAAGGCTGGTCCTCGAAACGCCATTTTCCCTCCCTCTTCCCGCTATCTTCACAAAATGTCCTCATTTGCTCCCCTCGTCGCGCTCCTCGGCGCGTGTCGCAACCCCAACTGCCCCAACGGTTGCGGGATCTTCTTCACCAAGGCCACCCCGATCCTTCCAGACACCCAGTGCATCATCTGCCCGTGTCTCGCAGCGCAGCACCTCCCGAGCGCGAATGTAGGTTCCCTCCTTTTTAAAAATATCCTTGGTTCTGATGTTCTCTGCAGGAAGCTTCTTCTGCTGTACGCCCTCCGTTTTGCCATTTGTGAGATCTCACCGTTTCAACAGGGTCAGACGTCCGCTCCTGGAGAGCAGACTGTTCCTTCTCAACCTGGGGGCGTCTCTGCGGGCAGAGGCCAGGCGATTCCAAGCTCAGTGTGTGGTCGTCCTCATCGTATGTCCACTCCCTCTGACGTTTTAAACAGTCTGCCGGCAGTGTCGGCAACCCAGTCAAACCTCTCGGTGTCTTCGGCGCACGAGGTGCTCCAGCGTCTGCATCGTCGTCGTCCAACTCGGTAGGTTTCCACCCATTCGCTCTGAGACATTCACTCGCTTACTGTTTACCCCCCTCTCCTCCAAGACCACCAACCCGCTGGCGGGACTCACCGCTGGGCCGGATATTTTTCGCCAGATGCTCAAGAACGCTAATCGGTTCAACCCGGCGGAAAAGGTGTGCACCTACCGGGTCTTGGGCCATAACACTGCCGCTGAATCGTCCAGTCCCTGCAGGACCTCCACACCGCAGCTCCAGGCGGCAAGAAGACCAAACCCGCCGGGGCCGGCTCCAAAAAATTCACGCTCGTCTGTCTCCCGTTCACGTCCGCAATCGCAAATGAAACTTTCCGCCGTCCGAGTGCCAACTTGTAAGTCAATCTTTATTCAACTGTCTTACGATATAATTTCACGCTTTGCACAGAGTCACCACGCTGGCGGAGGCGAGCTACATTGCGCGGATCTCCCTTCATCCCACTATCTCCAACGACAAACTCTATACCCTCATTCAAGACCACTTTCGACACATCCCCGAAATTCTCGAGTTCGGGTTTCAATTACTCAAAATGAAGAGCGTCAAAGCCGGGTCGTCCGATCTCGTCGTCCGTCTTGAAATGGAATTTTCGTACGACGCGGTTCTCGTGTACGTCGTATTACTAATACAATGCTTTTGACTTCGACTGACCACTGGCTTCAAGTGCAACGGGAAGAACCGGGATTCGTGGATGTAGCGCCTCGTGGCCCCAGATCGTCTACATATCCCTGCCGTCCCATGGTCCCGACTTGGCAGGCTCCTCGCAACTGCCGATTCCCGTCGAATCCGACACCAGTACCCGTGTAAGTCCATTGTTCCCTCAGCGTCACATCTTGCACTGACGCATTCACAGACATCATCCGGAAAACGCGCCGCCACCGCTGTACGTTAAGCGCTTCCGTTCTTCACCGTGCCAGTGATCACTCGTCTGATTTCCGTGACTGTAGATCGACGTATCAGACAGTGAAGATGTCGACACTCACCGGCGTAAGCAGCGCAAACGCACAGAGCCAGCAGTCAGGTTTCCCTCTCTCTCGATGATATGCATACCTGATATGCCGTCCAGAAACTGTCGGACTCTGATGACGACGATCGCGACGACCGTCCATTAAAGCAGGGACGGAAACGCAAGGCGCCCGAGGTACTTACACCGTTGTCGTTATAGCGATGTCTGACTGCTCTGTCGTAGGCTAGCTCATCGGAAGACTCTGACGACCAAGCCCCTCAGGCTCGATCTCGGAACCATCGTCGAGCGCCTTCAAAGGCGGCTGGCAAGAAGACGGCTGTACCAGTATGAATCTTGTCTTCGCTCTAGATCCCTGTTTAATCTACGCCATGCAGCCCAGCTCATCGGAGTCGTCTGACTCGTCTGACCGGACGCCCGCTCGCAAGCGGAGACGCCGTTCTTCCAAGTCGGCTGGAAAGCGGAAAGCCACGGAGGTATTGGGTGTCCTTGAATCTCCGACACGGCGCTGATGCTTCACAGCCCCCTCCATCGTCTTCGGACGACGACTCTACGACGCCTCGACCAAGACGGAAGAAGGCTCGGGCCGCCAAGGTGAGCGTCGCGTTGCCAATGGTGCATCAAAAGATCCATATGGACTGACGTGTCGGATCAACAGAAGCCTGTCTCCGACAGTGATTCGGATCTTCCCGAACCTCCGACACTTAGTTCGGCTGCCAAGGGCAAGCAGAAGGCCAAGGACGAAGTGCGTCGGCCGACTCCTATCGTCTGTTTACATCTTAACGATAGTCCACAGGGCACCGCATTCCACAATGGCGAGTATGATGCGGACTTTGCTGCTGCTGAATCAGACGATGAAGCGCAGCCAACCGCTCAGGTCCGTGAAACATTCGCATCCCGAATCTGACACTAACGCGCAATGCAGGGAGAGTCGGGGTCGTCCGCAGAGGTGCGCGCGATACCACTTCTTCCGTCGTCTCGCTTATTAATGAAATAGCCGCGCCCAATGTATCCCGCTTCACACGAAGCCCTCATTCGGATCCTCGCCAACATGTCGCAGCCTCTCGGCAATCGTACAGCAGTCTTTGTGCGTATTCCATTGCCATCCTGTTACCATTGATTAAATTCCATCCAGTACGCATCAGACCCGCAAGGGATCTTTGTCGCCGGTCTCAAATCAGCAACGCTTTTATCCACGTTCTGTGATCTTCTCGCCAATCCCGCAACCAGCAGCACCATCATCCTGCCCTCGCAGATGCCCGACTTTATTCGCAACACCCTGGTCTCCGAGTTCGACCCATTCGCTGCCGTCATGCTGCGAATCGGTCGCGACCCAAATCGACTAGGTATGTTTATTTCCTCGTCGATATTGCAGATCACTTACCAACGTCAGTGACGACGGAGGTGGAGAAGGAGTTTGACGAACTGTTCTTCCTTGGGCCGGGCGGTGTCCATGGCATCATGACCCACCTCGACACCGTGTACATCGCCCTCTACCAGCTCGAGCGGCGTGATGTCAGTCCGGCTGACATTACCGTTGCCTGGAATGCTCTCGCTGGGCTCTCTTCCACCTTGTTTCGCGGAGTACAGCACCTTCGCTTTCCGCTACTCTCGCAGCTATTGGGACCCGGCTGGCGGCTTCCGCGACTTCGACCTCTTCCGTGACGCTCACGATAGCGACCTTCCGGTATGGGGCTCCTCTTATTCGTTTGTAATAGCTGAGGAACAGATATCAGCGTGCCACGAAGGGCGAACACGACCGCCTCCGTCTCAACCTCCTCATCACCGCCATCGGAAACCTCGACGTGGATGTAGCGCTCATCCAGCTCATCCAGACGTTCGGCGACGCGGCGGATTCGAAGCAGATGAACAAGGACCGCATCCTCCGCGGTGGCCAGTACGGCATTGGACGGGTCTTCGATCTCCTCGTGGCGCCCTTCCTCGATGAGCACGACATGAGCAGGGCCGGGTACGCTGACATGCTCGCCCTCCTCACCAAATTCTTTGAGGCAGTTGTCCGCATCTTGAAGAATTGGCAGAAGAGCGGCGGGAAGAAGGCTCCTCCGGTAAGCCCTCTTTGTTGGCTTGAATGCTGGACTGACTCGGAGTTATCTCGCACTTAGAGCAAAGCAGCACCCACCGCCGAGGTACGGTTTTCGCTCACTGTCTATGTCCGCTCACATTCCCCTCAGGCATCATCCTCAAGCACTCGGAACACACGTAGCCAGAGCAGACATCAGTAGGCACACGTCGCATTTGTACTTCTTGCAATTGATGATCCTCTTTCTCCTTCGTAGACCCACTGCAAGTTCGACCCTCTCGGATGATGATTCAGCGTCGACGCTCAACGACGATCCCGTCGCCGAGCCTGAACCAGCCTCGCAACAGCCACCTCCGTCAGTTCCTCCACCGTCGACGACTCAAAGTTCTGCTCCTCAACAACCACCTCGCGCGGAACCAGCGAGTGAGTGTCACTTCCCGCCTCTTTTCGATATACTGACTTGAGTGAACAGTCGAGAGCGAGGACGAGACGGACCGCATCTTCCGTCGGGCTCAAGAGCAGTGGGATGAAATGCGGAGACGGCGCGCTGCAGCAGCTGCGGCTGCCCATGCCCGTCGATATCGTCGTCGCCAGCCCAGTCCTCAAGCGGGTCCATCGCGTCCACGCCCCCAGCCTCGTCCTCAGCGTAACCAGGCTCGTGCCAACCCCGTTTGGATTGATCCGACGGCGCTACCGGCCGATGATCTCGAGGACGGGCGCTCAATGCTGAATCGCTCGCGTTTCTGGAGCAATCTGGTGCGCTACATCCTGGAACGATTCCCTCATCCGGAGGCATCCCGCCGCGTTACTGTGGACAGCATCCTGTCTGCTGGCCTCAATCGCGACCAGCAGTTTCGCCGTCTATCCTTGGTGAGCTTTCCACTGTCTGCTAGTGTCGCGTTTACTTACATTTCTTCTCAGATCTACCATCCGGATCGTAATATGACCCAGAGCTCGCACTTCCTTACCGTCGCTCAAATCATCACCCAAGCTCTCAATACCGCGCGCAAATCCAAGGCCGATTGAGTGAGCTGGTGCTCATGTACCTAGATCTAGTAGTTCTTTCGAACCCATTTATTTTGTTTTCGCTCGCCGTGACATAGTGTGATGCGGTGACTCGCCTCTTTCGCCGACCACAATCGCCCACTTCCTCCCTCCTCTCTCCGTTGCCCAAATGGGCCTCAAACTCGCTAGGACCGACGTCAGAGGTCTGCCGCGCCTCCCACTCGATGCTTGGCCCGGCCCGTATGTCTCACTTTGCACTGGTGGCGAGCCCCCCATCCGCGAGCATTGTCTGCTGCTGTCTGGCCACCAGGTCTTAACGGCACCCTCGCCCGCCACGGCTCGAGTCCGTAGTTGCATGTCAGAGCTCGTCAGAGCTGTCTTCAATCCCAGTATGTCGTAGTCCCTTGTCCATCCCCACAGACTCAATATCCCTCTATTCTAGGCCTCCCTGAGCTTCCTGTGCCCCAGAACAGCGATGTACGTCGGCCACAGGTGGTACTCCACCGTCTTTCGGGTGCATACCGGGGGAATTGCCTGAGCTTGACACCGGAATGGGTGTATACAGGTATGTCGTCGTATTTTTCGTCCTCTGACCTCATTTTTCTGACTAGATCCTTAGGTCTCTTCGTGTTTCTCTCCTGTACCGTCCTCCCTATGCCCCGCCGCAAGACGCACCCGATCCGGCGCAGCCATCGTGGCAAACGAGCTTCCACGTCACAGCCTGCTGCCCCAGAAGGTATGTCATCGTACCCTTTGTCCTCTGCCCTCATTTTCTGACCAAATCCCCCCCCCACCCTCTGCTGCAGACCGCATCCCATTCGGCGGCGCCGTTGTCGCAAACGAGCTGCCACATCACAGCCTGTAGGTATGTCGTCTCTCCTGTCGTCCTGCCTCATTCTGACGAAATCCTGGATCCTCCCACACCCGCCCGTGTTCCATATCAACCACTCCCAGCCTCCTCCTAGTTCCTCTCTCACAGACCCCGGGGCCAGGGTGTCTTGCAAGATCTGACGGACGATCCCCGCACTCGTTTCGCATAGGCTGTCGGTGCAGAGTCAAGCAGCCTAATCACCGGTGTGTGCTTGTCCGGTCCTTCTTTCTCAATGCTGATCCGTGTAGGTTTCTGCAACACTCTCCGTCACCGCTATCGTGAGGACCACGACCACCAAGTACTGACCAAGTACTGACCAGCGAGCAATCAACGACGAACGACGAACACCACGCGGGCCGATGTCTGGGGACCGTTCACCCGGTTCGCTGCATCGGAACAGTGCGCGACGATGGCGGACGACTCTGACGAGGGACTGAGGAGGTGCAGGGTACATGGCAGTGGGAGGAGCAGGTGACGAAGACGATGCCGATGGCGAGGACGACATACCCGCTACCTTATTTCGTAGTACATGCTGTAGGGCATGACGGCCAATCTACCTACATTGTATGTACTGTCCTATACGACGCTTGCTAGTAGTCGTAGTACTATAGTACGAGTAGATCAATGAAGAAAAAAAAAATTGCAGCTACTCAAAAAAAACTACCTCAAGTCCATGTCGGTCTAACGCAAGATATCTCCAGGTCTGTCTTAAGAGTTTCGCTGGTGCCCCGTGCAAGAGCAAGAACTATGTAATTGCTCGCTGATAAACGGTTAGCAAACTGATATTTCGTGGGCAGAATAAAGATTCAAGCAATAAGAGCACGGAATCTATTGCGACTGTAACTTGGCCGTCATAATAACTACAGCTTCGCAATACACATCGATTCCCCAGTTCCCATCCTCGCGGTTCAAGTCAAAACCTTCCAAGAGACTTGCCGCTAGCTGGAGCTCGTCGTCGTCATTTACCAGCAAGCCTGCCTGGCGCTGAGCCTGAGGTGTTGTAGGCTGTTCCATGCGCTCGGAGGCGTCGTTGTCGTGCAACGGGCTGGTCCCTCACCATCAACGCCGTACAGCTCGTTGATCTCGTCTAGAGGATCGCCAGCATCGCCAGTCCAGTAGCCACCGCGGATGGCGGCTTCACGACTGAGCTCGAAAAGTACAATCGGAGTCCTGTTGCGTTCCGTTCGGACCCGGTGATGGTTCCATGCCTCGCGGCTTCGGTCGAGCGACTCCTGGATTCGGTTTACGAACACCAGATATAGGCACGTACTATGGATAATATTGTCCATTTCCAGGAGCTCGTTCTTCTCCATATAGTCGAAGATCTGGCGGTATGCCTCAAGCGTATCTTTTCGAACATCTCGCCAGAGTCGCTCGATACGAATGTTGTGTCGAGATCTGAGGTATGGTGAGCAATTGTACCCACAATAACAAAACAAAACAAAACACTTGCCGTCCCCGAAGATAAGCCCGGTGAGCTTCACCCCAATGCTCAATGATAAGCCGCTCAACCTCGTTATTCTCCGTCCCGTAATCCCCGCGCATGCGACTCGGCCATCCCAACCGTTCCACAGCGCCTTTGAACAGCTCACCCACAGTGGCCTTGCGCTTGTTGGAGCATACTGCAAGGTACACGATAAGCCGTGAGTACCCGTCGATGCAGCCATGGACCCAGAAGCCCCAAGGGCGCAGTTTTTCGTTGCCATCGTGGTGCCAGAGCGCATTGGCACCGCGAACTTTATACACGCGACGGCGCAGCTTTCCAGCCCATCTACAATATAATTAGTACTGACTTGGCAAAAATCCAGAAATACGAACCGAACTAGCATTCCCATCTCGTCCACTCGACGAAGACTGTCTTGCACCCGATGATGAGGGAGGTGGATGCCGCGCGACTCGAGATGCCCAGCGACGATTTTGGAACCGACAAAGGGGTGAGTCAGCGAGATTTCCGCCACCAGTTCATCGAGAGCATCATCGTCGATCTCGAAGAACAAGGGGCGGGCAGCTGAAATGCCAGACTCCACAAAACGCCTGTGGATAGTCGTCCGCTCGATGCCCATGGCCTTTGCAATGTCCTCGTAGCTAGCACCGAGATCGTGAAGTTGCTGAACACGAGGGAGATCCAGGTTGTAACGAGGACGCCCGGGACGGCCGGAGCGCTCCCTAGGAATCGAGGCATTTGGAGGCGGTGGTGGATTGTCGATAAAAGCCTCGAGGGGTTCGATTAGCAGTTGAATGGCTTGGAGCATCCCGGTACGCTCTTCTTCCGTAAGGTCCTCCAGCCCTTCGACAATCTGTCGGACAGCACCAAGCTGGTGCGTGCTGCGCTCGACGGCAGCCAAATTGGCATTCGGGAGAGAGTTCACTATGAACTGAGCATCCATCGAGATGCGGTCAGCTTCCATAAGGAAGGCACGGAGGGGATTGGGCGGCATGGTGGGGGGAGGCAAGAAGCGATCGTCGACGATAATCATGGTCAATCAGCAGATTCAAGATCATGATGTGTCGAGCACGGATCAACTGCAACTTGGTCCGCCTGATGGACGTGACCATCAGAGTTCCAACGACCTGTGTCGCACGTACTCGCAATTTCTACCTGTGTTTGGTCGATTTCTGGACCTGTGTCAACAGAATACTGGAAAAATAGCTACCTGTGCTGAGACGCTAGCTACCTGTGCTAAATATTGAAACTTGTGTTGAGATTCGAACAAATCGTCAACCTGCGTTGCAAACCTCCAACCTGTGTTGAAAGTGCCCAACCTGCGTCGTTTAACCCACAAAAACCTGTGAGCTGTGTTCCATTTAATTTTGCAACCTTATATCAACCATATGCATACCAGATCGTAGTCCAGACTCGTCATACCCGTCATCGAAACGCAAGTCCCCGCGCAGCACGCAGCATCGATAACGGGACCGGGCTGGGTGGACGTTATAACCCGCCGGAGGGAAGTGCAAAAAAAGGAGACGCACTCCGGAACAGACAGCGGCTGCAAAACACACCGGTGACGACCAGAACTTGTTGGACGGGATCTAACGGGACCGGGCATGAGTGAGTTACGGCGTCGGAGCGAATTCCTCACCTGTCCAGTCGTCACCTGGCTCACGCAGATACCAACAAGAGATGCACAGGCACTTTGGGGCGCTGAGATGCACGAGCCGTTCTGCGCCACTACCGTGGAAAGTTGAGTCTCCAGTGATAGCACGAGAGGGAGCAGGTAGGATGCTTCCAGCTTCATCGGCGAAGTGAGGAAGCTTGCCTTGACTCGTTTCATTTATAGATCTAGGAGGGCGCTAACACTAGCATTAATATATAATAATAGAACCGTTCGGCGGAGTGGGGGTGCTTTGCGTGGTCCAGTTTCATGATAAATATCCGTGAATATGCTTGGGCGCCGAACCTAGTGTTCTTCTGTGCGCGGAGAATTGATCTGATTCGTGCGCGTGAGGCGTGAGCTAGCATCGTTAGGAGAACTCGGGGAGCAGTTGGTTGATAGAGAGCTCACTTGGCAACTTCGTGTAATCCTTGAGAGTGAGTTAAAAGGCTCAGATACGACTGAGCGTTTTCGTTGACGGACGAACATCTCGCGGACTAACTGAGCAGCCGGTGAACATGAACTATGCCGCTGAATGCAGGTCGCGGGGTTCCGATTCCGGTGCCGACAGGCTAGCGCCGTTGGATGAGTAAAAAACATGATCCGGCGGAGGAGCAACCAGCGTCTAGCCTGGGATGATCAGGATCTGCCTAGATCGTTTCGCCGTGGCCAACCGCCGGACCGGCATATGGTCTGAAACCGTATCTTCATTGGGTTTTGTAGTCGAGCCATATTAATCGGTCTAACAACGTCGTCAGAGAGGCGCGGACTCGGAGTGGGGAAATTGTTCCCACTCACACGGATGATCCGAACTTGGGCGCCGACGCCGGGTATGGAGAGAATGGATTGCAACACGAGGACAATGGCGCTCAGATCACCAACGCGCGGAATTCACAAGAAAGTACTAAATTTCGGAATCTTCGCGACCTCGGCCTCGATCTTCTCGCGCCACTGCTTCAAGTCTCTAGTACAGCAATCCCGCAGTGAGAAAGCGGAGTGGACAGTAAAAATACCGTCCAGCGACCTGAGTGTGTGCACACCAGCCCCAAGTCGGCTCAAGCAATGGCATTGCTGGCGAAAGAAACCGAGGCTGGGGGCACAGTTGTTAGTGGATTCATGGTTGAAGGAGTATTTCGAGGTCGCAAATGCCAGGACCTTCGTCCATTCGTTGACGTATTTCGTCTATGTGGCCATGAGAATTATAGTGAGGACGCTGGCTAGCACGCACCCATGGGAGAACGAGATGCGGGGGTAGAATCTTGATAACTTCAATTGGCGGCATGCTAATCATCATGGGCGCAACATGCGAGACGAGGTAAGGATAATCGTGCTTTGCTGCGTACACTGCGATTTCCGCAGGGTGCTCGTTGACCATATCGCTGTAAATCTAGATTATCGAGGGAGGCACAATGGCTGTTGAAAATCCACACACCGGAGCCGGATATGGCAGATATTCATCGCTGGGAAGACCTGGTATTTCTCAGCGGCTTCCGCCAGGGGATAGAGGACCTCGAACGGAGTGGTGTCGAGCGCCGGATGGCGTTGGGGATAGATAAATTGGAAGAGCAGTTCCAGCGTCGCAGAGGTTTCGGTAAGCTTTACAGCCTCGTCGTTCGTCGAGATATTGCCCGGTGGGAAGGCCTCTGTGCAGACTTCGAGATTTTTGCGGTGGATGCGGAAGAGGACGCCGTCTGAGGATCTGAAGACGACATCGGCGTCGGGAGCATTGACTGGGGGTCGTCAGCGGGCGGACGGAAAACCCAGCAGGCCTTACATCGCTCAGACTGGCCTTGGGGCTGCGTCGTGGTGGTCGTTGAAGATGTGTTTGATCCGGTTTCGGCACCTGTCACAAGCGTGAGAGGCTCGCAGCTTTGACAGCGGCTCCCATGGCTGACAACGAGCCACTCCCTCCCCCTCGTACCTCCGCCAATCCTCCGGCAAGCTGACGGGCTATACTTCAAGGACTGCGGTCTGATCGATCTGATCATCCAAGCGGAGGATGTGCTCTTCCGCGTCTCTGGCGAGTTCCTGGCCACGCAATCGACCTTTTTCGCGACATGCTCTCGATTGAGTCGATTCCTATCCCGCCCGATGCTGAGACGCTCGACGGATGCCTTGTGGCGCGGATTCCCGACTCTGCAGTAGACATGACGACGTTCTTGAAAGCTCTCATGTATCTTCGGTGCGTATGTACATCTTGCCCGCTATGAAAAGGTATTGAATTGTGTTCGTCCACAGCTTCTTCGAACCCCGGCGGCGGCCACCTCCTTTGACCTCATCGACCCACTCCTCCGCTTGAGGGACCCAGAGCGTCCGATCCTCGTGGTGCGCTCGCCACTCCCAACATCCAACTCCAACCTCAGCTTCAATCATCGGAATCTCCATCAGCAGCCCCCGGCTGTGTTGAGAACACGGCGCTTCCGAGTCCACCGGTAGTCCCACTCGCTCTGCTTCTAGAGCTCCTGCCCCAATCCAAGGAACTTCCCGCAGCCGGTGGGAAGCTATGGCCTTCGCTGGCACTGGTCGTGTTGCGGCTGTCGCTGAGCGCTGGATCGCGCAAGTTGAGCATGAGTCGGGACATCATGATTGAGGATATTCTGCGAAGATTTCGAGGTAAGACGCAAAGTAAGAGCGGGAGGGTTGCCGTACATGTTGGTGAGGGAGTTGAGGATTCCGCGGACGTAGGGCTGTGACGTTGGAAGTATTTGAATGTCAGGTTTTCCAGGGAGCTGGGACGTACACCACCGAGCTAAGGCAATCAGACTAGAGAAGTTGAACGCTCAGCGCTGACTCACCACATAGGTAAGGATGTTAGCCACATTAAAGATGACCATGACTCTGTTATTTTTAAATGCCATTCATCGAGGAAAAGGACGCCTCGCACCCGAAATACACAGCACCTGTAGGCGGATTAATTTCACCACGCATTATGGGCAAGTACGTATACTCACCGTCCCGAATGAGTATCTTCACGAGATACAACCCCGTCAACTCCCGCGGGATAGTTCCGTCCGATCGCGAATACCAAAGGCCCCGCGTGAGCGTACGAAAGAGCGTGAGCACAAAGATCATGCAGTCGAATAACCCCATTACACCCCACGCTGTGAGAAGCCCCACGGCCCTGTTAGACGGTTAGTTTTACGCGGGACAAGTGCATGCAATGCCGCACTCTGGTCGTGTCGTCGCATCGGCACATCCGATGAACAGCGGCACTGCGCCGCCCTGGGCCGGTGCTTGTATGGTTCGGGCGATTCCCCACTGTATACAAGGGAGGGGGACGTTGAGAACCTTCGCGCCCAGAATTTAAATAAAGACTCACCACACCGAGAACAACCACACAGATGCTGAAGAAGATCATAAAGACGAGAATGCGCTTGCTCCGTTCGTATAGCGCGTACGTCCGGACGATGAGCATAACTGTCAAGTTTTCTTTCTCCGGGGAAAACGGGAGTGGAGAGAGGTTACGACGCACTGCCAATGATTATTTGTGTCATGCAAATGAAGAACTGGTGGTAGATCTCCAGCGAATTGCATCTGCGACGAACATCACTCTCACTTTCCCAGCTGATTACCGGTAGCCGTACATCTGCAGGATCTTCAATTCTCGAGAAGTAAAAGAGGCTCTAAACGCACCATAGTCTTCCTCCCCGCCTCCCCCGCCATCCAAAGTCCAAAAAGAGAATCGGCATGTTGCCCAAGAGGGTAACATATCGATTCGCAAAGAACAGCAGCACGGGAAGCGTTAGCAGCCTCGTTCTTTTCACGCGTGTCAGTGCCCGGCGCGAGGGGAACCAGAATCGCTCCACTTCGGCGGGGAGTGTGAGGAAGTATTCGTAGATTAAGAGCGCTGGGAGTTTATTGGTGAGGAAAGGGAGGAGAGCAAGGGAAAAGTGAGCAAACTGAAGGATATGGCGTTGATGTTGTCGAATATGAATCTGCAGACGAGGTGAAGACGAGCCGTGAAGCTGCAACAGGGAGCTCACAGCTGCATCCGCAGGTCGGACTCGTCGAAGTCCATCCTTGGGGCGGGGGGACTCGAAGTGGGGCAGTTCCAAAGTTCCCACAGAGCACCTATCTTTTGAAGCAGAATTTAGAAGCCAAATATACCTCGAGATCGAAGCACCGCCGGCGGGTGCTATTCGTATGTGTGCGGAGATTGAACGCGTTAATCTGAGGCCGCAGTGGAATGTCAGGTTTGGGAGATGAGATGAGATACACTGTGTGGGATTGGACAATCTAACAGTTACAAGTGAGCAGTAAGTTTGATACAAAGTTCACCAGCGCACAGTCCCCGAGGGAAAATACTAAATAGAAGAGCGGTAGTTGAGTTGAAATGACTTGAGGTGATCATTACCAACCAAACCCAGCAAGGACTCGGAACCTCCCCGCACCGCACTGATTCCGCTCCGACTGCTGTTCGCGATCGTTATCCAATGGTTACGGAGGATTCAGAGTCATCTCGCCGGCCTGCGGTCTATACTCGTTCGCATCCGAGTCGTGATCCAAATACGAAGAAAAAACTCCGTATCCCCACGACACGCTTGTGCCCGTACCTGTCCTACTCCTAGTACCCGTTCGCGAGCCTCGTATAGAGACGGCTGGGTCGCGGAGGTTTAGCATGAGTCGGGAGATCATAATTGACGATACGCTGCGCCGTCGAGGTTAACAAACTAGGATGGGCAGAGAGAAGGGGGAGAGAGACGTGCATGTTTGTGAAGGTGCTGAGGTTGCCACGGGTGAATCCCTTCCGACAGAGTGAGTTGGACGTTGCTCAGGCTAAAGGCGCGACATTGACTCGGACGTACCCCACCGAACTGCAAAGTAAATGAGGCAAGAAATATGGGGAGAGGAGAGGACATACAACGAGGGTCATGATGTTCCCGGCGTTGCAGAGAACCATCGCCCTATAGTAAACGCGCTTCAGTTGGCAGAGGTGTGAAGCCTTACATGCTCACCCGAAGTACAAGCATCCTATACCACACGATCAGCACTTTGGAACACAGTAAGAGAAAGGAAGGGTCAACAACTCACCATCGCGCATCAACACACTCATCAAGTGCATTCCGTTCAACCGCGCCCTCGTCATGGCGGTGAAGGTGCGAAACAAAGTCAACGCGAATATCATGACGTCGAACAAGCCCATAGCGGACCACGATATTATGAGCCCGATGCTTCTGCGTGAGCGTCAAGCCACTGGCAGGGGTAAAAGGAAGACGCAGACGCACTCGGGTTGTGTAATCCCATACGCACACCCCACATTGAGCGACATCGCAGACCCTTTATCGGCTGGGTGCAAGGCGTTCGAGTGAAGTGTTCCCCACTGCTCTGGTCTCAGTCGATTGGATTCGATAGATAAAGTCGAAGGGACGCACCACACCGACGCCAATAACCCCCGCGCTGAAGGCGATCATGAAGAGCAGGATGGAACGGTTTCGCTCGTAGAGCGCGTAGGTGCGTATGATTAGCATTACTGCGAGTACCGGCTTGTGAGTGGACGAGGAACGGAATAGAACAGAATGGGACGCGCACGCACCGCCGATGACGATCTGAAGGGCGACGACCAAGTACTCGTGGTACAATTCTAGCGTTTTGCATCTGACGTGCGGTTAGTCCCAGTGCCAACGGGGTGGGTAGCGTACATCTGTCTGTAGGTTAGCCCCAACGAATCCAATGCCACAGTAATATGCATACTTTGGTCTTCCCCTCCGTGGCCGGCGCAATCCACACATCCATCAACACCACGGGTATATGCCCCAGCAGCGTCCCGTATCGATTGATGAAGAAGAATATCGTGGGCGAGGACGGGCGCGCGCGCGCTCCCCAGTAGCGAGAGACTTCCCATTCAAGCGTGATTAGGTAGTCGTAGAAGAGTAGCGCTGCGGATGGGGATGGGCGTTTTGAGTGGGTAGGCGGAGAAGACAGGTTGAGCAAAGCGTACTGAAGGCGGCCGCGTTGATATAGTAGTAGATGTTTCTGCAGGCAGACACCGAGTCAGTGGGGAACGGACGGAAGGAAGGAAGGAAGGAAGGAAGGAGAATGAGAACGCACAGCTGGTTTTGAACATCCGTTGAGCTCAAATCCATAACCATTCCAGGCTGGGGGGTGAGGGTGAGAGAGTACTAGGAGGAGGCGATGGACGAAACGACTTGCGAGCGGCCCGACGCGCAACCACCGACAGTAGCATCAGCATCTGCTTCGCTGTCCATGTCGCTGTCCATGTCGATGTCAGGTAGGATAGAGCGGAGATTGCGTTGAGATTCCATCTAGGTGTAAGCCTGGAGGTACCATCGCGAAGGCGAACGGAAACGGAAGTCAAACGAGAGGTCAACGACGCCGGGCGGGGACAGAGTTGGATGGAAGGAGTGTGGGCTCGAAGAGCGCCGTTTCAAGCGCTGAAACGTTGCAACGGTGACGAAGCCATCTATCCACTGAGTCTGCAATGATGAGGACAGGCTTGGACCGGAATAAGATGGGTAAGCTGCTCTTGGTGGAAGCCACGTCAACGGTGATCTTGAGTGTGTCACTGTGACACGCCGACCATCGGCCATCAAATCCGTGACACTTGGCAGTTGCTGCCAAGTGTCACGCATGGCTTCCGAGTTGAACGTTGGCGTCGAGACTTGTCGTTGTTGCCAGTTGCCGCTACCTTGGCGCGAGTAGATTCAAACGCTGGCGGTCAGGCTCTCTTCCTGCTCCCAACTTGAAAGGTTAAGTATGTTGGTCAAGCCTGCTGCGTGCGATGCGCTGGTATGTGTTCTCCGTTGAAACTTGAACTATTCTGTGTCGCGAGTTTCCTTTTCGTAGATCCAACTTGAAGTTTTTTTTTTTCCGTGTGATATTCAATGCCCAATCGTGAGTCTAAGCAGACTGCGAGTCTGGAACGAGCGAGAGAAATATTGGTTGATTCGGATCTGCGTGCCGGAAATGACAGAAAAGGGACATCGTCACGGGTGACACGCCTCTGATCCAAACGTCCATGTCCGCCAGCTCACCGCCGAAGCTTCCGCCCGAGCTCGAATGCGCTATCTTCCAGCTGGCGGCTTACGCGACCCCGGATATCCTTCCGTCACTCATGGTGGTGGCTCGGCGGGTGAAGGAATGGTATCGTCCGCTCCCATTTGTGCCAACAGATCGCTCTGACTCATAACTCTATAGGATCGAGCCCTTGCTCTATCGAACCATTATGTTCCAATCGTACATACGGGATAGTCGCTCCCTGGCACCCGTATATCGTCTCGACGACTTGGCGAGCCTGGCCGCGAGGCAGAGCAACCCCCCGCCGTTCCTCTCGGTGCACAACTGCATGATCTGTGTCCTTGAAGCAGACGAAGCGCTGACCGTTCTCGAAGCCATCCCCGCTGTCCAGAACGTCTTCATGTCGGTCTCCGGGAAGCTGCGCACCAAAGAGCAGCCCCTCCCTCCGCAGTTCATGAACCTTCCGTTGCGGCATTTATACGGCGACCTGGAGGACTTTGTCGCGCTCAAAAACCTTGATCCATTGGAACATCGCTGCTTCGTCAACCTTACGCATCTCGAACTCTTCATGGAGCCCAGCGCCTGGGGGAACGACATCACCCCGTGGCCTGAGTCGAGAACCTCCTGGGGATTTATCACCCGATTACCCTGCCTCACCCACATTGCCTTCGACACCACCCCGTCGGAACCGGTCCTGGAGTTCCTGCTGTCAAATTGCGGCTTGCTGCAGTGCATGGTCATCTTTAACGACGGCGGGTGGCGAGTCCAATACACGCACGCGATCACGGCGGATTCGCGTTTCGTGGTGATGCAGCCGATGTCCCTGCACGAATATATTCTGGACTGGAAAGAGGGCACAGTGACGGGGGAGGACTATTGGGCTCGTGCGGAGGTATTCATGGAAAAACGGAGGTCCGGCGAGATTACAGGTGAGTCCGACAGTGGAACGGAATCCTTGCGCGCTGAGGCTCCCTCAACCAGATAGCGATTACTTTCTCCGTGCTAACGAATGAGTGGTAGCGGGTATTCAAACCAATCTCATGCTACTTGCGTATATAATCCGTTCAGTCAACGTCAGCGTCTTGAGGCTGCGTAAATCCGATGGGGCATCTGGTGCGCCCGGCATCGGGGGAAGACTCTGACAACTCGAGATGTTAAAATCGCGGATGACCGGCTTCGCGCTCGGCGTTAGGTGCCACGGACATCGGTATCCACGTCGCCAGATTCGGACACGGGTGAGTCGGACCGGAGCGGATCGAGCCCAATCGATTAATCCGCTCCAAATAAACATGGTGGGCGGAAATTCGGACATGCGCCCCCATTCGAGCACGTAGACCGCTGGTCAGGAGCCATCACTGTTCTAGGAAGCAAGATGATCCGCAGGCGCCGATAAACAGGAACAATCATCGGCAATCCCTTGATTTGCCGCTCCTTGATCTTGACGCTCACCCCGATGATTCATCAATTTCCTCGCAACCGTCTTCAGTCCCTGGCGTACCCCAGCACCCTCGCGATATCTCATGCATCTCTCGCCCCACCAAAGCTTGAAACCGAGTCGTATCCAAGTCACCGTCGTATCCATCGCTGGGCCTGGAGATTGATATTACTTCCGAGCGCGTCCCGTGGATCTCCGCAGAGTCATTTGCGATTTGCGTTCGGCCTACATTCAGCTCCCACGGACGAACAGGATCTTCCACTGCCAGCGCTAAACAATAGAATGAAACGGTCACGAACGCGCCAAACGCGCCTAGCCTGGGTTGGGCTAATTAGAACACCCGTTTGCACGCCGCGGGCGCTGTTCACTTGGCACACGGCGCCCACGGATGACCCTGCCGTGAATCAAGCCAACGCAGGCGCGTCGCAGCGTATAATAACCCGGTCTATCCGCGCGAGGAACAACCCTCACTCTCACCATGCTGAAGCTCAAGCCAACTTGGGCGGCGTGTCTCGGCACGCTAGCATTCTTACCTTCTTTTGCATTTGGCGCGGGATGTGCTGGTATTACCGGTACTGCGGCTCCTACTGGTGCGTCTCCGAGTCACTACTCCTCACGTAGTTTCTCATGAACGTTCCCAGATCCCTTTTGGATGAGCACTCCGGCGCTGACTTCGCTCAGCAAAAGTGCCTACAAATCTGGGTACAAGGTATGTGCATAACTCGCGCGACGAGCTAGGATTTGCTCACCATGTACAGGTCTTCCGAAACGTCGTGACCGACTACCACGCAGTGGGGAACGGCATTGCCGGTGCGTTCTTCCCTTTACTTATCCTCCTAGTCGGCTTACTGACCTTCTTTCTCGCAGACGACACTGTCGCTATCAACAACGCTATTAGCGGTGCGTTTCTGGTTTTCGCTGAGAGCCTGAGCAGTATCTAATCCATCCCAACTCACAGACCAAGGTCGCTGCGGCCAGGGGTGCTTTTCCTCCACCGTGAGTCCGATCCCAACTCTTCCCGTCCCCCAAACTCATCCAGAATGTCAATGCCATAGCTCACACCCGCAATAATCTAGTTCCCTCCCGGAAAATACCGCGTCACCGCACCCATTATCCCGTTCTACTACACGACCTTGTGAGTTCCTTCCAAGCGCTATTCCCGTCTTTCGTCGATTAAACACGAACTTCAGGGTCGGCGACTACAACACCAAACCCACCATCGTCGCAGACGCCAACTTCAACGGCATCGCGGTAATCGGTGCGTTCTCCTCCCCCTCCTTCCCGCGCATCTGAACCTGAAACGCGAAAATTTCAAGACGCGGATCCCTATATCCCCGGAGAATCAAATCCCGATGGCAGCGGAGTCAATTGGTGGACGAACCAGAATGTCCGTTTTCTCCGTTCCTGATCGCATCGCCTGTGGCTGATTGTCTTCGTAGAACTTCTTCCGGTCCATCCGTAACTTTGTAATCGACACAACAGCCATGTCGCCCGACGTGTATGGGACGGGGATTCATTGGCAAGTCGGACAGGTCAGTACCGTTCCACTGCGCGTCGTCTCCGGGCTAACTTCGGAACAAGGCGACCTCGTTGATGAACCTCGACTTCAAGATGAACGCAGGCTCCGGGACGAAACATCAAGGGTGTGTGATCCTCGTGATCGCCCGCGCCCGGCGCCCGCTGTCTCGAGGGTTTCCCATCAGACTTGCCCCATCAACTTGCCCCGCAATTCGGAGTTTGAATTTGGCCGGGCAGACTTGGCAAACTTGTGATGGCTCTGATGTGTACTTGCGGTGCACGACGGGGCTTATACCTCTCAACTGTGTCTCTGAAGTCTCCCTGAGCCCCAAGAACATCACGCCAATCAATTCTCAACATATCCACAGCGTCTCTGACGACTGGCAAGATGGTCATCGCGGATAGCTGTGCTCGACGGCAACGACACTCTTTGCTCCTTATCTATCTTCCGATGATAGTAGGCTTTCATGCACGATATTGATCGTACTCGCTGTCGGAGAGGTGCAACACCAAGCCAAACTTCAACATCGACTCAAGGCAAGTAGCTCAGCTTTCCAGGGACAGCCTGACGTTCAACATCAACACATCGATCGATTATGACGGCGTTTGAGAGGGCTGTACTTGCACAAGTTGGACTGGCAAGTATCTTGGGTCAGTAGTTAATACTGGGACAAAGAACTTGCACATTTGACTTGTCAGCGCCGACTCAATGGTCCAAAGTCCAAGTCTACGTGCAATATATTTATTGTCGGGCCGATGTGCTCTCAATTGAACAGGACTATCTTGAACTTTGCGCGGATTACACAGGGCCGCTTCGTTTTCCTTGGTGTGTACTTTCTGACGAATTTATATACCGAAATCCAACGATGAACTTCGAGTTATCGTGCAAATCGAGCACAACACAGAGGAACAAGCCAAAACGTTTCAATTTCAGAACCTGGCTTGAGCTTCCATGCAGAGAATAATCTATGAGCATGTTGCCGGAGAGTGGGCGTCACAAGCAAAAGTCGAACCGTGGGCGAGAGTGACAATGCCCCTAACTGTCGCGCGGCATGTCGCCACTCCGATCTGCGGAGTCGAACGGTGTCGCTAGCGTGCTCCCTGCACTTGATTCGGAAGACCGAGGAGCTGTAGAGAATTTCAGCGCGTGGCGTGCCCTCCATGACAAGTTAAGGCGCGCAAGTCTGTTTCGTCGGTTTGATCGAACTTGTGATGGCATCGACATCCAACTTGCGGGCTCTCCAGCGCAAAATTGAGAGCAATTGGCCGTATGAAACCATCTTCCGTTAACATATCTTGTACATTGAAGCCTAAATGTGCAGTAATATCACAGAAAAACCCTCAGAAAGCAACAGAATGCCTCGTATTCCTACCCAGCCCTTTGGGCTCCGCTAGGTGAGTTATTTCAGGTAAATCGAACTTCGCTGGTGCCCAAGACGTACTCTAGGACAGTTACCACCCGGGAGCCGCCATAATCTGAGTTCAGACACCCTAGAAATTGGAGCTTTCCTCGACGCAACACTCGATGGATGGAACCAAGCAGCTGAAATGAGGCTGATAACAAGGGTGCGAGGTCAGAAGGAATGGTATTGTACTTGCTGACTCAATGGAGGGGATGTAGAGCGTGTTGGAGGCGAATGGAATACAAAACAAGTCTGCGGGGCAAGTCGACAAACAGACTTGCAAGTCTACAAAGCGACTTGCCAAGACAAGTCGGGTACAAGTCTGTTTGCGCAGGACAAGTCTGTTTGACAAGTCTAAAAGTGACACTTCCGCTGTCTCGCGTCTATCACTGATTCGACTGTAGAATTTTCATGGAAAACGGTTCAGGCGGGTTCATGTCCGACCTCACCTTCACCGGGTACGTCTTGGCTTTCCCTGTTCCGTGATCCCGTCGTCCGATTGACATAAACCCTGCAGTGGTGCCTTTGGCTTGTGGATCTCCAACCAGCAGTTCACAATCCGCAATGTGCAGATAACCAACGCCGTTACGGCGGTATACCAGCTGTGGAATTGGGGCTTTACCTGGCAGAATATTCAAATCTCGTGAGTTTTCTGTTGTCGTTCGCGCCATCGACGTTGACTTCGTCTAGCAACTGTCAAGTTGGTTTCGATCTCAACACCGGTGGCCTCACTCTCGCGACTCAAGTAAAATTTATTCAGTATTACTCGATAATTCTGACGGTTTTCAGAGCGCAGGCGGAGTCCTCATCATCGACTCGAAGATTTCGTCGACGGGAATTGGTATCCGGGTACGTACTCCGAGCTCTCCCTACCGCGCAGCGCTAACCTACTCCGTTCTCGCCAGATGTCGAGCAGCCAAGCAACGACCCTCGGCGGCTCGCTCATCCTCGACAACGTCGCCTTCACCGGAATCACAACCGCGAACATCCAGGACGGCAGCGGCACCGTCGTCGCCGCCAACGTCGGCGTCGGACTGGAATGGTTCCAGGGGAACGTCTATCTCGGTGAGTTGCCTCTTTTACTATAATATTTCGACCAAGCTTGACCAAATGCGCAGGCACCGGCAAGCGCTACCTCCGCGGGTCCTACACCCCCTTCGGATCGCGTCCGCAGCTGCTCACCCTTGCCTCGGGGACGTACTTCTCGCGCTCGCGGCCGCAGTACCAAACCTACGCGCCAGGCCGTACGTTTCGATTCCTTGCCTCTAGACCCAGTACGCGTCTGACGCTAAACAGAATTCCGTACACTCATGTCGAGCGGCCTTGGAGCGAAGGGCGATGGAGTGGCTGACGATACCGGCGCGATTAATGCGTTCATCGCTCAGGTACGTGCTGCCTCGTATTTCTTACCTTCTCCGGTACTCAATGTCGAGTTGCGAATAGAACTCGGGATGCGCTATCCTCGGTAAGTCTTTCTTTCCTCTCATTCTATTGCGATCTGACTCCTTTTCAGTAATCGAAACGGGTACCTACCTCGTCACGGACACGATCTTTGTCCCCGCTGGAACTCAGATCGTCGGAGTCTTGTATTCCGTCATCATGGGAAGCGGCGCCAAGTTCGCTGACCAGACGAATCCTCATCCGGTCATCAAAGTGCGTCTCGACCCTTGTATCGTCGCTCATCACTTACGCTGTCCCTTGCGCAGGTCGGCAACCAAGGCGACGTCGGTATCGTGGAAATTAGCGACCTGGTTATCACCACGACGGGTGGGTCCGCGGGCGCGATTGGCATCGAGTGGAATCTAGAGGCGACGTCGCCTGGCGCAGCGGGGCTCTGGGATGTACACGTTCGGCTTGGTGGTGCTATGGTATGCTCGACGACTGCGCTTTATATCGCACTCTGTTCTGACGGTCCGTCTGTAGGGAACCAACATCAACGCGGCCAACTGCCCTACGTCCTCCGTCAACGTCGCGAAGTGCGCGTCGGCGTTCCTGGGCATTCACATCACGTCGACTGGCACTGGATACTTCGAGGTACGTCGACAGCCCTTAATCTTCAGCTAGTACTCATCCTCGTGGAATAGAACGTATGGGTCTGGAACGCCGACCACGATCTCGACGACCCGAATCAAACACGTCTCAATGTCTTCAGCGGGCGTGGCATCCTGGTCGAGTCTGCACAGGGACCCGTCTGGCTCGTCGGAACGGCGTCCGAGCATCACGTACATCTCCCTTCCCTCCTATCTTCGCTTGGAATCTCATGCCTTCATTCGACGTAGGTCATCTATCAATACGCTTTCAACAACGCGCAAAACATCTACGCCGGGCTCATCCAAACCGAAACACCGTACTTCCAACCTGTTCCCATCCCGCCCGCGCCGTTCTCCACCAACGCCTTGTACGCTGATCCTTCCGAGGCCGTCATCGATGCGTGGGGCTTGGTCATCACAAACTCGTTCAACATGTTCATCTATGGCGCTGGACTGTATAGTTTTCTTCCAGGTGCGTCCCTTCTTCCTCTGTACCAACCGCGAACCTAGCTGAACACATCGTAGAACTATGGCCAGGACTGTGTCCCCAACCGAAACTGTCAGAACTCGATGGTCCTCGTCGACAAGGTCTCGTCGGCGGTGTATATTTACCAGCTCACGACCGCGGGAAGCACCAATATGATCAGCTACCCGGGTAATGTCTCGGTGGCTCTGCAAGCAGACAACGTCGACGGCTTTGCGAGTACGTTGACGTTCTGGGAAGCCGATGTGCGTTATCTTCTTTCGATAATCGGGACCCGTTTTGATAATTCATCCAAGGGTACTGGCTCTCCCGGCGGTAATGGTACGAGCGGTGATGGTGGCTTTGGCGACTTCAACTTCATTCCCTGGAGTCCGTCTCGTCCCTGTGTTTTTCCGTACCCTCACTCACCAGCCGATTATAGACCCCAACCCAATTCCCTCCGCTGGCGCTGTATCCGAGACGTTCGCTATTCCCGGTGGACCCACGACGGTCATCCCGATTCCTACTACGCCAACCATCGTCACTATCGGTGCCCCCGGCGGCACGGCGACGCAGTTCGTCTTCCTCGATCCTGGAGGAACGCCCGTTACCGCGCAGATTCCCACCTCCGTCAACGAGGTGAACGGCGTCACCCCGACTTGGAGCTTCAACATCGTGCCACCAACATCCGGCCCAATCACCTTTACTGGGGTTTCCGGTGGTCCGACGTTCTCGAGCGTCGTTCCGTCGCCCAGCAGCGGTGCTACCGTGACAGTGACTGCTCCTGGCGGCGCATCATGGTCGATTGTCGGGGGCGGGGCGGCCGGTCCAACGATCATCGGGACTTTGCCGACGACTGTCGGTGTTTCTGGCGGTATTACGCCTACCCCGATTATGCCGGTCGGCTGGCTCGGGCCGTGGACCGATCCGATCATCCCGCACGTAAGTGACAGCTGTCATTATTCAGCAGATCCTCTCATTTTCTTCAGACCGTCACGACGGGCCAGCCGCCGCAGGTGAACACCGACATTGCATGGAGTAAGGACCTCCTCGCCTCTTTGTGCAGAAACTGACCGCTCTCAGACCCCAATCCATTCCCGTCGCCGGGTGCGGTATCCGAGACGTTCGTTTGTTCCGGGACAACAACGAGCTTCCCCATTCCGACTGCTACGACGACGGTATCTGCTGGTGGTGCGACGATTACCTTGAACAGGTGCGTCTTATGCATTACTCTGTGTTTCTCAATAACTCGTTCAGTGGCGGCACGCCCGTTGGTGGACCTCTCGCTACGCAATGCTCCGAGGTCGGCGGTATATTCCCTACCTGGTGTACGTGCCTTCGCTGCAAAATATCCTACCCTTCGTCTAACGTGTTCTTCACAGCGCTTGATATCATCCCGCCTCCCGGCGCTTCGACAATCACCTTCACCGGCCCACTCACTGGTTCGCCCACCTACATCTCTGTCGTCCCCGTCCCTCCCAAGACCGACTCTCCCGTACCCACTGTCACTGGACCTCCAGGCGACAAGAATCCGTGTGACTCGACGAACATCTGGACGTTGCTCTTCAACCTGATTATCCATCCTTGCCTGCCGCTCGATATCGGAATTATTGGTGGTATTACACCGGTGCGTGTAACTCCAACTATCGTCGAGCGCTCACTGATTTCTGAATCAGGTCCCCATTAAACCTCCTGGCTGGACCGGCTCGTGGTCGAACCCCATTCCACGACCGACGCCCCCGCCGCCAGGGGGTAACCCGGACGACGAAAACGATACCACTTCCGCGAGCCAGTCGTCCTCGTCCACGTCATCTGGATCGTGTCCGACACAGCCCGCTGATCTCACTCTGCCCGATGACCCTGCCAACGCCGACTGGGATGGCCAAGGCACGGATCCAGATCGTCGACGCAAACGCGGTGAGCTAGCCATTTACATTTTTTCTTTCGTATACTGATTCCCGTCGTTCTCTAGCCCGTTCGCGACCCCCGCAATCCAAGGGAATCGCCCGCCGCGAAGCTCGTCGCGCTCGGAAGGTCTATCGTGACCGCACCTCTTCGCTGGCTTTCCAGCTGGCGGCGTGCAGCGCCAACACCAGAACCAGTGGTCCTTCCGCCGAGGACATCTCTTCCGCATTCGCGCTCCCCCTTCCCGCAAGCTCTCAAGCGAGTGGACAATGCCACCCATATGCACACCCTCGTTCGTCGTAATCGCCGTGCGTGTTTCTTTCCTCCCATCTGCGCAATGCCCTGACTCTGTCCGCAGGCGTCAACATCCCTCGCTGTGCCGGTGTCGCGGTCGTAAACCCAGCGAATGTGCTGCTTGGCGCCGCCGACTACGTCAAGCTCGATCCAGCAGGAGGTATCATCGGAACGACGCTTGTTGGTGTCCCTGTAGCGGGCTCGCCTGTCGGCCAAGTAACTAACCGTGCGTAAACTCCCTTTCCCTGCCTCCGTAACCGCTAACGCTGAGTATCTGAATTAGAGGAGCACGTCTTCGAGTACGTACTCTGCCTCTGTCTAATCCCGAATGCAGTTTACGAGTTTTTGTCTCCAGGCTTGGATATATCGGGCAGTGGGTCGGGGCGGCGCCGATGGCGAGCGCTTCCTGTACTTGGTACGCCTTTACCTCACCTGAATCCTCATTCTGACGGCCCGCGACAGGGTCGAGGACAACCTTATCGACTACGTACGTGCGGATGGATCGACGATGGGGGTCGCACTCGTGCAGGCTATCGACCGGACGCCCAACATGGTGTAAGTATTCTATCGCCTTTCATGCTACCGCGCGCTGACGAACTTATAGCTGGGTCGATAAACCTCTGAACCAGGGTATGTTCTCGCTTCCTTCCTTCCTTCAACCAGTTAATGTTCCTCATGATAGCCAAATCCAACGTCGTGAACCAAAACTCGGCTGGGACCACTAATCCTCCGATGAACGCCGCCATGACCGACATCTCGAACGCCGCCTCGTTCCAAGATGCCGCAGATGAGATATACCGCATTGAGTGAGTGATCACCCCCCAACATCGCGGCGAACGTCATGCTAAATCGACGAAACAGGTTCTTCTTGCGCAACCTGGCGGCCCTGGGTCAATGTACGATCCATCTCCTCTCATCCTTTCAACGCATCCTCACCCGTTCGCTTGCTGTCTAGACTTTGCGGGTACTTCGCAGATCTTCGAATCCACTGCCCTGCGCGTGCAGGACCTTCTCTCGGAGATCACGCCGGACGACGTTCTCGTCGACGACGCGAGTATTCCGTTGATGTTCAACACCTGGTTGACCAACCTCATCAATACCTATCCCAACGGATGCACGTCGCGCGCAAACAATGCCTACGCGTTTTATCGCACCTCCATGCAGACGCTGGCTGCGCGAGTCGGAACGCCCGTTCCTCCATGCTACCCACTGTACACTGGGAACATTGTTCGTCTTTTCGTTTGCCCGAGGTGTATCTCAGCTTGCTAATACTCGTGCAGTATAACCCGTCGTCCTTCACTGCCCGGGTGCGTACATTACAACGCAGCTGTGCATGTTCTCGCTGACTCTTCCTCCAGCTCCTCCTACCCGCCGCACCGACATCGCCACGCTGTAACGTCCCCGGCACGGGAGGCGTACTCACCTACACCGAGGTCGCACCCGCTGGAGCTCTACCCGCCGTCGGAATCCTTCAATACGGGAACAATAACAATGACGTCCAGATGATGGGCTCCGGAAACACTGTTCGTAACTCGTCTCATTCTATAAATCCCCGTCTCATTCCTGGCAGGACTTTTACGCCATCGGCTCCGGCCCGTCCATCAGCGGTAATCACATCCAAGGCCGAGATCTCAGCAGCTTCGACGAGTGCCCCAACTCGTTCCTCTTTAACGACGTCCCGCCCAACACCGCCGGCTACCAGACAGCCAACATCGCGTTCACCTGCGGGAACGGTCTCGGCGCGCAGGACGTCGGGATAACCTGGGTGATGAACGGACAGCAGCTCCCGGCGTGTATCCTGGTACGCGGCTCTCCCACCTCGGCCTGGGAGGTGCTTTGCAGCCCCACGGCGGCGGAAAACACCGCCTGCGCGGAGGAAGTTTTGTTGGATGGCGGCGCCAGAAAGCGCGCGCTGCAGCCTGGCAGCATGGCTATCAGTTCCTTGGACTTCTCGGTTCTTGGTGGGCTCTAGACTGTAGTTATTTGGCTTTCTTTCTTTTTATCTGTGTTGTACGCGTCTGTCCCGGTATTTGGTACACCATAATCGATGTATTCCAATTTTTTCAATCAACGCGCAGTCCTCGTTCTCTAATATTTGGAGCTCGGATCTCGGGCTCTCGTTCGACTCGCGGTGGGATTTTTGAGTTTGTTGGAATATTAGTAGGAAGCACCGAGAACATTCTGCCCGAGGTTGCTTACTCATCTCACAGAGCATTGTAGAATATTCTAGATATTCATGTACACAGTATATAAGCTCAATTCATGAGCAGCGTAGAGCATTGGTTTGCTCTAACGCGAGCCCTCTTCACCGAGCAGCTCGATCGCAAACCTTACAGCTTGACAGCGCCGATCATTTTGTCCGCTTCTTCCGCGCCGAATCTCAACAGAGTTCGTTGGTACCGCTGCGAGCCGAATTTCTCTGTAGTGGGTGGCGTTCCGGCCGGTCGGGGGCAGACAAATAGCTGGAGCATTGTCGCAAGCTCACCGCCGGTGTCCACATCCGGTAGAAGATACAGAATGGGACATGGAAAACTCAGGAATTTGAGCAGAACGAGAGGTACGAGCAGGGCGTGCGATTTGGCCAGGCTTTGTGGAGCTTCTGGCGGTAGATAGTAGCTCCTGCTGAGGATTAACGGGCTTGGCGTGGGCGTAAGCGTGGAATAGGCGCTTATTTTGCGCATTGCGAATAGCATGTAGGAGTGCGTCGCGCACACGTGATCGCTTGATGGCACTCCGATTGACGCGTCGCGCCTCGTTCTGAGGAACTGGACGCGACCTGGACGCGTCTAGGGCTCGAGCCCAATCGGGCCAACGATGATGTAATGTAGCGGACGCGCCACAATGACGCAGGACAATGGTGGTTGGAACGCGTCAGAGGTCCTAAAATGGGAAGGGCAGTTAGGTACATTAGAGCCTCCAGCCAAACAGTAGGGGTATATAAGGCGAGCGTGTACACGAATAAAGAGCTTTTGATCCCCCGACGAACGGTTGACTTGACTTGTGATTTGACGGGACGGAACGGGAACGCAACGGATACGGATACGGGAACGGAACGAGACGAGAGACGGACAACGAGTAAGCTAACCGAATTTACATCCACACATAGACACACACTACCACCCCATTCTGAAATTCTGAATTGCAACAGTCGTTGGAGTAGAGTGAAAGGGCGGGCAAGGTAGGTCGGCTCGCTCGCTGCCTGGAGGAGATGAAACGACGACGACGATCTTGTGGGTGTGGTGAAGGGAACGGCCGTCCCGGCCAACGAGAACATCTACGACAACGCCTGGTGGACGGCCGAACCCGTACGCAAAGGACGCCGAGGATCTGAACGAGACCCAGAGCGACCCAGCGTAAAAGGAACTCAAAACTCAAGGGACGGGAGGGTGGGCCACAAAAAATCGGCCAACGGCGGGGAGGGAGGACGAAGGCAGAAGGACGCGGCCGGAGACGTGAACGCGAGAAGAGACCGAGACGTGATGATCACGGTGATGGTGGCGCTCGCTCATCACTACCTTGCCTCACACTCAGCCTGACTCGCGTGCTCGTCTTGGCTGAGCTAACACGGAGGCGTAGGCCGCGGCATCGTGACTGTCCGCCGGAAAAGCATCGTAGATCAGAGTAGACAGGGCCTCGAGGCGAAAACAGAGCTTCTTGCTTCCCGCTTTCACCAACCTCAAGCAGGCTCAGTGAAGTTACGACGTCTCCATCGTATATTTCGATTGGAACCCCCGAACTCGCGAGCATAGCAACATGTACGACTACGCTTAACGACTCTCACACGTACACACATCGAATCGAGACGGCTGCAGGACAGCATTCGGTTGATTAGGACTTGAAGACGAAGACGAAGGAATCAGGATTTGGATTAGATTGGTTTTGGGAGTTATAGAGTTTCACGCATAGACGCTTGCTTCGCATTTCAGGATCGCAGATTAATTTTCCAACTCCACCTGTCTCGACGCATGATAAAACGATAAAATGGCTTTATATCTGCGAACAGAAACATATCGTAACTACCACTCCAAAGATTCCACGAAAATAGAAGAACTGAAATACTAGGAAGACCAAGTCATGGAAATGGGCGTAACTTGCGACTGGAAGCCCTGGCTTTGCAAGCAGCCATAGATGTTTCCAACATCAGTGCCGCACACCACCGAAAGGCCCGCGCCCATCGGAAACACGTAACAGGTCTGTTTGACCGTGTTCCAGAACGATCCAAACTCATGCGAGGAGCAATCAACTTGGAAACTGGGCAAGGATGGTTCTGAAAACCATGCGTAGACTCCAGGGCATAGAGTGTCCAGACCGTAGGCACCGTCGTTGGCGAGCGTCAGTCCAAAATATGCAGCATTTCCTGCATCGGTGATAGTTGCACTTTGTGTGGACGTTCCCGTGGAAAGCCAAGTGAACCCTCCATTCACCGTCAGCTTTCCAGTGCTTCCAGCGGAAAAACATGCTGCGGGGGTGACATTTGACCCGCCTGCTGAGTTGATGGAGGGGTTTTTGGTTGGATCCGAGTCCGGGGGAACGGGATTTGATCCCGGAGGTTTGATGTTCCAAACATCGTCGAGTACCGAGGACACGGACGACGCCGCAATAGTGACCTGGCAAATTATCAATCACCTTCGCTAGCAGACATGGGACTAAGGGCTCACTGAGCTCATGATCGACGCAATCGAATCTGGGATAGTTCCCAACCCGAAAATATCGGTCAGGCTTGAAATGGTAGATTGGAGGGTGTCCTGAGCAACTGCGGTGGACCCTAGAGTGAGGGCCATCCCAGCTGGATTGTTTGCTAGCGCCTAACACAAACGAGTTGGCAATTTGCTAGCTTTGCGGGAAAGAAACTTACTGCTGCTGCCGCTGCCGCTGCCGCGAGTGCTGCCGCCTCAGCGGCTTCTGATGCCGCCTTTGCCGCTGCGGCAACATCAGCGGGTTGCGATGCCGCTCCCGAAAGAGCTTTTACTCGGCATGAGAATCAAAAAAAAAAACTCTGAGCGAAGGACTCGCCAGCTTTTGCTGCGGCGGCAGCCGCTGCCGCCGCCGCCGCATTACTTTGTGCATCGGACGTTGGCGACGGGGTACTGGTCGCCGTCTTCTATTAAAAAAAAGAATTAGGATTTTAATGCTTGCAGGGCGGTTACGAACTTTTGTACACGTTGTGGCAGCTCGTCGCTGGTCACCAAAGTCTGTCTCCCAGTCTATAATGCTTGTCGTCGAGTTAGCATGACTTCGCGCGTGCATGTCGGCCACCGCTCGGGGTACAGGGTTGGAAACTGAACCAATGGTGCATGGACGACAGTCAAAATTCCTATAGCTTGCCGTCGGTCGTAACGCTATCGCATCGGACGGATAATCGTATGGAGCTCTGGGCAGCGGGGGTGGTCGCGCGCTCCCTCTAGTGACATTTAGGATCACGCCATCGTCTTTGTTCTGGATAAACGCGCCGCCGGGGTCGAGTGTTCCGACCACGGTGGGCAAAGTACCAAGTGGTCGAATGTCGACGAGCTTCAAAGTGTACCGATGGCAATTACCAGGATACTTGCTCCCGCGGCCGCTGGTCGAAGACCACCTTGACCTCGCGTCGTTCTTGGCCAGCAGGAGCTTGGATACGGCGGTCTGAAGAGTACTTTGAAAACCCTGTTCACGTTGAGGCACTGCTTTAACGACAGCACCGTTGTCTTTGCCACCTTCCAACGCTGCGTTGAAAGGAAATTCGTCGCATGACACCTAATTGACGTCAATGAACCAGTGATGGACACGAGTATCCACACGCACAAGCCAATCGAGGGGATCGTGTTGCTCCTTGTTGCACCCTCCCTCGCGGAATACATCCTTCACAGCCTCCGTGCAGACTGAGTCCCGACGCGTGTTTGAGCCGAAGGGGTCATACGTCAAAATGACTTGATCGTTTGTAAGGAATCCTGAGCCGCGGATGTTTTCGCAAATATTGGGCATGTAATCACAGTAATATGTGAGAACAGGGAGCGGATTGGGAACATCGATCGACGCGACGGAGGATCTGCACCTGTCGGAGCGCACAGCGGGGCGTTTGACAAGATGCACGGGCGGAGAGGGAAGAAGAAGGTCAACCAACGAGTAGTTCCGACGCGCAGCGCGCGCACCCGAGAGGCTGAGCTCAAGTGGAACCTTTTCCGTGCCGTTCGATATGTATACAGGGGGAGGGATGTTTGGCGGGAAATATTTGGGAAGGCTGGCGACAGATCCAACAAGGTTCGCTGCCGTGCTTGCGGGGACCGCAGCGACGGGGAAGACTGCGAGTTTGCGTTTGACCACGGAGGCCGCCCGGGGCTGAAGCGCAGCTGCAGAAGTGACATTCGTGGAATCCGGGGGCGTCTGGGGAGTATTGTCGTCGAAACAGAAACTGGGGTTATCGAATGGGCACGGGGAGTCGGGAAGCGGGTCCCAGACATCGGTGTTGTTGTCGCGATCCGTGCTGGGAGGGTAGTGGATGGGTTGGTTTCCCGGAAAGGTCACAACGGGTGTGTCATAG
This sequence comes from Mycena amicta, assembly GCA_029282125.1. Lineage (NCBI taxonomy): Eukaryota > Fungi > Basidiomycota > Agaricomycetes > Agaricales > Mycenaceae > Mycena > Mycena amicta. The sequence goes on along the minus strand of JARIHP010000043.1, from coordinate 120,262 downwards.
AAGTGCAGCCAGTCGTTCAGGTTGAGGTAGGGAATCTGGCCGTTGACGCAGAGGGTCCCGGAGCAAAACTGTGTCGAGTTAGCGATTAATGAATTGAATACGCGCTCAAAACTAACCGCGGTCCACGTTGCGATATCGGACCACCACGAGAGAACGTCGTCTCCAGAACTTGAACGTTGTCAGCCGAATAAGTCCGCGGAGAAAGGAGAATCCACGTACAACGGCCAGTTATTGGTGTTCGTGGCTTGAATTGTGTTGTAGAAGTAGTTCACCAAGTCGGCTAGCAGAGAGATGAGCGTAGATTGAGCGGGACGAGACGAGAGACGCACTCCATGTTACTGGGCAGCCGCCGGAGGCAAATGCGCAAGATCCCACCATCGGAGCGTATACCTATCCAACGACAATGAGTGCACGTTGGTAGTGGCGGAGAATTCATACCAAATTGTAGTCCAGACTCGTCATAGCCGTCATCGAAACGCAAGTCCCCGCGCAGCACGCAGCATCGATAACGGGACCGGGCTGAGTGGACGTTATAACGCGCCTGATGGCAGTGGGAGAACTCGACGCACTCCAGAACAGACAGCGGCTGCAAAACACACCGGCGACGACCAGAACTTGTTGGACGGGATCTAACGGGGCCGGGCATGAGTGAGTTACGGCGTCGGAGCGAATTCCTCACCTGTCCAGTCGCCACCTGGCTCACGCAGATACCCACAAGAGATGCACAGGCACTCTGGGGCGCTGAGATGCAGGAGCCATTCTGAGCAACCACCGTGGAGAGTTGAGTCTCCAGCGAAAGCGCAAGAGGGAGCAGGGCGGATGCCTTCAGTCTCATGGCGAAGTGAGGGACTGTGCAGGAAACCTCCCTGCACTCATCCAATTTATAGATCCGGGAAGTTCCAGAGACAATAGACTCGTTCGGCGGAGTGGGCATGCTTTTAGTCGCCGGGCTTGCGTACTGGTGTATTCCAGGCGATTCCTTTATGCGAGTTATTGTTCCTGCTTACGCGGGCTCAAGATACGACACACCGTGTGGTTGAGCGCCGAGTGACAAGTGTGTCGCGGACTAGCCGGTGCACGAGAAGTATGCCGCTGAATGCAGTCCGTGGGGTTCCGATCCCAGTCATCACAGGCTAGCGCTGTTGAAGGGATGAAACCGGTCGGGCGGAGCGTTCAAGTTCTCCCAACAGCCGCCCTTTGCATTCCTCCGTCGCGCTCAGGCACCGGGAAGGCTTTGAACACAGCTGCGGCTGTGGACAGCCACGATACAGGAATGGGAACCAATCGATTTGAAGCGAAGCGTCCAGCATGAACGTGGTGACTGGCGCGAAGACGAATACAAACGGGGCTATGGTGCGTCCAAAGTCAGAGAATGGGTATCACGTCGATCTCCTTGATCCGGTGGTCCCGACCCCGTCGCTGTCTAACGACGGTGGCGACACACGAGCGAGATGGGCGAGGGAGGGAATTTGAAAGGCTGCCAGTGGCTTTCAGCGATACTTTTAGATGCCGTGCGATGAATCGCTTCCGGAAGCTGTACAGCCTAAGTTCTCCAGAGTCTAGATTGGTCGAGTCCGCATGGATGTGTACAGGCGTGAGCGCTGAGCGGCGGTGCCGTCCCGTTGGAAGCAAGGTCGACGGAAGCCTGACAGGCGCGAGCTAGACCTGCCCAAGGGAGATATTTGCACCGCGTTTCCGAGTCGGCATCTGGAGGTAGCAGGTTCGAGTGCAGAAGACCAAGTAAAAACCGGCCGTTACTGCACAGGGACAGACGGCCCGGGGAAGCTGTAGATGAGTTTATACGGGCACATTCCGCAGGGGTCTACGGGCGGCGAATAACCCAGTCACTCGTCACCGTGGAAGCAAGGTGGAGGGCCGAAGCGTGTGACTGTCAATCAATCTGTCATTATCATGATGTGACGGCCAGCTTGCTCCGAACGTCCACAGGCAAAGACCAACACAGAATGGATAGCGGCTCAAATACCTCCCCACTCGTTTCTTTACCAACGCTCAGGCATGCTGACGGGCTTTACTTCGAGGACTGTGGTCTAATCATCCAAGCGGAGGATGTGCTCTTCCGCGTCTCCGGCAAGTTTCTAGCGACCCAATCGACCTTTTTCCGCGACATGCTAGCGATTCCCCTCCCACCTGACGCCGAGAGGGTCGACGGATGCCTCATCGCACGCATCCCCGACTCTGCAGCGGACATGACGGCGTTCTTGAAAGCTCTCATGTATCCTCGGTGCGTATGTACCTCTTACCAGCGATGAAAGCTGTTGAATGTTCCGCGATAGTTTCTTCGAATCCCCACCCGCGCAAACCTCCTTTGACCTCCTTGACCCGATCCTCCGCCTCAGCCACAAATACGACGTCGATTGGCTGCAGAAACGCGCCTTATCGCATCTCGCCATTACACACCCTACGACTCACGAAGGATGGACTGCGCTGGTCGAAAGCATGAACTCCTTCATGACAGACGCCTCCTGCGAGCTCTGTATCGCCGTCATCACTCTCGCACGCCAGCTCTCCCTCGATTGGGTCCTCCCCGTCGCATTCTACCGCCTCGGTCGTTTCCGGTCTCCCATCCCGATCTTTGAATCTACCATGCTCATGGAGGACAAACTGCGCTGGGTCGAGGCCGTGCGTAAGTTAGACGGGGAATATCGCAGCAGCGCACTCGAATTCCTCTGGGAGCCGCGCCAGATCACCGGGTGCACGAATCCCACCGGGTGCAGCGAGCGGCGGATGGTATACAGGAAGAAAATCGAGAACTTCCGCAAGAACACGCAGGGCGGGTACATAATGCCTCTGGAGGTGTGGTCGACAGGCTGGTGGACGGCGATGGGGCAGGCGAATGTCATCTGTGGGGTTTGCATGGCGGAGATGAAGCGCCTCAAACACGCTGCGGACGAGGCGTTTTGGAACGATTTACCGCAAATTTTCGGCCTCGGCGACTGGGATACGTTGGAGCGGAGGAAGAAGGACACTTTCGATGATATATCAGCCTGAGTTCTTGTTCTTCATGCAGAGTACGTCTATTTGAATCGCTTTAGCTATCAAGTCTTGGTCTATACGCTCGCTCGGGCAGTTGGGTTGCAGTGAGAGTGTCGAGATTTCTCATTTGTCTAGTCTCGCGGTACGTAGGTCGTATGCTTATTTGGGAATTTACCAGCAGGAATCACTCGATGCATGATCTACTATCCCTAAGGCCAGGATTTGAGAAAGAACGAAAAAAAATGGATTCGGGCGCCAGAGTCACATCCGGAATCCGAGTCGATCGGGTTGTCGCGCCACCAGCATCTTCTGGACCTGGTCCGCACTCAGCTGAGGTGGGTGTGCCAAATGAATGCACGACCGGACTTGATAAGCTACAAAGCCAGGTTCTCTTTCTAGACCTCTCAAACCAACTTGAACTTGTGTTGCATGAGGAAAAAACGGAAGGTAAATCATTCTTCGATAGATTGGAGGTGTTGGACAACCGGGAATCGTCCATGAGAGGCGCCACATGCGAAATTGGGGAGACAGAGGTCGGCGTGTAGAGTGGAGAGCAGATGTGCGTCCGGCGTCGGAAGCGCGTAGAACGAGTCAGGAGGTGAAACCCTCGTCGGTACTGAAAGGCCGGAGGCGAAGAGAGACATGTACATGCACTTACCAACCAAAACGCGGGCATCCAACCTCCACGTCTGCTCTGAGGTACTTCTCACATCGGCCGAAGTGCTCTCCAACAAAATCGATGGGATTACAACATGTCTAAAAGTGTCCATTACTGTAAGCATCCGTTCAGGTCCGTGTGATTGTGAAGATGTACGTGAGGTCATAGTCCATGGAGTCGTGGGGACGTGGGGAACGTGTGCAAGGAGCCTGCGAGGACAACTGGGTCAGCGCTAACCCAGCAGGAATAACGGTTGGGGGACGTACCTTGACGCTCTAAGGATGCGCTGCCCCGCGTCGACGAGGGCCGTGACGTCGGACGTGCTCAGAGGCGGCATTGGGCTCTAGTACCGCTGGTCCACCGAGATGTAGAGGCCAAGTCCACGGACGCAAGAGCGCGGCGGCGAAGTTCCTGGCGGGAGTGTAGTCGTGGTCTGAGCTCTGGTTCTCCGTCGCCGTTGCAAGTGCAGGGAGGGCGAAAAGTGCGATGAGAGCGAAGGAGAAGCGCATCGTGAACAACGGAGAGGGAAGCTGCGGATGATTCGTGAGTGCGAGCAGGGGGGACGGCTTTATACGACACACGGTGTGAAGGGCACAAAGGTACAAGGGAAAGAAGAAGGGGTGGGAGGGAGAGACAAGCGACAAAGAACAGCCTTTCATTGGCGGCCGGCGTTTTGGCGCCGCGGCACCGCCTCATGACGACAAAACACGCCGAGATGTCCACGATGTCGCGCTGAGACGAAGTTGATCCGATTGATCGTTGGATGTACCGGCAGATAAAATAAACGGGATGCATCGACAAAAACCTTCGTGCCAGCGATTCCCTAGCTGTACTTGTGTGTCTGACTCAAGTTTAGCTCAGACTTGGAAAGGTCATAAAAAGATAGTAGACCATGCATCGACCGCTAACACCGACCCCCGATCGAACGAAGTTGCGCGGAGACCTTACCGATTGGAGCCCACAGCTACTCGGATGGACCGCCCACCGTCAGTGTCACCTTCCTGTCTAATTTCATTTCAAGTGCGACTTGCTAGCAGATGCAGGCTCCTTGTTCGGGGAAGCGAAGCATCGTGAGTGATTTGCTTGTACTATCGAGTGTGTGGTACCCACGATGATCGTGAAGACAAAACGGGGAGAGAGGAATATGTCCAGAGCAGAGCTTTCACGAGCACCAAATGGAGCTCGGGGGGGGAAAAGTGTGTATTCGGGTCAGTGTTCACGGCTGAACCCGGAATCGATCGAACCTGGTAAGAACCGCTGAAGTGTGTATGGGTTGGGGATAGCATCAAGCGGCACGTAGGCGTTGTTCTAGGGGAAAAAAGAATGATTTCTAGTTGACGTGTATGGCCGACCCCTGAATCGATCGGACTCACGAGCCCCAAATGGAGCCGGAGAAAAAAAAAGATTGACTTCTGGTCTATGTTCATGGCCGAACCCGGAATCGATCGAACCTGGTAGGAACCGCTGAAGTGTGTATGGATTGGGCATAGGGTTGGGGGTTAGCATCGAGCGGCACCGTCGGCGTTATTCGAGAGTAATGCCACCAAGTACTAGGAGTCCTTCTCCGCGCCCAAGTAGCTTGAAAGCAGAAAGAGACCACTTTCGGCGGAATACATGAGTGTGCCTTCAATGAATACCGACAGACAGGAGGATCTCGAAAGAAATAGTGCCACATGCAAATAAAGTATCGATTTGAGTCGCCGATGCAGCTCAATACAACAGACAGCAGGGTCTCTCGGCGCTAGTCTGTAAGTTCCACGCGCTCCGGCGCCGAAATCGACAACAAAGACAGCAGCGCGCCAGGACCCTTGTAGTGCTCTAGCGTCCAGTGTGGTGTTGGGACCAGGACCAAGTCCGAATTGTCCTCTGGGTCCGGAAAGACATCGTCGACGTGAAGCAGCAGTCTGGAGAGGTCCGGGAACGGCGCGACACAGGCGTAGAGCTGTGATATCGACGCAGTCTGAACACCGATGGAGAGCGTGCGCAGGGCGTGGAAGGATGATTGGCCCTGGCATACGTGCAGTAGAGTGTGCGTGAGCGTGGGCTTGCGACGGTACGAGGAGAGGTAGAGGTGCGTAAGGGTGTTGGGATCGATGAGGGTCAGCGGCGAGGGACCGGTGCTCGAGAGAGGGGGTATGTCGACGAACGAAAAACGCTCGATTTTTAGGAGGTGACTCGGCGTCGACTGGGAAGCGGCGTCAGCGACGAGCTCCCCGCTCGCGATTCGGAGCTTCCGGAGTCGGGGGAGGGCGTGCAAGGAGAGGGAACAGGCATCGAGGAGACACCCTGAGGTTGCTGTCCATCCGAGCTCCCGCAGATTCGAGAACGACGCAATCGCATGAGAGACGGAGATGGCCAACCGCGACTCTGCCATATTCACCGGACGCAGCGTTACTCGAAAGATACGCACGTGAGACGCAATGTCTATGGATGAAAGAAACGCCAGCCTGGTGATCTGGCGTTCCAGAGCGGTCCCGCTCGACGCATTCACGATGGTCCAGCCCGGAGTGCAGGACAAGTCAGCGAACAGGCGGGAGCGCGCGATGAAGAGGAATATGTGTGAGACGACAGCTAGGGAGTAGAATTCCCATCGAGGAAGGTGGCTGGTGATTTGGAGGAGTAGTTCTGTGGGCAGGTCCGGCATGGTGGAGGTTGCGGAAAGGAGACGTAGGGTGGGAAGACTGTGACACTGTGATTGATGACACTGATGAGATGAGATAAGATAACGATTGGAAAATAGTGGAAGTGTAGGACAAAAACCTTAGCGAAACCATTATCGAGGCAATGGGCAATCTTCGATGTCTACCCAAACCATTACTCAGGCAAATTTGAGGCAACTGAGGCAACAAAGAGGAAGGAAATTACTTCCTGTGCCATACACTCTGCGGACTGACCTACACGCTCTCAGGCTCTCAGTCAGAACGGCTCCTTGAAGCTCACGATGACAAGTTCACCGGAATGATACTATACTGGGGAGGCAGGTTGAGTGGAGTAAAAAAACAGCGAGGCTGCACTGAGATGATGTCTTGCATCCGGGTCGACCGGGATACCTGACCAAGATATACATATGAGCACCAAGGCAAGCCAGTAGTATGTCATCTTATGTTACGCCAATGGCAACAGTCAGTACTAACAGCAGGACCGGAGCTCCCATGCTCCCACGGACAGCCGATGCACCGCCAGTCTTCTGCGCAACGATACCAGTCGGGGAGGCGCCAGCGCCAGCACTAGCCGATGCAGATGCTGCGGCGGAGAAGACAAGCGACAGGGAGGCGATTGGACTGCCATTTGCGGCGCATTTCGCTGTATAATCTATGCGTAGCGTAGAGCAGTGAGATTCACCGGGGAGAGGATGAGTGGACGAAAACGCACCTGCGATGACACCCTCTCCGGCACTCTGGGCTAACGTATCCGTCGCCGGTGCAGAACTGACCACGCAGTCGATGCATTGCGCAAAGTCGTTCCCGTTGGAGTCGGTACAGAGACATTTGAGGTCGGTGCCGCAGGTCTTGTTGAGGAATCAAAAAGGAGTAGTAGAGAGGGAGAAGGAGGAGTATACGGATTGAGCGGAGAGCGCTGGCCGGCAGGTCGATAAGCAGGATTCGGGGATGAGGCTCGCGTTGATGGCTCGAGCAGGGAGGGCGCTCAAGCTGTGAGTCAGGCCGGAAGACCCAAGACCCACTGAGAGGGCATGGACTGCGTTTTTGGTTGAGTAAAGTATCGAGGGCGTCGACTCGGTGCATACCAGATGAGAAGGCTAGCACAGCAACAATCGATGACGTCAACATCTCGAGTTGGTTAAAAAGCAAGACGCTTGAAGGAAGAAGAACAAAGAAAAAGAGTTCGAGCTGAAAGGAAGGCAGAAGATCCAGCTAGGAAGAACGAAGGGAGCTGGGCGGAAGAAAGGAAGAAGGTGGCCGCCGAACTCCACAGGCATTTATACGAGGCGTTTCGGCGCTAATCAGTTTGATGGTTGCGATGCTATGCGGTCATCCGATTCGGAGGATAAGATAAGATAGCATAACCGACATCGATATCCACATACTCGAACAGGGTTGTCGACGTCCTGGACGAAAAGGAAAAAAAAAATTGCGCAGTAACTCCTCTAAAGCCTCTATCGGGTTCGACCCAACGATCACGCCAGGGAGTAATATGTATCGGAACGGCTGCCGGCAGCAACAGGACTTACCAGAGGCGTCCTACACTGGACCTACAGGCTACAGCTCCCCAATTTTGTCGCCTTCCAAGCCATTTCAAGCGATGAGCCATTGCCATTTCTCTCGCCTTCGACGCGAAAGAGAGTGGATAAAATTGACCCCGCTTATTTTCCGCCGTTACAGATACACTCACTCGCAGGGCTGGAGCATTCAGGCGTGGTCAAATACGCTGGATATAACACTATCAAAAAAGGTGTTGCTTTTGAGGCCACTCACAGCCTGCACCCGAGTCGATCGGGCAACATGGTTTATTTACTCTAGCCATACGACGCATCGATTATGAGAGGTTGTTGTGCCATGAGTTGCACAGCAGGCTTGTTGTACCAGCTCGGGGCGCCTCCGATAGCTGCACTTGATATTACACCGCGAGTGAACATCGAAGAGTTCCGAACTTAGGAGTAGAGTACTATACCAAGCTCAGGGGGACAAGCCTTAGACGATTTTGGCATCAGTCAGCACGCTGCGAACCAGAGTTTTTGAAAGTAAAATCTCAGTAATATTCCCCCGTGACTCAAACGGAATGCTCGCAAAAAGGAGAAGACGGGAACTTCACGTCCTGCCCCCGGGTCGACCGGGAAACCGCTTACATGGAGGATAACAAATCATTAGTGGGGCTTCATGTGCATTGGACACAGCAGGACTGACTGGACACGATTCACGGCGGTAAAGACAAAGGTTGACGCACATACAAATACATCGAGTCATAGAATTCCCGCTACTCAACTGGGATTAAACGCCAAAACACGCTCGATGAGCGCACCACCCGGGAAATCCATCATCGTGACGGAGGTACGGTGGGTGCTTCCGCCGGCGGTTTGGCCGAGGTAGGAGAGGAGGAAGGGGTTTACGCCCTGAAGTAAGGGTATCATGTTAACGAAGGTCTGAAGGAAGGAAGGGAGATACAAACCTGAATGGCGAACACACCGCCGGCGACTTGGTACGGCAATGCGAGGAGCGACGCGCCGGAGCAGAAATTGACGTAGAGAGCAGTTGGATCGCCGGAGGGAGAGTTGAAGGCGTCGAGGAAGCGTCGGACCTGTATGGACGTCGTGCGACGAACTGAGGGAGAGAACAAAAATGCACACACCTGATCCCGCTTCGTCGGAATTGCGCCAATCTCGGGAACATCGTAGTTATCTTGGACATAGGTCGAGTTCCCGTCGTTCCACCCAACGAATTGCGCCAGGCCGTACGACGCGTACCGCCCGCCGTGTGGACCGTGCAGCGCCATAAGCAACACGCGTCCTCGAATTTGGCCGAGCGTAGGCAGCTCTGCGGCACTTTGTCGATTCGTGCTGGGAGCCCAGAACAGCGTAGACCGGCGGGCGATGTACGTGTCGATGATATCAACGAACGCCAGCTGGCCTGGTCCCGAGACATCCGTACACGATCCAAACTCGCCCGTACACTCTTGCTTCATGCGGAGCAGGATGGATTCCTTGGGGTGAGCGGAAAGGAAACCCGCCAGGGTAGAGAAGACGTCGTCGAGGTTGGCATGTTGGTAGACGACACCGTGGTGTACTACAAGCGTGTTGTTACTCTCGATCCGGAGCCGGATGTCGATTGCGCGGATGCCGGCTGTGAGTTGGGCGCTGAGCGTCGCTGCGGAGATTCCAAAGTTTTCTGGGAGGAAGGTTCGCTTGAGCAATTGCCCAAAGGCGGAGAGGAAGGTTACAACGCACCTTGGCATTCAGCGACGTCCGTCCCCACGATGGCCAACGACTCGTGCGTCCCAGGTATCGACAGCTTTGTGAGAGAGGTCGTATCTGGGATGGCGGCCATCCAGTCTGGGTTGCTCGTCGTGGTGAGGCTGCGGTAGGATGGGTCGCTAAGAACCGGCGACGACGAGTCGAAGACAGTTTGTCCACCGAATACGCGGGTGACGGCGAGAGAGGCCAAGATCAGCGTAGTCCTGACCATTGCGACTCAGGCTGCGCACAGGGCGCGAGGAGAGTGGCGTCGTCCAAGTTGACGAGAGAGAAACGGCGGAGATCGCTTGACATGGCAGTAAGGGAACCATCAGTCATTCAGTGACAGCTTTGGCTTTCTTTGGCTACAGCTTCTCCGCGCCGGGCCGTGATGCACGGCCATCAACTGCCAACTGATTTTTTGCCTCTTCCCGTCATCCTTCCTTTTCGATTTTCTTCAAGCCTTTCGACGATTGGCACAGTCTGTAATCCACTAGGCCACACGTCCGACTCCATGCATGATGCATCTGGCAGAGTCAGAACTCCATGGATCCAGCTGCTGTGGCATGGCACGCATTTCTCGGGCTGATCTCCTTCTCAAACTCGTGATCAGGCTTGCTGGTATCTCGAGAGCGTCCTGTCCGTCCATCTTCGCTTGCATTAAACCTCCACTTACTGCAGACCGCTCCGGCCACTGGCAGCGACTTGGGAACTCTCCCTTCAAGTTAACACTTGCAGTCTGTACAAAGAGAGAGTCTGCGAAGCCAGTGCAAAGGCTGAGGCGGCATATTGCTCTCAGTCTTGCATGTGGTTGCTATCCCGGTCGAACCGGGAACAGGCTATGGGCCGGTAGAAACTCTTTTTCTCCGATTCCGAGTTGCCTGACGTTCTGAAGCCCTATCAGCGGTCTTGAACTCGCTCAGTCCCAGTGAGTGATGTTCAATGCAAGATCTGCGGCGCGCTCATGCACTCCAGCATCCTTCAGACAATTACAGCTGAACTGGTTGGAATTCCGATCGACCCGGGCGCAGCCTCTACAAAATGAGCCACTGGCAATCTTTTGTTTTACAATCTCACGTCGTGGGCTCGTCCGACGTCAACGCGCAATTGCTCGTGAATCACTAGCAGGCTCCCAATATATTCAAACATCTTTACAGTATAGCTCGCGAGGCTGACTTCGCTGAAAAAGAGGGGGAGAACTTGACTATGCGGCGCGCCGTTGGAGCAAACACGACAGGAGCAAACTCATCCGGATACTAGTACGGTAGCCTCCACAGGATCGGTTGCCGCTAATTTATTCCACAGGACATCGTGTATTTTATAAAGAACTCCCCGCCTCCTGAGTCCAAGTCCGAACGAGCAAGAAATAACATATTCCCGGGCTAGGCCATGCTTTGTGGGTCATTTGACCTCAAATCTAATCGCGGTCAGTACTAGTCGACAACGAAACACAGAATCAGCCGCTATACGTACTTCAATCACACCCCGGTCCACCACAAATTTCTATCCCGCCGACCACCTTGCACGTGCAGACACCCGAACGCTCAATGGCGGTGGCAGTGGCGTATCCGCTCATGGCAGCGACGAGAAGAACGAGGAAAGTGTGGGTCGAGAACTTGAACTGCATCCTAGTGTGGTGGGTTTTTGGTTTGGTTTCGGACTCGGAGTGGTTAGAGGGCTTATATGGACCCAGCGGGCTTGATTAGGTCGCCGTAGAATCCAGATCAGAGCGCGCTGGGTGTATATGCTCGTGTGAAACATGTTTTGGCGCGCCTGTGTGATTTGGGCGCTCTTGGCGGCGGGTGATGTCGGCGACTACCCGATTACGTTCACACAAAACACGTATGTACTCACCTGCTGTCCAAAATTTGTGCTTCAGCTGACTCTGAGAGCGTCCGAAGTCCATTGGTTTGCTGAATCAAAAGAAAGCTCAAGGAGGCTCGGCCTTGGGACGGATTGGATAAAAAGATAACGAGGCTGGATGGCGCTAGAGATATAGCTGGGCACCGCTTCGAACGGTTCGCCGCTGGCAAGAAGTCGAGATTATAGCGTTCTGAACGCTGTGGGTACCTTGTTCGGGTTCAGCGTCGCATCTGTGGATATTCCTGGCTTGACAGTCTAAGATGTTTCGGGTTTTCGCGGTCCTAAATTGAGGCGCTAGCACCTATGGAGAATGCAAACGATCACGAAGGACGGAGAGTTTCGAGGGGGAGGACAGTGAGCAGGGTCCCGGACCTGAAGGGTACTTTCGTCACGAATCTTGAATAGAATGCAAGTTGGCCGTGGGACCGGACGCAGTGAAGATTCACTGAAGAGTGGTATCCAAAGAGAACGAATCCACGCTTCAGGCGTCAAAAAAAAACACAAAAGACAGATCAAGGATACTCAGGACCCCATTCTCGGCACGAACGAGAACCGGCGTATTGCATGAACGACACAGCTGACAGATAACCACAGCGTATGCCATTTGTATGACATTATTTATCACAAAATATTATTTACTCATGACCGGTGGTTCCGCTTTAGGAGTTCGGGGTTATTCTGTTGGTTGAGCTCCGAGGTTGAGCTCGTTGTCGGTGGTTTGAGGTTGAGGTTTGTGGTTTCAGCCCTGGTTTGGTGTAATGCCTGAGCTTTGAGCTTGTGGTTTTCTAGTTTCTGAGTTTCTGAAGGTGAGCCAATGCCCATTTGAACACTGGCTGAGGTGAAAGGTCGGCGCAACAAACTACTGCAACAAATCGATATCAACTCCATCATTCTCAGGCAACTCGGGTGACGAACAAAATAAGCAAAGATTCCTTGCTCAAGGAGACTTTCCATTAGCTTTTTGCGAGGGATGGTAGGGTTATGTCTCATTTTGACGCTTGAATGACCCGAAAGTCTAGCTGAACTGGATTAATGAAGGTTTTGCGTGCGAGTCCAAACTGATGGGAAATTTGATGAAATTTAGTTTATAATCGTTGAGGAGACTGGCCAGGCCAGAAATAGGACCTTGAGGCTCACAGTAGTGCACAAAACTCAAACTCAAACCATCAACCTCAATGCTCAACCAGATCAGAAACCACCGACCACAAACCACAAACCGTCAAACCACCAACCACCAAGCGCTACGCTCAAGCAGTTTTTATTTTGTGAAAACTGCTTTTATACATTTGTATAAGAGCAGTTTTCACCAAATAAGTTATGTTTGAGCGCCGAGCATTATGGTTTGTGCTCGATGGTCTGAGGTTTGAGGTTTTGACCGTGGTTGATCTTGATGGTTTAAGGTTTTTGTGTAGGTTGAGCATCGAGCTTTATGGATTGAGCACTCAGCTTTCTGAATGAGCTCACCTGGCGGTGGTTGTGTTTCGAGATCTGCGGTTTGTGGTTTGGTAATTAAGTTTCGAGCCTGTTCTTTGCTCAGCTGAAGGTACATTTGAGTATTTCTTCATCAACCGACATCAAATCTCAGATCAACCGAGATCAAACCTGGCCCTCGCATCCGAATTTGGTCAAATGCCAAGTCGGGACCGTATCATCGTCTCGGATACGCACACAAGGACAGGTTCAAGCCAATATATTAAAAGAAGAATGTTCAAAATACATCAGGGTACCACGAGCGTACAGTTGCAAGCGCCTGGCTCCATAGAGCAGTGATGTCCTCATTCTCTGCGCTTCCCATCAGAGGAGCAGCCATTTCAACAAGACGCTCGACCTCTTCCTCAGTCAAAGTACCAATGGGGGGGTCCACTGCGACATGGCTGAGGTCAGTAGGAGGTCCAGTCCGGCCCAGCCATGATGTTGAGTTCTCATCGAGTGGGTTGTTTTGGCGCTGTGACTCGAGGATGGCATCGTCTCGAAGACCTTGCCAGTCAATACCGAATACCTCGAGCTCCTCCTCCGATAGATCTTCTTCCGCAGCAGGGAGTTCATCGCCACGCACCCCGCATACATACATGTCGAAGCCAAACATATCGATTGGGGAGCGATTCGGACCGTTCCGGATTTGGATACGATGGTTGTTCCAGGATTCCGCAAAGAACGCAAGTTGTGAGTTGATCGTCGCCAGAAAGAGGAAATGAAGTAGCCAAATATGGGCCACGTTGTTGATGTTGAGTCCATGTCGCAGCTCAAGGAGCGTGAAATGATCGCCCCAAGTAGCTCCAACCTGGGCCGTCACATCGACCCAAAGACGTTCAATTCGAACATTATGAACGCTCCTGCAAAATATCAGCATTGACAGAGGGCCATTCACGTGAGTTACAGACCGTCCCCAGATGTACGAGCCTCGTTGATAGCCCCGATAGCCCTCAATCCATGCCGCGACATACAGATTCTCTGTCCCATGATCGCCTCGAAGTCGCGAAGGTATGCCGTACACCTGTGCTGCATCGAAGAAGACATCGAGTACCGTGTCCGCAGAGTTGTTATTGCTGGCGCGTAGCCCGGTAATGAGGCGAGAGTACCCATCGATAAATCCATGAATAACAATACCCCAGCGTATCAGACCTGTTCAATGTAAGTTGGCGATAATTGCAGCATTGGGACATACCATGCTGGCCATCATGATGCCAGAGCGAATTGGGCCCTAGGACTCGATATTCCCGCCGTCTTATTCGAATGCGCTCAAAAATTCGCCGCACAGGATCAATGCGTAGGAGTGACTGTCGAATACGCTCATGAGGAACACGATGGCCGAGTCGAAGAAGCATTCCATGCAGCATCCGAATACCAGCGCGGCGATAGTGTATGCGCAGCCGGAGCAGGAGGAGATCAAGATCATCGTCCGTCATATCCGAAAGCGGGCCAGTAAATGATGTCGCAGATGGGCCGGGATCAGGATTTGCAAGGCCCTCGAGGTCGTCAGGAAGATGTTCCGGTAGAGCAAGATCTGGCTCAAGAAGATCATCAGGTTGCGTGTTGTCGGGTGGATGATTGTCAGAATCCTCTGCAGGAGGAGAGGCAGTCGACGGGAAAGGATTTGACCGAGGCTGCACAATTCCGTACTCCAGTAACGCATTTCGAACAGTCGAACGGCCGAGACCCAGATAACGCGCAATACTGGATGTTGATCTTTGTGTATAGGCCCAGCGGAGGAATTCTGGATCGATGTGTATGCGGGGGCGTCCTGGACCAATGGCTTCCACGGTTTGGACAATGGTAGGGTGGCCATGATGAGATTCATCTACCGATTGTTGATACCGGAGTCGAACTTCAAGCAGCATCTCGCCGAGGTTGGCATCAATGAGGGTAAACTCCTCTGGAGAGAAGACATCGGGATGCTAGATCACAAGTTAAACGTGTATATAGAGCAGATGGCGAAGACATACCTCTCTAAGGATGACCACAAACTCGTTCAGGTCATCACCCAGACGAGAAATAACAATGGCGTCCGTAGGGTTTGTAGCCAGGCTTTGAACAAACTCCTCGAACCGTCGGTAATGTCTGCGGAATGCATCAAGGAGAGCGTCGCCAGTGAGCTCCGTGGGCAGTCCCTCCATGATGGGGCAGATAAGAAAGAGATCACATCAATGTCACAGTGTCACAGCCTCTGACGTGGCCACGCTGCGGGATGTCGTTCGGGCAAAGTTTGCTTCCTTTCTTCCGTAAACAGCATGCGCTAACATGACGGAAGGCCGGTCTGACATCAGCTGCCATGTTGCCCTTGATAAGGGTGCAGGCCTTCCCGAGGTTTACCAGGTTTTCACTGCGATTCCTCTCCGCTCGCAGGCCATTCTTCCTGGTCCCTCTCCCTCGGTAGCAGCTCAGCATTTGCTAGACGCCTTAACGGCACATATCGAAACCTACACTAGCTCTATGGCACGGTCCATAGCGGCTCTCTTGGCTCGTCCAGATCTCGAGGGGACGGTCTTTCTAGAAACTGCGCAGAACCGGCTTTTCACTGGGCCCACTGTTCGGAGCCTCGGGACTTTACCCCTCGGTGAGGGGAGCGTTTCGTTCATCTTCGCAGAGCAGGACCCATCCGCCGACCCCGCTTATTATGGCACCTGGATGCGCGACCCATCACACTCATTTTATCACTTCTTCCTCAAGTTCAGGATAGAAGACGACTTGTTGGTTTTTGACCAAGCTAGATGGGAGAATGAAACCCTTGCCAACCATACTCCCTGGGCGACAGCTGGAGCCGCACAGATGGATTTCAATCCCTTCCTCGCTAGCCCGGGAGCGGCACAGCACTTCTATCTACCGGAAATGTTCACCTCACCGGGCTCGGCTTCCACGGAGCGGGTCGTCACCCGAAACTCCGTGTCCCTATTCCTCCTCTACGGATCTTGACTTGGATGGTTTCACATCGTCTAGTCAGTCGAGGTCGAGTACACCAGCCAGGTCGTCGTCGCAATCCGGCTCGACTCGGGACCGTCTCTTGCACATATGCTCTGCGGATGTTCCCGACTATGTCCGCATTTCGCCCTTTGCTACCTGGAAAGCCGGCAAGAACAGCGATGGGCTCGTCGTTGTTGCACGACGCTTCCTGGCGATGCAGCATATTCTTCTCTCGATGGGTTTCACGGACCTGCAAAACACGGATGATTCTGTGAAGTTGCCACTGGCTAGCACAGGCCAACAATATGCCTACACCATGCAACAGGTTCTCACAGCCTTCGGGTGGAATGCGACGACATTTCGAAATAAGCTCTGTGATAGATATTGTATATATTTATTCATGATTGGCTTATCTATTCATGTACATAGTCTGTATGTACTCTCCAAGTCCTTAGTGACTTCCGTTCAATGCACGCAGTTGCGCTACGGGCCTTGTATGCTGAATAAGCGGCATCACTGCGGCGCAGTTCAATCAACTGTGCCATCAACTGTGCCGCAGTTGATCAACTGTGCCCACAGTCCATCAACTGCGGCCGCAGTAAGCACAAATAGTATATAAGGCGCGCTCTTTCTCGGTAGTAGACACCTTCTACATAAATATTTGAATCTACTCTGGTTTTTAACCTAAACTTGTGTGATCCTAAGTGAAGCTTCACGCGCGCTAGTATTACATTCTTTTGCCTTCATTGAACCATATTTGCAATCAAGCTACGCGCTGGTTCCTATATTGTTCTAGCAGTCCTAAGAACTCAGTGAAGTATCCTGAGTTTGCGTTAGACAAAGCTACGCGCTTGTCTTTCGGCTTCTTCTGGTGAAGGTTCGGTGACTGATCATATAAGAGTTCGAGTATTAAGTCTAAGCTCACTGATATCTCTCCCTCTCGTTCATACAACACGCGTGAGTCTGATAGTTCATTCAAGAAGTAACTACGGTTCGTCACACGTTATTCTCTATATTCACTCATATCTTTCACACTGGTGGACAACAGCGGAACTCTTTGCTTGAACAGTCTCTAGTACATTCATCATGACTGAGAAATCTGCTAAAGCTGAAGCCGCTGCTTCTGACGACCTTTATGGCGAGGCTTCCCCACTACTTGGACCACCTACAGAGCCGGTTAGCCTGTATCATGAGAACCAAGAGTTTCCTGACCTCACCAAACTCATTGCTCCTAGTGGGAGTTTATCCTCTACACATGCGGATCCTGATGCACCTATTCAGACGGAACACATGTACTTGCCAACCCTGAGCGCTACAATGGAGTTTGGGAACAACAAGTTCTTGCATGAACGTCGTCAAGAATGTATCGCTCTTGGTGCTCCAACAATCGACAAACAGTATCTTTTTACGGCTCAACCAGCAACACGGCGAATGTTTAGAACTATCTTCACTCGAGAACTCGATATTTTGGATGACATTCTATTTACAGCCGAACATCGTGCTCGTAAAGTCGAACCTCTCATTGGCTATCGAGTTCAGGGAAAGACATATCAACTGCTGTTACTTGCACTTTCCTCGTTCAAGATCACAGCTGAAGACTCTTTCCGTGCTGCAGGTCAAACACCGCCATCCCTTCCATCTTGGGGACACGATGATGACATTGAGGATTACTACAGTCTGAATGACTATGAAATCCTGGGTGTATGTTTCCGAGTTGAAGTTGAGAACTACTTGGCTGTAATGGAGGGAGTTTATGACTTCTACCGCCACAAATCAAGGATAATCAATCCTGAGGCATTGAAAAATGCTGAAGAAGTTCTCACCTCAAAATTCGGACCACGCAAGACTCCAAGACCAGACTCTTTCGGTGGTCAAGCTTCTACGGCTTTCCGTGGTACTCCACCCATCGAAATTCCGGATCCTGTTTTCAACCCTGAACCCTCTGTTGAGGTCCCGGTTACTTCAACTCCTCAGTTCCGTCGTAATCCTTCTCTACGCTGGGGTAGTGTTGCACGAGGTCTTCCTCGAAACAATGCTCGCCTTTCAGAGGTACTGACGCCTATGGCATCAACCTTTGAACCAAGAGTACGAAATGTTGGATTTGCATCTATGGATACTGCAGAACCAGAACGGGCTCAACTTCGTGGAATGAGCTCTGCTCCAGACAATCAATATCGAGATTTTCCGCCACACCTAGCATCTGCCAGTGGTTTATCTGGTACAGTACCTCCAACGAACACACCGGTTGTCCCACCTGTTCCACCACCGAATCCCGATGACAATTCAAGTGACAGCGATGATGATCGCGACAGCCGCAGAAGTCATCGCCCGCCTGGTTTTCCCAGAGGAAATGGCCCAGGTGCTGGTGGTCCCGGAGGCGGTGGTCCCGGACGTCCCGGTGGCGGTAACGGTGGTTTTGGGGGAGGTCCAGGAGGCCCAGCTGGTGGAGGTCCCGGTGGTCCCGGTGGTCCTGGTGGTCCTGGAGGTCCCGGTGGTCCTGGAGGCCCCAGAGGTTCCGGTAATGTGCAACCTAATCCTGACCAAAATGCAAATGCTGTCAGAGAACTCAAGTTCAGCATGAAATTGAAGTATGATGACGTACCAAAGTGGGATGGAAACACCGAAACTATAATTCGTTGGTTTTTAAAAATCAATGATATAGCTCGTTCTTCCAACACGGTCTTTATTCAACTCGGACGCATTGTTCCAAAGCGTCTTGAAGGTCGAGCAGAGATTTGGTACTGGTCACTTCCACTTTCATACCGAACACAAGTTGAGCAAAACTGGGATACAATGCGAACAGCAATTTCTGCATTCTACTTGAATCGCAAGTGGCTTGACAAGCAGCGTAGTAGAGCAAACAAGGCTCGGTATCGTGACTATGGACATGCACATGAAAGTCCTAGTGAGTATTTCATTCGTAAGACAGAATTACTTGCTACTGTCTATGACTATGAGAGCTCTCAGCTTATCATGGAAGTTATGGATGGGGCTCCGTCAATATGGAATACGGTTCTGAACACGGAGCTGTATGAAAATATTATTGAATTCCAAGCAGCCATTAACTATCATGAAGATGCTCTTATGAAGCTTGAGTCTAGAGATCCTCATCCTCGTGAGAATAGTTACAACCAGACTCCACGTAACGCTCGCGCGAATCTCGTTGGACAGTCACGTAGCATGGAACCACCTAGGTTTCCTAAGGATGATCGCAATGTCTCAAAGAGAGCTACTCCAGAATCCAAAGGTGCTCGCCCATGCAGACATTGTGGAAGCGGAAAGCACTGGGATAATGAGTGTCGGCATGCATTCAAAGGAAATCGTGATGCACGGGCAAATCTAGTTACAACTAGTGATGATGATGAGGCCCAAGCAGAATACGATAACTTGTATTATGCACTGGATGAAGTCGATTTGGAAGGAGAAGTTCAGCAGGGTTTTGAGCAACCCCTCCAGATTACTGAAGCACCAGTCTTTCTTGCCAGTGGTACTGGAAGAATGGACTCGGAACTTCCAGCTCTGGAGGGGGATATCTCAAATACCTCGGTGAATAATCTCACAGGAAATTTCATTCATTCGGACACCTCTTCACCTGCTACAGAGGCAGGCGAAAATCATCCCAGCATACTGTCTTCAGATGCTACTGCTTCAACACACATGGTCCGCATTCCGAAGCCAGCTCTG
This sequence comes from Mycena amicta, assembly GCA_029282125.1. Lineage (NCBI taxonomy): Eukaryota > Fungi > Basidiomycota > Agaricomycetes > Agaricales > Mycenaceae > Mycena > Mycena amicta. The sequence goes on along the minus strand of JARIHP010000043.1, from coordinate 100,760 downwards.
AACCGCAGATCTCGCAGAAGATTAGTAAGAGAAATTGACTCTGTCAACTATTACACAACTTCTGTGCATTCTGGAAAGCCGGTTCTTTCACTGAAGAAGATCATGGCTCGCCCACCCGGCTGTTCATTTCTGGGAGCTAAAGCAACACAAGCTAAAGCAACTATTGGAAGTCTTGAAGCAGAGCTAATTTCTGTTATCATTGACTCTGGTTCAGACATTACACTGATATCGGAAGCAATGCTTCAGAAACTTGGTCAAGCATTCAAACTGAAAGTAGGACAGCGTATCAATCTCATTCAAGTCACTGGAAAATCTGTCATATCAGGGTTTGTTACCTTGGATCTGTTTTTCCACACCAATGATGGTCCAGTGAGATTGAATGTAGATGCTTATGTTGTAAAAGGCATGACTACCCCATTTATTCTCGGGAATGACTTTGCTGATCAGTACTCTATTTCTGTATTACGCCGTGACGGAGACGCGTATTTAGTTTTTGGAAACACTGGACGAGAGTTAAAGGTGGAGAATTCTACGTCAGCGTCACCAGTTGATGATGAGGGACACACCTTCAAAGTCTTAGTGCTTCCTGGACTCGAACAACATGGATTGAAAGCCCAAATACATAGGCGGAATAAGAAGTTGAAGAAACGTTCCCGCCTTCATCAACTCAACCATGAAGTTCGATCAAGAAATAGAGTTGTCCTTCCACCAGAAACAAGTCTAGCAATTTCCGTAGACTTGCACTTTCCTGAAGGCCAGGACTGTGCTTTCATTGAGCGCAACATTCAGTCCCATGGGAATAGTGAATCTGTGTATGGATCACCGGATATGCTGATATCAAAGGAGAACCCCGTCCTACACGTTGCAAATTTTTCATCATCACCAATTACTATCTCAGCTGGACAAGTCCTTGGTACAGCCAGAAATCCTAAAAACTGGCTGGATCGAATGGACAAATTTTCCAAGGAACAACAGGCTCAGATAAATGCACATGCAGCATTCATCCGACATGTGGTGATAGAGAAAGTAACTGAGGATGAGAAATTGGCAGTGTCTAGACAAGCACAGGCAATGTCAGATGTTGTTCGCTCTGAAACGGAAATCGCTTCTAAAGCACAGAGGAACGCAACAGAAGCTGATGATCCGCTGGCTGAAGATCCTTTGGAAGGAGGACCTAAGACTTTTGAAGTTCCGCAAGATCACATTCCACGCAATCGCCTGCTGAGCGAGATTGATATCTCCGCAGATGTTACACCTGAACAACGGCGTATGCTGGAGGAAGTGGTCTTGAAGAATGAGAAGGCATTTGGTCTTGACGGTAGACTTGGGAATTATGCAGGACGGGTTGAAATACCTATGAAGCCTGATGCAGAACCTGTCTCGCTCCCTCCGTTTCCTGTTTCACCTGCAAATCGTGAAGTAATTGATAAACAAATGGACTCATGGATTCAACTCGGTGTAATTGAACCTTCAAAGAGTCCATGGGCAGCTCCTGTCTTCATTGTTTATCGAAATTCCAAGCCACGCATGGTGATTGATTTACGGAAACTGAACGAAATGGTTGTACCTGATGAGTTCCCCTTACCAAGACAAGACGATATTTTGCAAGCTCTGTCGGGTGCCCAATGGCTTACCACCCTGGATGCACTGGCTGGATTTACGCAACTCACCATGTCTGATGAGTCTGCAGAAAAGCTAGCTTTTCGAACCCATCGAGGTTTGTGGCAGTTCAAGCGCATGCCCTTTGGCTACCGAAATGGGCCCAGTGTTTTTCAGAGAATCATGCAAAATATTCTTGCTCCATTTTTGTGGATTTTTGCACTGGTGTACATTGATGACATCGTGATTTTCTCACTAACATTCAATGAACACCTTGAACATCTGAACAAAGTGTTCTCCGCGATTTCAGAGGCCAATATGACACTTTCTCCGCCAAAATGCCATCTTGGATATCAGTCTCTGCTCTTGCTCGGTCAAAAGGTTTCTCGACTTGGATTGTCTACCCATCGAGAAAAGGTCGATGCAATTGTCCAGTTGAGTGAACCTCGTAACGTGCATGAACTCCAACAATTCCTGGGAATGATGGTTTATTTTTCCGCATACATTCCATTCTATGCGTGGATTGCACATCCGTTCTTTCAACTTCTCAAGAAAGGTACTAAGTGGGAATGGACCAACCTACATCAGGAAGCATTTGAACTGTCCAAACAGGTGTTGACAAATGCTCCTGTTCGAGGATATGCAATGGCCGGACAACCATACCGTGTGTATACGGATGCATGTGACTATGGTCTCGGGGGTATTTTACAACAAGTTCAACCTGTCAAAATCAAAGACCTGCAAGGAACGAAGATTTTTGACAGAGTGAAGAAGGCACACGAGAATGGAGAGCAAGTGCCCAATTTAGTTGTTGGTATCAAGGGCATTGACGATGTTCCTAATCCTGGGGTATGGGCTCCGAAATTTGAAGATACAATTGTTCATATTGAACGAGTAATCTGTTACTGGTCACGAGTTCTCAAATCTCCGGAGCGAAACTATTCACCCACAGAGCGAGAAGCTCTTGCACTCAAAGAAGCACTGATCAAATTTCAGCCTTTCCTTGAGGGTGAAGTTGTAGCCGCAATCACTGACCATGCAGCTTTGACGTGGAGCCGAACATTCCAAAATGTGAACCGACGGCTACTTACATGGGGTACTGTATTTGCAGCCTATCCAGGCTTGAAGATTGTACACCGTGCAGGACGAATTCATTCAAATGTTGATCCAATTTCACGACTCAGACGCCGTGTACCCCTTCAGGACAGTCCAAACACGGACACAATTCCTTCCGTGGATTTGAGCACAGGCGAAGATCCCCTCAGGAACATGTATGAGGAGTTAGGACCAGCATTCGAGGAAAAGCTGCTGCGAGTAGCTGCAAAATTGGTACATGCAGAAATGTCTGAGTCCTCAACAGATCAAATTGTGTTTGAATCGGTCCCATTCAGTGTCTCGGGCGATCTGCTCGCTCCGTTTACATCATCACGGTCATATAACGTCCTTGTTGGAATTTCAAAAGATGAGCAAGATGATTGGGTGGCTGCATATGCAAAAGATCCCCACTTTTCCGAAGTCCTGAAAGGATGGAAGAAGGAGATGGCATGGGTAAATCCCCTGTATCCACAATATCACTATGATGATTCAGGACTTATATATTTTGAGGACTGGCAAGGTAATAACCGCCTTTGCGTACCGGATAAATTGAGAGTCTCGATCATGAGTGAAATTCACGATACACTCACAGAATCTGCCCACGCAGGATACTACCGGTGTTACAATCGACTGGCCGCAACTTACTACTGGCCAAATATGTCCCGAGATTTGAAACGATATGTCAGCACCTGCGATATATGTCAAAAGTCCAAACCCCGACGTCATGCTCCCATCGGACTACTTCAACCCATTCCAATTCCAAATCAACCATTTGAAGTCATCACAATGGATTTCATACCTGAGCTCCCGGAATCGCAAGGTTTTGATAATTGTCTGGTCATCGTCGACAAATTGACCAAGTTTATAATTATTACTGCCTGTTCAACCAAGATCACGGAGAAAGAAACAGCACAACTATTTTTCAAGCACGTAATTTGCAAGTTCGGGATTCCTCGACAAGTCATCAGCGACAGAGATACACGTTGGAGAAATGATTTCTGGGCTGAAGTTTGCCGACTCATGGGTATGAAACGAGCATTGACAGCATCAGTGGCACTAGGGCTCAGCGGCGTGGCCGTACGACCGTACGATACGGATACAGACGGTATGGTGCATACACCGTGCAGATATACACCGTACCGACTGGTGTCCGTACGGATATACACTGGCACCGAGCCGACCGGTGTGTCCTCACGGATATGACGGTGCGCGCGGGGGCTTGAAGATGAGGGTAAGAGGCGATTCAGAGTGGGAAGATCTCCTATTCATCCCTACGCTACTGACATACAGCACGATGGGGTAACCGTACGCGTACTCTTGCGTTGTCAGAGCCCAAGTAACAACTAATAGGGAAAATATATGTAGTTAATAAATAAAAGACCATGGGATGCGAGGCCAAACGACAAAACTCCAGACCTGGCGCGCCAACGAACCGGGAGATGTGCAAAGACTCAGACTGATAGGGAGAGATGCGACGCCCGCACATCGCTGATCAGTGGGTGCCCAATCCGTGGTCGCTCGATCCCCTGCACATTCTGAGCTGGGTGACGAACGAAGACGGAGCCTGCCGACGGCTATCTTGATATACAGAGGGAGAGGACTCGGAAAGAATATGTAGAGAGAGAGATATGATTGGAGATGTGCGTACTTGTCATCCATTTCCGAAACCATCCTACGTCGAGCGGAAACACGTAGATGCGTGTATGATTTACGCGTCGTGCTGATTGAGTCGCGGTCACGATGTCGCTGAGTGTATAGTGTGAATGCGTGTCGTGGACGCGACGACAGAGAGCCAGAGAGAGGATCGTGATGGTGGATAATGATGGAATAGATGACAGCCGCTGTTAACGCCCGAACAGGACCACGCGCACTGGCCTCTTGATGGTGCGGACGACGAGGGAAGTAAGTGGGACTTCCACAACGGTCTTCTCTCATTAGAACATCACTTCCCCAGGTCGGGGTGAGCAACTGCATGCACATCGACATTAAACAGGCGGACACCTGGAGGAGGGAGTTCCAGGGGTGATTCTCCAACCTTCAGCTGTCCGCATGTCTAATGTCGATGGCATGACCATCTGCGAAACAAGGACTCGGACCGTCCGAGCCTGTGAAAAAAAGAAAGAAAAAAAACGGAGTCAGTACAGTGGGAGGCCGAGAAAAAAATGGGCAAGGGATGGACTACGACTTCATCTCTGCATATTCCCTCGCCTTGTGCCACTCATGACGGTCGCCTGTCGCTGTTGTTGCCTTTGCAGTCCTTGACGCCGGCGCGAACGTCCGCGAAGCTGCATGGAAGTGAGAGGGAGTTAGCAGGAGGAGCTGGCTCGGGATGCCAAGGACAGACCTCGGTGGCCCGCAAAAGTCGTGAGGGAGGAAGAGTGGCACCTGTGACACACACGTGATATGGTCACAGTACACGTGCAGATGCCCCGTCGACTTAAGGCCAAATTCCTTCTTTACGGAAAAGTGGCTGAGAGAGGTTTGGGAGAACAACAGTAGGGTGAAGTAAAGTGGGGCGCACGACACATTGGTGCACGCGGACTCATGGAGAAAGTGGGGAACGTGTCTAGCGCATATGCGTAGCTCGTTGGTACAAGGTTGAGATCGAGGGCGTCTGGCATGCAATGCTAGGAGTAAGCTTATATGTTATGCTGCTGCATCCCTGAATTTATTCAAGGTTTAAGTGTTGGCCGTTCAGAAGAAAAAACTCCCACTCAACGAGTGTCGAATGCTTATGTAATTCGGCAGGGTTTGAGTGGGAGTTTATTTGATCCGCGCAAGTCGGACATCACTCGCAAAAAAAGAAAACAGATAGCACGAAGTGTGGAATTGGTAAATATCTATATGAGACTATGACGACCGACTCCATTCACAAATTGCAAGAAAAGCCAGTTATCAACGGCCTGCTGAAGAGTCAGAGGCTCAATCTCGTTACCGTTCTCATCGACAGCCGGGTAGGTACGCGCACAAAGCTCCACAAGAAACCCATAGGGGATGTAGGCAGTGCGGAAGCAGGTGTGGAAGAGAACATTGCCTTGCTTGTAGTGGAACTGCGTGTTGGGAACGCACGCAAGGTAAGATTGGTCGGTGGGAAGGACAAAGTGGATCTTGATCTCCTCCAAGTCGTCGCTCGCAGGAACATGAGGGCTGCCCGTCGTCGCCTGGCAAACAATGCGGCTGCGAAACGCGATATCGTGAACATGGTTGAGCTGGACAAGGGGATTGAGAGTGTCGATGATGGCATCGAGTTCGGACTGGATCGGCACCCCGGTGCCCTCTAGGAAGTCACCGAGCACCTTGCGCATCACCATAATTCGAACACAGTTGGACGGCGCAGACATCGCCAACATCTGGGTGCGCGCGGGCGGGGTGATCTTGATGCACTGCAGGAACGCAGCCGGCGACTGGATCGACGTCGCGTAGATGGTGCCAAGGAAAGATGCGGTTCCCGATGGCGCCGAGGCGTAGAGCTGGAGTCGTACATCAGCAGGAAAACATCGATGAGTAGGGAGACTGAGTTACATTGACCATGTCGAACCCAGAGCTGCAGCGACTCTTCACACCGGTGTAAAACGCCTTTGCGCCATCGTTGTCCGGCGAGTGTGGGCCAATGAGGGCATGGTAAATCATGGCGGATGCAGTGGCGAGGTGTTGAGCCTCAGTACGGTCACGAAGCTGCGCAACCTGAATACACCTCGGTGAGTAATCTAGATTAAGACACAAGTTACGCACCTGCAAGTCGCCGTGGTAAGTAGAGAAGTGTGCCTGGTGAGCAGAAATATCCCCTGTCGCGCCCTTCTCCAGGAAATTACCAACCTCGAGCGAGAGTTCGGGGTGCCATTCGTCGAGGAACGCTTTGGTAAAGCATCGGAGATCAAAGTTGGACGCAAGTAGAAGAATCAGACCCGGCGTAAGTGGCAAAGGCGAAAGACGATGGATGACCATGAGCGAGGTCAGAACACCGAGAACCGTCATCGACGTCTTGCGCTCATCGCTGATGCCGAGCCCAAAGGAAGCCGTAGTAGCAATACTGCAAAAGTTGTCCGCCCTCTGAAGCAGGAACTCGCCGGCGTGATCGATGGTGAAATGAGCGAAGGCGGTGTAGACCACCTCACGCTCCAGGCCAATGCCCTCGGAGACGACACGTGTTGCGCCAGCCGCGTCGATCCTATTTCTGGACCAGAGTAAGAGGCAGAGTACAGTTTCGAGAACAAATAACTCACAAGCGGAAGGTGCGGTCCTTGGAGAGAATCAAATCGAAATTGTTGCTCGGTACACAACTCGCGATTTGGCCGCGCAGCGAATCCGCCATCTCCGCGATCGTGAGACCCTGGACCAGCAGATGCGGAACCGTAGCAAGCTCGTCGGTTGCTGCGTCAAAAACCGACTCGGCGGGATTGAAAGTGCGATGGAGCTCGCCAAGATCGCCCACCGGTGGTGTGAATTCGGCAAAAAACTTGTCCGTAGCCTCGGAGTTCAAAGCCGAGTGTCGAGTCTGGAGCAGGGCCGAGCGCGCGGATCGAGGGCTGTAGATTACTCAGCAAAATACATGAAAAAGGAAGAACAACATACCCGAGGGACCAGCTGCACCAACGACGACGAGGCCGCCGCGTTCCGAAGGGGTGTTGGTGTCGATGGACCAGACGGAGCGTCTCCATCGTCCTGTAGTCAAGAGTCGTTATCAGTCATGCAAGCGGATTGAAAGCGAGACATACAATCATCATCTCCACTGCCCGTGATTCCGATTGCGACTCGTCATCGCTCTCCCCACCGGACTCGCATTCGGGCGGCGTCCAATCAGCAGGAACACCGAGGGTTGTCTCTGCGCAGAACATGGCGTGTTGGAGCGATGGAATGCAGCTGTGATTGCGCTCAGGCGCTCCATCGACGCTAGTCCAGTACGAGACGTTATGATTCACCATAACTGGCTCCGGGATAAGCGGGGAAGAAGATGTATAAAAAAAAAAGACAAAACATACCCCAGAAGACGTGCAAGTGCTTATCACGGATGGTGCGACCGATTTTGGCGAACTCCTGTGCTCTCTCCGCCAACATCTCATGAACAGCAAAGTCAAGGTCAGAGACACGACTGAGCATGATGGAACCGTCGGCGCGAGGTGTCCCCCTGTTGTTGAGACGAAGGACTTGAACGAGCGGCAGGGTATCGGAACGGAGAAGGCGAGCGAAAGCCGCCGTCGGGCCACCCATACGCCAGCCGCAGGTTTGGAGATGAGTGATAACTTCAGCCGCAGCCTGACGCAGGGATGTGTTTCGGTCGAGGACGGTGTCGAACGTGAGCGAATGACCGCTGCAAAACTCGAAGAAATGATTCCAGAGCTGCTGCGGGAGCGCGACGGTTGGGGAGGGCTTCAAATGTATCAGCGGTGGGCAACCATACAAGACATACAAGACGTACCGTTGGGGCAAATATAATGTGGCGAACGGCAACATCAGTGTTCTCCTGTGTGACGATGCTGGGCCGATGCACAGACTGGAGCGCGAGAGCCTGAGTGTTGACAGTCGCCGGAGGATGTCTCGCGGCACCTCGAGTGCGACGCGGCTGCCGAGCGACCAGCTGACTAGAGGAAGACCCGGCAGGCTGATGATTCTGAATGGCGACACGCCGACCAGCATTGGTGAGACTGATGGCATCGGAATCAGGACGCGCACGTACAGCAGCGAGAGGACGAATGGGAAAGCGTGCTTGAGCTCGATTTGCGCCACCTCCGAACACCACATCGCCCCCACCAAGACTCGAGAGCGGCGCCGATGCAGAGAGGTTCGGATGGCCAAGAGGAGCAGGAGGCAGAGACGATGACGACGAGGCCGAGCCCCGAACGAAACGATGAGTAATCGGACCGGCAGGAGGACCGGATGACGGTGGCGCTGAGGCAGACGAGCGAGAAGGAGCAGAGTTCTGCAGAGGCAGATTTTGAAGGCCGTTGCCGTTGGCAAGCAACGGCGCAAGCAATTGGAGGAGTGCGTTGCCGAGATCGGACTAAAAATCGTTAGCAAGTCAGCAAAATAATCGCAAATGACGCACCGAGTTGGGTGCGGACATGGCGACGAGCAGAGGGTGAGACGACGAGCCGAGGGCGAGACGGTATGGTTCGTTTTGGCCGGGCGCAAAGAGACGGAGCGTACTGTCCGGACTTGTCAGCGGCCGAGGCTATATGGGCGGCAGACGCGACTTGCCTTCAAGGCTTGACATGGAGGTTTGATCCAAGTCCGGATCCGCGGTTTGATGTGAGTCGCGGCGTTTCCATTTTGGGATGTCAGTCTGTCGTATAGCCGAACCTTAGGCCGTAAGCGAGACCTGCACTCCCCAAGCAAGCACTCGGCACACTGAAACCTCAAACCATCGTACTCAACCTGCACTTAAACCTCAAACAGACGGATCTCAACCACAAAGCTCGATGTTCAACCAACACTCGGAACCTCAACCTCAAACCTCAAACCTCAAACCATCCAGCAGATAATAAATGGTGATAAATAACCTCATACATTTGGGTCTACTGATAGACGCACCTTTTACGGTGAGCTGTTATTTACAGGCGATGCTTGCGCTCGACACCCAGAGTGAGTACTTGTATCGCTCACTCGGCTGACGTCTTGTGGTAGCTTGACGCTCGGAGGCTGTTTGCAGCTTGAAACGAGAATTTCGGGGGCTGTAATTGGACAGCAAGGGTATGGATACGAGCGGTGGTTGCCCGTCAGGCGCGCACATCTAGCCCAGCCCAGTGAAGCATTCCAGTCGGGAGACGAGGAGATGGAGCAGGGAGTGTGCGTCAACACGATCGACCATGGGCTCCTCAGGGTCAAGGGCCATGAGCCGAACATCCGACCGACGTACGACTCCGATGTATGTGATGTGGATCATTGGAGCAAGGTGGTTGGATGTGAGGACTTCGAGTCTTTTCGTGAATTCAGCCACGCCGTGCGGAGGTGGGAGTCGGAGCTTCGTGTCACCATCTGGATCTGAATTATCGATGTTGTACGGGAGGAAGTCGAGGTCCGCGAAGAGGAATGGGCGGGCGAGTTCGCAGAAGGTCCGGTTGCTCGAGGCGACGGAACATAGATCAGAGCGCCGTACGTGTCTGAAGACTTCGAGCAGTAGCTCGTTAGGAAAGTGCGTGTCGGACATGAGGGTCGGTAGGAAGTGTGTGGCGATGACAGCGTGCGAGCCTTCAGCTGATGTGTTTGATCTAATCACTGCGTGCCCTTGACCACCATCTCCTGCCTTACCTCTTCGTCTTCCCACCTTCTCCTCCGGCTTCCATCTCTGCACGGCGTAGATCGCCCGCGAATCTGAATCTGACTCCACGGGCATCTCTGGACTGGCATATCTACTAGTACTTGGCAGCATCTCAAGCCTCCTCACGCGAGCTTACCTTCAATGCAATTACAACTTCAAGGTTAGCTCTGAATCTCGGACCGATTCCAGACACAAAACGCTCGCATTGGCGCATTGGCACCTCACCAACTACAATACAAATCGCTGCGTTCAGGCCCTACGCCGGGCTATTTCTGGGCCATCAGCACAGCCCGGTCTGGGCCAGGCCGGTAGCCTACATGCAGCCCGAAGTCCGGGACATACGAGGCTAGGCCTTCGGCTACGCTCGGGTTATGTCACGGGCTAACCCGGGCTACATCCGGGCTAACCCTGGCTACGTCCCCAGCCCAACCACGTAGCCCGCGACCAGCCCGAGTGGCGTAGCCAACCCTCGGGCTGGAGGGGTCCTGAACGCAGTGAATAGTAATGCAAGCTCACACCTCCGCTTATCAGCCTTTCCGGCACGCACGCACCTGTGCACCGCTTTCCCATATCAACGCTTCGAAATTCAAAGGTGGTTTCCCATTTCCCGTTTGCCGCGGGAGCAGGCATTCCTTACGTTGCTACGTACGATACTTTTTATTCTTCTTATGTATTGACTTCGGCCTTTATTGGTTGCTGCAGTGGATATGTACCCCTTTCAGCCTACTAGCTCTCGCTCTCGCTCCCTAGATCTGCTTCCCCAGCTCATGCTCATCTTCCTCCAGCTCCATCTCAATTAACGTTGTCCGGAGTACCCCACCCCCGGACCGCCTCTGCTCAGCTGCCTCTCCGTCTCCGTCTCCATCTCCGTCTACCCCGCCTCTCTCCACCTCCTCCCCCTGCTTACGCTTCCCTGTTCCCGGCGTTATGCTCGTCCTCGTATGCTGCGTGTCCACCTGGGACTCGTACTCGCCTAGCTCGATATGCACCCGCATCGGTACAGTGTGAACCATCCAGTGAGTTGTACTCATAACGCCTTCGCCGGAACCTGGAAGGGCAGCTCGAGTATCGACCTTGAGGCGCGCGCGGCGGAGAGCGGAGACGGCGCGTATGAATGACTGCACGATAGAATTATTCGAGTACGAAGAGCCAGGTAGCCGCTACACACCGGGTCTGTCATCGCCAACAAGCAATAGAACAACGGTCGCACAGAGTATATAGCCAAATCCGCGATCCCGAGTCTCCAATTCTGGGAAACGATTCAGTTCCGAGTTGACTACAGGACAAATACACATACCAGCTCAGTTATAATGGGGTTCTTGACTTGATACAGGTCCAGGATAGTCGTCGAGAAGTTCATTAAACAGGATAAGAGCGGATATAGACCTTCTCGCTGGTTCAGCAATTGTGGGCGGGGTAGCGGAGAAGGGGCCCACCGATCCGAATGATCATACCCCGATACATGGCGATAGGCGACTGGGGCAGCGGAGGACTTGCGAAGCTTGTATCCGTGTCCGCGCGGAGGTTACGAGTAGTGCGCTGGAAGAAGACTCAGTTCGTGTTCACGCGAATAGAACTAACGCGAAGGCGCACCGCGTACAACCAGATGTAGCCAAACACCACACTAAATGCAACCGTCTCGCCCGTCGCCATAAGTAGCACCCAGGAGGACTGCGTCCCGATGAGCCAGTGGAGCATCTGCAGCTGCTCATTCTCGCTCGCATCGGCAGAGAGCTTGAACCAGCAGGTGAGGTTGGCTTCGTTCCAACTATCGGTTGGGTGAGTCGATGAAGTAGGTTGTGTGGAGAATTGGGATGGGAGCTCACCCGAACCGACCAGCGGCATATGGGGTGCCGTTGCACACGACACAGAGCAGGAATGTCCCGAAGATGTAATACTTCTCCATCCGCTGGCCGTTGACCTTGTAGACGAGGACCAATCTTCTCATGCGGATATCAGCCAGAGCATAGTGGGCGCAAGAGTCACGGTTACCCACACTAGATTCAGCGCCATGCAGAAGAAAAGACCGGCCGAGATCATGAGGCTGAACTGGTCCAATAATAAGTATGCAGCGGAAGTCTCCACACAACGAAAGACGATGCACGTTAACGAGAAACGCGATGAAGCTACACCGCGGACTCGGTCCCTTCCAGGCCGCTCCAAGGAGGAACATAATCCCAAAGATGAAGCTACTTGCGGGTTAGAAAGACAGCCCTTCGAGGACACCAAACAGAGAGAGACGTACTTTGCCGTCAAGGCGTACACCAGCAGTCGAAAGCTAACCCGATTGAGGAACCTCCTCGAGACGGTCATGCATGCTGCGAAGGCAGACGCGCCGAGGAAGAGGAACGTCAGGGCCACGCCAGGGGCTATGAACGCTATGACCAGTGTTCTAAGGTGGATTAGACTCCTCGGCGGGGAAGACGAGAACACGTAACCCACACGATGTGCTTGTCAAAGCCGCTCTCTTGGTGCAGCTGTGAAAGGCTTCGAGGAGTACGAACGAGTGTCGAGGTCATGGAGAGTGAGGAGAGGATTGGATTTGGCAGCGGCTGTGACTTAGGGCTCACCACCGCCACCACAAATTTACAGTTTACGGACGTACTGCGCGGTGTTGATGACATTACGGTACAGGATAAACGTTACGCGCTGGCCTGGGATTGGATTGGATTGCTGGGCATATATATATATGGGAATACTGGGCGTTTCCACCAACGTTTCCTTGACGGCAAGGTGCGTGTGGCCTCTGTGGCGTCCGGCGAATGGGATTTTGAATAAGCAAACCGAAATAGCGAGACAGGGACAAGCTAACTCGACCCAGCGTTCGTTATTTGGGTCGTGCCGTGTGATATATCCTATCGGACCTATCCTAATCAGTTCCATTTGCGGAGAAGGATAAAAAAGCTCACCACGTTGGAGGCGACAACTGAACTTTGCATTTTTGATGATCCATCAACTGATGTCTGATGTTGAGCGCACAGTCCACCTGAGGCGCCAAATGGGCATTGAGCGCACGGAAAATTGTGCCATGCACCCACTCCTTCCTACAACTGAGTTTGGGGAGGTTTCACATGCCGCAATGGCCCCCCCAAGTGAGCGACGACAAGTTCACTTGGCAAGTGACATAAATCACTTCAAGCGAACACTTTCCCTTGCAAGCCAAGTGTGGCACAAGTGAATCTGCGCTGGGCAAGTGAATTTGTCGAGGTGAAAAAAAATGACACCTCCTATTCATCCTGTGCAGTGTTGACGACGGGCTATATATGTACGGAAATATCCGGGGGGCGTTTCGGCAACGTTTCCGCGACGGCAAGGTGCGCGTGGCGGCATTCGAAATAGCGCACCAATTATCGCAAGTGTTCAGGCGCAAATGGGGAACGCTTTGTTTGCTGGGATACTTCCTGGAGACCGGCGTTTCAGTCGGGCCGTGCCGTGTATCAAACGGGTGGCATGAGAGCTTTCTAATTTTGCTCGACAGCGGCCACATCATGATCGGCGTGGACGCAAATCCATGGGGAGCACCACGTCTCACCGCGGTGTAACAGGCCGCCGCCGTGTCGGGTGAGACGACTCACCAGATGTCGGCCAGCTGGGAGTGTAGTGTTGTTGCCCGACGAGGAGGAAGTTGTCCAGTGACGCGCCTGGGTAGCGCATGGCCTGTGACAGTCACAGTCACCGTGACTCATTCTCCTTTTTGCTCTCTTCTTCCATCTCCGGTCCATCTTCCCATGCGGATATACTAATTTCAATTCATCCTCTCCTCTCCGTCGACAATCCTCTTCAACGCAAGCGCGCATGTAATCCGAGAGAAGAAAGGTTGCATGCTCCACTAATTAAACGATCTGAAAAGCGCAATCCAACGCGACGAATCTTCCGAACAAGGTGCTGAATCTCCCGTATCATGTTCGGGCATACATTTTGGGAGCCGCCGTTTCCACACATAGGGTCATCTGGTGTTCCAGGGCAGAAAGGCCAGCAAGCACTTGGGTGCCTGTGAGACAAGGAATATTAACGACACTATCTCTTCTTCTGTTAGGCGTTCGACGCTTTCTCTTACTCTCAACATTTGCCATGACTGTACGTAAATCGGCGCGTGTACTAGTATGGACCCCCTCGACGTCGAAATTCGAGTCCGACTCGAAAGCGGCTACCTCGACGACACAAGGGTCGCCTACAGCCTGGTACGGAGATGGATATGGATCTTAGCGAGCTTTGTGCGTTCATTTCAACGTTTCCTAACTGCACGGTCTAACCGTAGCGGGCGATTTGTCACCGATCGCCCATGTCTCGACACTATTAAAACCATCAACGCCTGCATTCGCAAACTGTTTCTTCCCTTCCTTCGAAGATGTCTTTCAATGCGGACATCGTTCTTGGGTACATTTTTTCTCAACGAGTCTTCGAAACACGGCCTTACTTCGTTCATCTAGGGCTTTGCTTATCGGAACCTGGGCAAATTCGGTGAGCATTTGTCTTGCTATGTTTTTGCGTTTTGAAACATGGATGCCAGGTTCTGTACGCCGTCGAAGTGATTCAGGTATGCGGTTCCAGGCCTCATGATGGAGATATGCTAAACTAGCTCCAGACAGCTTATTACTACCGCCACTTCAAACACGACAAGTGGACGTTGAAGGTTTTATCCTTCCGTCGTCGCCTAGCCGTGTTCATTCTCTGATCTTCTGCCCCGCTCCGTAGCTGCTAGTATCGTCTGTCATCGCGATCGATTCCGTGTCGATGATCGCAAACTATGCTTCTGTATATCTTGTATGTATCTGCTTCTTCTACCACATGAACTGGCTAATACATGCTATGTGCAGTACACAATCATTCACTGGGGTGTGTCTTTCCCCTTGATCTACCACTTTCGCTGACCCAGTTCGCTTTTCTCAGGAGATTTGGCGTATCTGCAGAACCAATATTGGGCAAGTCTTTTCGGTCCTATTGGAAGAAACATAATCAAATGCATGTTATCGAACAGCCTGACCCGCTCTACGTCATTTCGACTGGCGCAGTGGCCGCTTTGGTCCAAAGTTTCCTGGTTGTTAGATATTGGCGCCTGTGAGCGTTTATATCATTATATCGAAGCCCGGCGCCTAACTCGTTCTAGAACCAAAAACAATTTCATCACTCTCACTTTATTCGCGGTCATCACGGTCGCAGTAATCTTCCATCCATCCTCCACACTTTTAAACTCTGATTTCAACCATCGCTGACAGGCTGGCGGCGCGTTCGCTTGTGGGGCAACGCTCGCGATCTTCCCTCAATATAGGGATAGGGGGAAAGCTCTAATCCCAGCCACGTATGTCGACATCTCTTCTGAGGCCTGTTTGACTTTAACTAATCGATGGATGTAGAACCTGGCTAATCGCCGAAGCCGTGGCGGACATTTTCATTGCGTTGGCGCTTCTATTGGAATTGCGGAAGGTCAAGTCCTCGTTCAAGGAGACCAGGAGGTAAGTTTGCGAGTCAGCATCAATTGACTGGATCTAATTCTCCGTGGTAGTGTGCTCAATAGACTAGTGGCACGAACCATCCAGTCCGGAACCGCTGGGGCGACCATAGCCTTGGCTGTCTTGATTGCGTGCGTTCCAGAAGTATTCGGTATTTGTCGAACTCATACAACTGTTCGTTTAGATTTCTGGCAAACAAGGAAAGCAACGGTGGGTTTCTCGGCCTTGCTTTTTCAATCCCTGGCTCACATATCCTAGTCCCCACCGGCATCGCCTACTGTCTAGGCCGCGTCTATTGTATTACCCTGGTTCGCACTCTGATGAAAGAAATCTCCGCGTTGATGGCGTCTCACAAAACTTGAAGCTCGCGAATCTCAATCACAGGAAATCTGGAAGACCCCCGTGGTCAAGCGGCACCTCTTCGGATGCGAACCGCGAGACTCGCGGTGAGCGCGGAAATCAGGAGCGAAGCCAAGGCGGCGATGAGTATGGCGGCATTCGTGGGTTTCTTTTCTTGTTCACGCTCTGCGGAGGCTGACGCTGACGCAATACGTACTCCAGATATCCACCGGACCGCTGTGGTACTCGAATTTTCAAGTTCTCAATAGATCCATCGCTGATCTTGCATCGCAAGGTTCATATTGACACTCCGCAGGAGTTTCCTAGAAGCTCATTCAAAACCAACGTGAGATATTTCTCTCGTTCAACCTATATCATGGCGCCGCTGACGCGGGAATAATTCTAGCCTGGCCAGGGTCTTCCCGATGATAGTGCCGCCGAGGAAACAGAGATGACGGTGAATGATTCTGCGTGGTACCCGCCGAAGAAACGCAACCTGTTCGCTGCGTGATTTCTCGGACTATACCAAATTGCAGGACGAAGGAGAAGGTTAGGGAGAGGAACATCATACTATGATCATACTAGTAATTGGGAGCTCTAATGCATATCGGCCGGTACTCAGATTGGGACCATTTGGCCATAATAATAATGTGGTGCCTTGATAATAAGAACAAAGTGCGAGGAAGCCATAACTGCATCTTCTTCTCGGTGGAATTGTCGGCCAAGTTCTTGAGTTTTTGCGGTCTTCCGCTCGATTCAAGTTCGCCATGCGTAATTCTTGGAGGATGGACAGTAGTGCGCACGCCTAGTTCAGTGGGCTGGTGGGGAAGACATCGAAGAGGTAAGATGGTCGAAAGCAACGCTCGCGTCGGCACACCGAGTAGGTAATACTGTTATATATATTGATTAGATAAGACCATCGGATCTAGATCTTATCAACCTCCGAGTTCCCCGAGCTCCTCGATTCTTCTTACTCATCCATTCCACTTTGTAAAATATGCTAGAAATAGTCTGTACAGTATATAAGGTTCGCTCTGAGCAGCTCCCAAATATAATCTCATTATCTGCTCTTTTTCCCTCAGCGCGCTCATCTCAACAAATACCAGCTCGCGCCACCTCTTATCAGCCTGTCCGGCACGCCCGCAACTGTGCACCACTTTCCCATCTTCATCGATCGCTTTGAATTTCCAAAGGTGGTTTCCATTTCCCGTTCAACGCGGGAGCAGGCACTAGACGCGTCGAACGCATTTCAATTCGCGACTTTGCTTTTGCGTACTCTCTCCAGTCACTCACACCGACGCAAAGATTATTCCGTAACAAGTTCGATTCCTGACTCAGCCAGCGATCTGCTAGCAGGACAGACTCCGAGTCGCACTTCTGTCCAGCGCACCATTATGCGCCCCACCCATGCACGAATTCCCTGGTGTACATGTACCTTTGATAGAATGGCTTCTCGTTCGCTCCGGTAGCAGGCATTGGGGTTGGGAACTTTTTCGTCAGATTGTCTTCATCGGTTGACGTGAATATTGCGAAGTGTTCTGAATGGGAATGGCAAACGCTTGGAGTACAGTAAGCCTGATACCAGATAAAAAGTCTACAACACGCATGGAGGTGATCATTACCAACCAAAACCAAGCAAGTAACTCCCGCGTTCGCCGCTGCGAACACTCCGACTGCCCATCGCATCCCACGGTTACGGAGGTCGCAGAGACAGCTCGTGTGCCTGGCCCCGTCCCTGCCCTTGTCCATATCCATACCCATCTTGATCCCGATAAGAAGAGAATACACCAAAGCCCCACTCAGCACTTGTCCCCGTCGTCCTTGTCCTCGTCGTAGTACGCGAGGCATTGCCGCGAATGGAGACGGCTGGGTCCCGCAGGTTGAGCATGAGGCGCGAGATCATTATTGATGATATACTGTTGGGGGACGAGCAGACTGAGTTATCGACGCGCGAAGAAGGGAATGAAGGGAGAGGAGGAGGGAAGCGTACATGTTCGTGAATGTGTTGAGGATTCCACGCGTGAAGGGCTGTGAATGGAGCCGGAATCGTCAGTGGAGTGTGGAGGGTATATGATCTCATTGACGTACGCCGCCGAGCTGTATTTGCAACGGCATGAGTAATTGCCTCGAGACAAGAACGCAGGACGCACAGCAAAGGTAAGAATGTTCCCGACATTACAGAGGACCATCACCCTGAACGCCGCTTTAGTGGCTGCATCTATCCCGGTATGCAACGTCTCGGCTCACCCGAAGTATAAGCATCCTACCAGCCATTAGCGCTTCAAAAAATCGTTCGTTGCAAGGACGAACTCACCATCGCGCATCAACACACTCACCAAGTGCATTCCGCTCAACCGTACCCTCCGCCCGCCCGTCACGCCGATGAGGGTGCGATACAATGTCAACACGAATATCATCACGTCGAATAGACCCATTCCGGACCATGCGATCATGAGCCCGATGCTCCTGTTTATGAATTCAACGGGGAACAACTCGAAGGGAGGGACAGAGGCAAACGCACTCGGGCTGGGTAATTCCATAGGTACACCCTACGCTCAGCGGCAGCGTCGTGCCTTTGTCCTCTGGGGGCAGGGCATTCGAGTGAAGTGTACCCCACTGCCCATGCACGTTTTCACCTCAGTATATTCGGCAGAGAAAGAGGGTGAATGGCACGCACCACACCGACAGCGATACACCCCGCACTGAAAACGATCATGAAGATTAAGACGTAGCGGTTGCGCTCGTAGAGTGCGTAAGTGCGCAGAATCAGCATGACTGCCGCATGAGTGAGCGGAGGCGATGGAGAGAAGAGTTCGAGGACGCACCGCCGACGATAATTTGGATGAGTATGATAAAATATTGATGGTACGATTCGAGTGTTTCGCATCTGAAGGAGGTTCACCTCATTGAAGCGAAGGAAGGGAGATTGAAGAGCGCACATCTAGCCGTGGTTAGCCCATAACAATTCCAATAAAATAGCAAACCAGCACGCACTTTCGTCTTCCCCACCGTCGGCGGCGCAATCCACACATCCAACAAGACCACGGGTATATTGCCCAACAGCGTCCCGTAGCGATTGGCAAAGAAGAGGATTGTAGGCGAGGTCGGCCGTGCCCCCCAGTAGCGAGAAACTTCCCATTCAAGCGTGACCAGGTAGTCGTAGAAGAGTAGCGCTGCGCATGAGGTTGCGTGAATACGGGTTGGGCAGCGAAGGAAAGCCTACTGAATGCCGCAGCGTTGATGTAGTAGTATATGTTTCTGCACAGGCGCGAGACCAAGTCAGCGGCGAAAGGACTCGAGCAGACAAGACGCACAGCTGCTGTTCGATATCCGAGTTCATAACTCCGCGCAAGGCATCGACTCGGGGTACCCAAGCGTAGGTGGGTGAGGGAACGGTCAGAGGAGGCGATGAGCAAAGGCAAGAGCCTAACTATACTTACAAGCCGCCACATCAGCATCAGCCCATCCGTGCATGTCCATGTCGCCTGTCAGTTGTCCGGCTAGGTTAAAGCGGAGGTTAGAGAGATTCCGTTGTAAATCAGGTTGTGGAAGTCCCGAGATGTAACGCAGCTGCCACCCATGACTCACGACACCAAATGCCTCCGCGAACGGCAAGACGGAAGCCAGAAACCACCCAGACACGGTCAAGCGTGAGGATGAGGGAATGAGTTGGCCCGGAATAGCCATTACCGCTTCAAACGTCGCAACGCGGAGAAACCATCTATCAAAGTGCGCCTATCGGAAAATCAATATGAGGAAATGGATAAAGTCCTGGAAGAGAGCGAGATTAGAGAAGCACTCAGACTCTCTAACAATGGAAAGGCTCCTGGACTGGACGGACTCTCATACGAGTTTTACAAAATGCTAGATATCTGGACTAAGAAACTAAAAGGCAAAGACGAACCAGCGTTTGACATTATGGCCTTCTTAACAAATGTTTTCAGAGATGTTGAATTGTATGGCATCAATCCTGGATCCAACTTCAACACTGGATGGATGTGCCCAATATATAAGAAAGGGGATCGGGCTACGATTGCGAACTATCGCCCAGTGACATGTTTAAACACAGACTATAAATTAATGACCAAGACATACTCATTGCGACTTATGAAAGTAGCAGGATCACTTGTACACCCTGACCAAGCTGGCTTTATGAAAGGCAGAAGAATTGAAGACCAAGTTAAACTTGCAAAATTCCTTCTTGACTATGCAGATGCAGTGGAGGAAAACGGAGTCTTGGTAGCATTAGACCAGGAGAAAGCATACGACCGAATTGACCATGATTATCTCCGCAGAACTCTGCAACATATGGGCTTTCCCCCACGCTTTTATGAGTCAGTAATGAACTTATATACAGGAGCAAAAACTTCGGTCATGATAAATGGCGAGCTAAGCTACCCGTTTATAGTCACACGTGGAGTCCGCCAAGGAGACCCACTTTCATGCCTACTCTTTAACCTGGCTATAGAGCCACTTGCATGTATGCTGCGTAATTCTAGCCTCCAAGGCATTGAAGTCCCTGGAACAACACGAAGAATACTAGTGTCCCTTTTTGCGGATGACACAACTATCTACCTCTCAGAGTCAGACTCCTGGAGCGACTTATGGAGAATCCTCAACACATGGTGTAAGGCCTCAACCGCTAAATTTAATGTATCAAAAACGGTTATTGTACCATTTGGCTCCGAGAACTATCGTGAAAAAGTCATCAACGAACGAAGACTGAATGAGGAATCTCCGAAAAACATCATCCCCCATAGTATGAAGCTCTTAACTGATGGAGAATGCTTCCGAATGCTCGGCGCATTCCTGGGCAATCGCCTACGTGATATAACACCGTGGCCCACAGTGCTGGAGAAAATCCGTGGAGACTTGGGAAGAGCAATCTGGGCCAACCCTGGATTTGAAGGAATGCGACATATTATCAACATGAGTGTTGGAGGACGAACTCAATACTTAACAAGAACGCAAGGAATGCCAGATGAAATTGAAGAAGCTCTACAGCGAATGATTCATGCCTTTGTCTGGCATGATGAGAGAGCCAGAGTCGGACATGATACAATGAGACTGCCCTCTGCATTGGGAGGACGAGAAATCCTGGATGTTAAAACCCGGAATGAGGCAATTGACCTGTGGAACTTGAAGTCATACATGACTGAACATAGTGAACGACCAGCATGGTGTTACCTTGTAGATGAACTAATTCGAAATGTATGGGAGAACAGCTACTTGAAAAAGAGCCCGGGAATGATTTCCAATCTCTTCCTACAAACAATTGACTTACCAATATCCTCGAAAACGAAACTGCCACATGAAATAAAAAGGATGATAAAAACAGCAAAGAAACATGGCTTTGCATTCACCGGCTTAGCAATTGAGGAAGAGACCAAGCTAGACATGCCAATCTGGCATCACATCAGTGTCTCAGCAGAGGCATACAAGTCGGCATGTGCACGACACTCAGCCAAATGCCTAAGAAACAACCATGATATAAGAACCGTCCGAGACACACTCAAATTAGCAAATCGAAAGACAACAGATAAACGACATCCACACTCGGTCAATCCTTCCGGAATAGGACGAAAGAATTGTGGATGCAAGGAATGCCACCACGACCGAACATACTTAGACTGCAAAAATCCCGGAGAATGCATTGAGACAGCCCGAATGTTGCTCATGAGCATAAATGAAAAGTGGAGTCCACTAATGGATATCCCTGACCTCCTTGAAAACATTGCATTGACTGAGGAGGAGAAGCTTGAGAACAGCGCCCCCATTTCGGGAGACAGCGTCAAGATCTTTGATCCCAACTATAGAGTTGAAGGGATACAAAATGGCTGCAGAATATTCACAGACAGAGAATTCATGAACCAGCTTCCAGCGAAGCGCAGACCAAGAGATGAAATCATCAGAGATCCAATAATTGTGTTCTTGGATGTAAGGATCCTTAAAATGGGACAATATGACCCCACAATTCAAGTGGCGCTCCGCATGGGCACAGAGGGGACTCCTGGACCAAATGAACGGTTCGAAATTGCCTTCAATGATTTGACAATTCCTAAAAACTTCAAAACAGCATGGCTCGGCGCTCTTCTCATGATACTCCAGAAGACTGAAATTTACTCCCCGCTCGTTATATGCACACGCACTCCGCTTTTAGCACAATTACTAGTCACAAACAGAGTTCAAGCAGAGAATGACATGGCCAATCCTGCCTTTGCATTGTTGAATGCCACGATCTCCCAATTGAATGAACGAACAGAGAGAGTCCAATTTAAAAAGGTACTCCACAATTTAGCATCAGTATCCACTGAAGGCCCTTGGTATGAATTTGAAGTCGACACTTCTCCAGACATTATGTTCTACAATCCTGGAATACTCCTCCGGACAGGCTCACAGCGAGTATTTTCTAGAATTCTCAAAATGAAATATTCTCTACCCCATCGACAATCTTCCTTTG
This sequence comes from Mycena amicta, assembly GCA_029282125.1. Taxonomy (NCBI): domain Eukaryota; kingdom Fungi; phylum Basidiomycota; class Agaricomycetes; order Agaricales; family Mycenaceae; genus Mycena; species Mycena amicta. Next base: position 78,562 of record JARIHP010000043.1, on the reverse strand, counting down.
TCAATGTAGAGAGAGTCCGAGACACAATCACCGATATGGCTAAATATGACCCATCCAACACAACAATCTGGAAATCTATCCGCTCCAGAACCTTTTCTGTTAAAATTCGAGATCTTTTATGGAAGACATTCCATAACACGTTCAGAGTGGGTAACTTCTGGGAACACATCCCGACATTGGAGATACTCGGGCAGTGTCCCATCTGCAAAGTGCCTGAGACACTAGAACATATCATGCTAGAATGTAGTGCACCAGAGAAGGAGTTAATTTGGCTACTATCAGAGCAACTCTGGAAAATGAAATTTGATGACTGGCCGAGAATGACATGGGGACTCGTCCTCGGCTGCAACCTCACACAATTCCGGACCCGCAGAGGCAAACCTATGCCTCAAAAGGATAGATTATTCAGTATCCTCATCTCAACAGCCTGGTATCTGATTTGGAACATGCGAGTTGAGCGACGAATACGCACTCCAGGCAAGCAGTTTGAAAAAAGTGAAATTCACAATAAATGGTTGAAGACCATCAACGGAACTCTACAAAGAGAGCGCATTTTGACAGATAAATTTAAATTTGGCCCACTAGCTCTCGATAAACAAGTCGTTCTCAACACGTGGAGTGGGCTACTGCTGGACGAAGACTCCTTGCCGGACGATTGGACTAAAGAGAGAGGGGTTTTAGTGGGTATACTGCCCTTGAAGCTAGGTGTCGGATAAACGACACAGCAGGAGTCCCACACTGGTATAAACGTGCATAAAGGCATTTCCTCTCGAGCTGATATATTTTCCCGGCATATACTGGTTAATTTTCCAGTGAACCCAGCGGATGTTATTTAGAATGCTTCTGCAGACTGAATTGCATTACACCAAACGCTCCAAAAAAAAAAAAAAAAAAAAAAAAGAGAAACCATCTATCCACTGGCGAGTCTGAATGACGAGACACCGCCCGACGGGCGAGGTTATTCTTTTATCCACTGTGCCGGAGATGCTGGGAGTCCGGCGGAGGCGCATTAGATTCATTGCATTCGTTACAAGAGCCTGGTGAGTGCTCACGTTAACGTTGTCTTGCCAGCACTCTAACCTGGCGCCAGCTCCAAAACGATGCTTGTCATCGGCACTGCAATCTGGCGGTTGACTTTGCGGAGATTCGGGCAACGTGCCCTCGCAGGGGCACTACGTCGTACGACGTACGAGACAGCGCAGATCATGGCAGTCTGAGTGAAAAGATGCTCTGTGTGACATCGCCGAGATCCGGACGACCATCATCGGGGTATCGGATCACATTGGTTTGTGATTTCGGAATCCAGTCTATCTTGCATGTCTCTCGAGAGCACATTTCTCTCTATGCCTGACATTGCCTTTGCATTGCCTCTTGCCTCAAACCTGCCTTTGAACTCGCTGTAGATCGGAGATGACAGATAAGATAAGATCTTATCTTGCCCGAGATGGCCGTGCCCGCGATCGCCGACGGCCAGCGACCCTTCAAGAAAGAAATAAGAGACTGGGAAGAAAGAAACGATGGACCGGGTGAGGGATCCTGAGATGGGAGGTTGAAGTAGCGGGGGGGGGGAAATCGAGAGTGAATCGTAATCACTATTGCCTACTCCCGCGTCGAACGGGAAGTGCATCCTTAGATCTCGATTGTTTCTGACCATGGACGAGGCACAGTCACACATATATGTGGTACAAACAGGCTGAGAAGTAGAAGTCCACTCAGCTGCTATTGGAACGATGGACCGGTTGAACATCTGAAGTGGGTTACAGAGAGCCGGAGATACTGATAGGCTGAAGAGTGATTTATCATTCAGGAACTCAAATAAATATTGTGGCAGAGGCTTGTTTAGCAAAAGTAAGTTGCATCCGATCAAAGCCTGCTCCCGCGTCGAACGGGACAACACAACACCCATGTTAACATCCACTTCAACATGCAGGATGGAGGGAAAGGTGGTGTACGGGACAGGCTGACAAGTAGAAGTGCGGGGTTGTCTTTGTACTCTCTGTGGCATTCCGGAACTTGACCTTGCTAGCTGAGATGAGTAGGGACGGGGATGGGGAATTCGGCCTGCGCAGGCTGAGAGAAGCAACTCGAGAGCTCAAAATAAATAAGTGAGAGAAAAAAAAAAACACCCACCGTCCTAGAGGTACATGTGCCTGCCCCGCTTCGAACGGGAATGTGCTCCGGGAGTGCATTTAAGTATTTCGTCGACGGAGACTTGAAATGCCATGCCGGAGAGGCTGATAAGTGCAGGTGTGATTTCGTAGTACTGGTTTCGGACTCGGAAGCCTTGTGAGAGGGGAATAATTGATTGGGGTAGAACGTCTTTATCGATTGAGGTACAGGTGAGGTCTTTTAAACCTCTACAGCAAGTCCATACTGAGTCATAACAAGTCCTACAGACTCTGCTACAATACTTTACAATGTTTCACTTCATTGCGCTCGCTGTCGACGATTTCCGAGATGCCCGAGCATAGCCTCGGTGTACTCGGCTTGTAACTTCAACAAGCCTGGCAATTGTGTCTCGTTCCCGCGCTCGACATCGACGTTGCATTCAATAACAAGGCATACAAGAGCATCTATACACTTCACCGCGAAGAATATCGGAAGGAAAAATTTAAAAAGTTTGATTCAAGTGAACATCAATATAGCCTGGCTCCCGCGTCGAACGGGAATCACCCTCATAGCATGAACTTTCCAAGCAATGGCACGAGGGGCGCACGCATTGTGAATGGTGGGGTGCGAGAAACAGGCCTGATAAACGGAGGCGCGAGGTGTTATTTCTAGTGAACCTTTGAGTTGCAAACAATAGACGCGTGAGTAAGCACTCAGGCGCGGGGACACCACCTTTCAACGTCGGTGGGTGATTCAGGCACTCGAACCTTGGCCGAAGCAGAAGGAAGTAGGCAACAAAAACAAAAACACCACGTCGGGGGCTTTCTATTGCCTGCTCCCATCTCGAATGGGGAAGAAACCACCTTGACCGTGACATTGACACAACGGAATGAAAGGTGTAAGAGACGACATGCCGGCCGGACAGGCTTATAAGTGCTGCAGAAGTGCGAGCTTGCTCTTGTCCTTGTTCTTGTATCGAAAGAGGCTTGATAAGCGGATGTCCGCCGTGCACGAGCTAGCGCTGTTATTTCTACCTGCAAACAATAGATCTAGACGGGTGAGTAAGCACTCGAGCAGTCGAGCAGGGACACCACTTGCATGATCCAGGAACTCGAACCTTGGACGAAGCAGAAGTAGGCGAAAGAAAACAAAAAACAGAGCACTGGAGAATTGTATTGCCTGCTCCCGTCTCCAACGGGGAAGCAAACCACCTTGACCGTGACATTGACACAACTGAATAAACAGTGCAAGGAAGGGGGGCGGGGCATGCCGGACAGGCTGATCAGCAGAAGTGCGAGCTTGCTCTTGTCCTTGTTCTTGTATCGAAAGAGGCTTAATATTAGTTGATAAATGGAGGCGCGCGCTGTTTATTTCTAGCGAAACCTTGAGTTGCAAAACAATAGACGGGTGAGTAAGCACTCGAGCACTCGAGCAGTCGTACCTTTCAAGGATTCAGGAACTTGAACCTGGCCGAGGCTTTAGATGAAGCAGAAGTAGGAAAAAAAAAAAAAACGGGGGACTGGGAGCTCTGATCGCCTGCTCCCGCGTCGAACGGGAATCAACCCTCAAGCATAGAAATTCGCCACGAAAATGGGACGAGGGGCGCACGCATTGTGAATGGTTGCCGTGCAAGAAACAGGCCTGTTAAACGCAGGCGCGAGCTGTTATTTCTAGTGATGAGCAGAGGTGCGAGCTTGTTGTTCAGAACTTGTTCTTGTATTTTGTGCATGGCGGCCGAAGGAGAACTTGAGGATGCGGCAGGCCGGCGGTCGTTCAAGTTCGTTGGATACAAGACCGATTGAACTAGTAGGGGCAGAGTGGAGTGAGTACTGTGGCTCGGGTATTGGCGCTGGAATAGACTTTAAGCCGAGTGACGGTCAAGACGAAAGCAGTGCAGGCACGTGAGCATGTGACTGATGCGTCTTCTCCTTCCGGCCTTGATGACGAAGACTGAAAAAAAGTCCAAAATATTCGAAGCTATAGAGTATTCTATAAAACAAATCCGAGTCCTCTCTAGAGTCCTACGCCTTCTTGCTCGTCCTGGTCGGCGTCCTCTGCGCAGTCAACTCCTCCACGCCCGACTCGAGAATGACCTTTGGCTTCAACAAGATCGTGCGCGTCCAGACGCCGTCCAGCTTGTCTGCGCGTGCCAGTCCCAGCTCGCACGTACACACCACCGTCTCGGCTTTTCCCGCCTCCCCGTTCTGCTCCTCCACAAGGGCCATGGTGTCGGGATCAAACGCCACTCCGGGCGTTGCGCTGGTGGTCTTGAGCTCGCACAGCGTCACCTCGGCGCCCACAGCGCGGTTCAGCCCGCGTGCGAGACTGACGAGGGTGCCGATACGGGCTGCAAAGTCCGGCCGCTCCGAGATGAGCGCATGCAGCGCTGCGACACTGCTCTTGAACCCCGCCGCGAGAAGGACATTGACGAACGCGTCGACGAAGTATTCCCCCAGCGCGGGCTCTCCCTGGCCATGGCCCTGAATAAGCTCCTGGACATGTGCATGCGTCAACGCCCGCCATCTGCCCGCCGCCTGTGCGTCCAAAGCCGGGGCCATACGGACGCGCTGGTAGATATCGGCCAGCAGCTGCTCGTCCTCTGGATCCTCGAAGAACCACGACGCGCTCATCCACCGCGTATACTCGACCATTCCGCCCTGGAACCCAATCCGCACTAGCGCCGGATCCCGGTGGTGCGATGTCTTGCGCAGGATCGACACCATCTCGCTCCCCAGAATCTCCGTCGCGCGTTCCAGCACCTCCGTCATCTCCTCCGACTCCGCTTCGTCGCCTTCGCCTTCATTCTCATGCCCGATCGACGGCTCCTGTTTCTCCTCAAACTCGAACGCATCCGCCAGGAACACGGCGGTCTCCTTGATCTCCGTGTTGAGCGCCTGCACGAGCACCAGAACCGCTTGACTCGTCAAGCGGTCTTCCGGCGGGAGCTTCGCGCGCGCATCGTCCAGCAGACGCAGTGCATCCGCTCGCTCCGAGGCCAGTAGCCGGTGTTCCCTCCGCACGTCGTCCAGCTCAGTCCGAAGCACCGCCATCGTCTCCTCCAGCGCGGCGTTCTCCGCCCTAGCCGATTCCAACTGCCGCTCGAATGCAGCCTCTGCGCGCTGGCGTTCCGCGACCATCCTTCCCTATATGTAGAGCCCTCTAAGCCTTGTACCCCATGGAAAATCGACAACACTTACCACCCGCTCCTCCTCCCTCACCTCGCGCACACGCAGCGCTTCGAGGTGTCCGCTCCTGACGTCCTCCAGCTCGCTCCTCAGCCCCCGCATCGTCTCTTCGAGCACGGCGTTCTCCCCACGTGTCGATTCCAGCGCAGTCTCCGCTTGCTCGCGTTCCGCGATAATCCCTTCCTGCATAGAGCGAGCGCTGTAAATCACGCTAACCAAAACCACACAAACAAAAACCACACTCACAAGCCGCTTCTCCGCATCCTCCCTCGCCCGCTCGCTTGCATCCGCCCTCTCGCGCAGCTCCACGCAGTCCCTCTCCAGCCCCTCCACGCGCGCCTTTAGCTCCTCCCCCTTGGAGCTCGACCCCGAATCCTTCCTCCTCCCAGAGCGCTTCAAAAACCCCAACGTCGCAGTCGTCATCGCAAGCAGCAGCAGGGTTATCGATATCGTGGCGTTCGTCAGCGTCTTGGTATTGAGTCCGAGTCCGTTCAGGCTGCCGTTCAATGTCGTCGTCCAAGGCGCAGAATGAGACGAGGAGCTCAGGCTCATGAACGTCGGAAGGAAACACAGTGGAGGCCAGCGACACAAATGCCGCGTGTCTGACACGGACGCGGTGGACAGGAGGCGATAACAGCCTACCTGGCTGCCTTGCAACATGAGGCGCGCGCGTGTGTACGTGGTGCGCACCGCATTCCCTGCGAGGCGTTACTTGAGGCACCACTCCTACCCTGCGTGTCAGTGCGACATGTCAAGCCTCGAGGCCGAGATGAAGGGTAGAAATGAAATGATGCATATGATGAAATCACGCGGGAACTTTTCATGATTAAACCGCGGCCATGCCGCAGTCTTGCTGTGGTCCTTTCATTTTCACTCATGCGAGGAAAGGAAAGGAACGATATCGCGTTGAATGGCCCTTTGTGGGCGGGGGGGGGGTTCACGCGTAAGTACTTGTCTTTTTATCGTTTATTTACAATTTTTAATATAATCCAAGTACCACTCGCCGGAGATGAATATGAATCACAGTACCGGGTAAGTCAAGTTACCAGGCGCCGGTGTGGGTGGGTGGGTGTTGGGGCCTTGTGCATGCCCTTCGGTGTTCGGGGTTCGCCGCGGGTGATATTTTACGGTTGCTTTTCCACCGATTCCGTACATGCACATGAACACATAGCAATAAGTAAATAAATTAAACGCCGGACTCGGAAATGAACTCGAGGTGGGTACGAGATGAATTAAATAAGTCACAGCACGCGTCGACGCCGGCACGTCACATACATTGTCGCACAATTAGTATGTCAGTGATTGCGCCGGGGCCCGTGCCTGGTTGTCGCGAGCTGGACCGGTGAAGTTGAAGATTGAACATTGGGCTGGAAGTCTCGCCCCCCCCCCCCCCCGCGTGAAAAAAGGTGCAGTATTTATTTATTTATGGACTTTAATGTACGTGAGGTACGCGGCAAAGTCCGATAATGAAACCCCGCGTCTATTTTGGTGTACTACGGATTGCACGGGTTCCATTCCATAGGTCTCGCGCACACGTGACGAATGAACGGAAACCTGTATCGACGCGGCGCGAGGTCCATGCGGCGTGTTTCTTGGCCTGTAATCAACTTGAAGATGGGAGGGCCTACTTATGATGCGGGGCAAAATTCTGGCGTTTCATTCTTTCTGAAATGCGAATCTAGTCGCCAGTTATTTTGTCCAGGTTCACGGTCCGGGTGACTATCACTAGACCCAAATGGCATGCGCTGTGATTACTTATCTGACAGGAGAGCTGTGTCGTTTATGTAATACGCTCGTCCCGGGAATGGGGTCCTGAGCAGAAAGATCGTTCTTTTGTGTTCTTTTGACGCCTGAAGCGTGGATTCGTTCTCTGTGGAGACCACTACCGATGCCTCCTTCACTGCGTCCGGTCCAACTTGCCAACTTGCAATTTATTCAAGATTTAAGATGAACTTGAAAGCGATCCTCCCAGTAGAAACTCTCCGTCCTTCGTGATCGTCGCATCCTCCATAGGTCGATTTAGGATTGTGATGACTCGAAACATCCTAGACCGTCAAGCCAGGAATTTTCACAGATGCGACGCTGCACCGGAACACTGGCACTGACCTCGTTCGCGGGTACCCACAGCGTCCACAACGCTATCATCCCGACGTCTTGCCGGCGGCGAACTGTTCGAACCGGTGACTGCCCAGCTGTTAAATACAATCAGCCTCCTATGTTTATCCAATTCGCTGAGCCTGCTTGAGCTGTCTGTTGATTCAGCAAACGAATGAACTGGGGAGGCTCTCAGAGTCAGTTGAAGCACAAATTCTGGAGAGCAGGTGAGTACATACGTGTTTTGTTGAACGTAACCGGGCATCCCCCGCCGCCAAGAGCGCCCCAAACCACACAGGCGCCAAAACATGTTTCACACGTCTCTGTCTACGGCGACCTAACCCTAACCGCAGCTTACTTACGTTCGCGTTCCTTTTGGTAGTATGCCTTTGCGTTTGTTCGTTCGAAATCACTGTGCGGGTTTCTGCCTCTGCGTTTGCCTCTGTCTTTGTCTCTGGGTTTCGAGCTTATCCTCTCTTTATTTTAATTTAAGACTCGTTATAATAACTCCACTCGCCCGAGATGAATGAATCCGATACAAGTTCCAAGTACAGGCGCCGTGTGGGGCCTTGTGGATACCCCTCCCTCCCTCGGTGTCCGGTGGTGAGTTTATTTTGCCGTGGACAATAACGCCGGTAGGAAATGAAATGAAATAACGGTACGAGATGAAAATGAAATCACCCACACGTACTGCAGGGAGCTCGGAATGTTCCGTATACCGTATACCGTACTGCAACGGCATTATTATAACAAGTGCCACCGGGAGCCGGGGTGGTGCCTGTCGGTGAGTGCACTTCAGCTCCCGTCCCGGCCCCCGGGATAATCAGAGAAGACAGCAATTATAATTCGTTGGACGATCTCGATTCTCAGGCTCCCCCAGGGCAACTGGCCATGGGATGCTGCATGTGTTCAAGTTGGTTGGTCGCTGACAGCCGGCGCGACCGATAGCTGAAACTAATAGTCAACTTAGAAAATATAAATATATTCCATCTCTGCCATCGCTGCGTCAGAACGACCAATGCTCGTCTAAACTTGAGCGACTGGGTCTGTGTAATATATTGTTGGAGTGCAAGTTGCAGTGTGCAAGTTACACCGTGATGTGGCCTACCCCCTCCCCCCAAGATACACTCTCACCTGGAACTAATATCCTCCGCATACCAGCTGACATCAAAAAAGCTCATTACCGACTCACCGACTCACCGGAGGGGGGGCAAATCTGAAGGTGCTTATTTCGGTGCACTGACCGTGGCCTCGCGGTTCAATCAGAACTCGTCACCATGGCCATGGGCCCATCCAGCGAAAGATTTGATGGCTCGACATCCGACTCGGAGTACTTATGACCTTCGGCGATCTCGGGGCAATGTTAGCAATAGAGGGACTCGGAATACATGTACCTCGAAATGAATTGACAAAATTGAGAAGAAATCACGCCCAACTGGATCCCGAGTCCGATTCTGGGAAGCGTTTGTTTCCTGGAGTTCAATCGGACTCGGCGGACTCGTCACCATGCCATCCGGCGAACGGCGAAAGATTGGATCCATGGATGGCCCGAAATCGGAGTTGACGAGCTGATGTCCTTCGGCGATCTCGGCCAAGTTCGTGAGCATAGAAGACGTAAGTATCGAGATGAATTGAACAAAGGTGGAGAAGAAATCACACCCAACTAGATCTTAGGCTCGATGATACCAGCACCTACTTCTGGGATAGTACCCTGAGTAGGATTATTTTGCGCTCCATATAATCGCTCAGGCGGAATGAGCCCTGGCTTCGACGTCTCGTCAGTAGGAGGCGTTTGTCGTCTTTCGCTCTCTATGGATTTCAAATGGCGGTGTCAGCAATGAGTGCGGGAGTTCATCGAACGCGGATGCCGGGCCGGAGTGTTCCCGAAGCAGGCCTGTCAATCAATGAATCAATGATGCTGCTTACTCAATGCTTCCTTGCCTCATCCCCTCATGGCCTCGCGGATGGCTGTCGGTATATACTCCCTCGCTCTACGCCCCAACGTCGATCTTCGCAACGTACCACCGTGGCTGTAGCGCCGCATGCATGTACATGAGCTCCCGACTCGACCGTCGCCGGGAGGATCGCCATCTTCATTCTGCACAGGACGCATCTAACCCAACTGGACACTGCCCTCAATCCCCTCGTCTCCATCGCTAGTCTAGGGAGGGAAGGAAACTGGTCTTCCATCAAGATGGAGATGGAGATGCGGCTTTTGTAAATTTAGCTTGGGTGCGAACTATCAAAGGTAAGCACGATTTTCTCCAATTGACAAACGCGTAGACACTGCGGCTCACGGTTGAAGCAGCTCTTCCGTCTCAAATCCAATTCCGCTGCCGGTGGTGGAAATCCTCTTCGTTCAAGCAGACGGGAATCCCAATCAAGCCCAAATATATCTCGGCGACATATCGTTTCGAGCTCCCCGTCCTATGTCCGACTCCGAGCAGATCATGATATCCACATGCCCTCGCGCGCCTAAATAGCATCCTGGTCTACGCCATCCAGCAGATCCCCGTCCAATTTCCGAACAAATCAGGATGTCGCAGATACCAGCCCGCGCTCGCTGGCCCAAAGAGCCTCCGAACCCTTCTTGCTTCCCAACCACCACCACCCTCCTCCGATGCCTGCGCTCCCCCTCCTTACCCTCACCGCAGTCGTTCTTTCGTTTGGCCTCTATCCTCCTGTCTTTGCGCAGACACCGACCATCCGAGCTGGAGCGCACCCGCTATCCGATAGGTGCGTATTTCAGCCCAACTCCCTTGAGCATACCTAGTAATATTAATCCGATTGCATATCCCCCAGACGTCGACACCGTCCTCCAATCGAAACCCTTACCATATTCACAACGACCTTTGAGATCGACCCGCCACCACCCACCACGACCTTTGTCCCGCCACCCATCTTCCCATCATCTTTTCCTGCAAGCTCCGAGCCCCTCACTACATCATCCAGCCAGCACGTATCAAGCTCGCGGAGCTCCAGAAGTGTATCGGACACTCATCCTCCGGCCCTCCCAGCCTCATCCTCGCGTAGCAGCGCCGCCTCCTCCGTGTCAGCGACGTCTACCATCGCATCCCTCACTATACCCTCGCCAATGATACCAATCCCATCCCAGTCCCCGACATTAATCACATCTTCCTCGGCTCCTTCTGGTGTCGCCGCAGCTAGCGGCGTATCGTCAACACACGTCTCCCATCGCGCACGCACACTCGCAGGGATTATCGTCCCAATACTCGTGGTTGGCATCATCTTCGTCTGGCTCGCATGCAGATATATACGGTCCCGGCGTACCAATAATGCCCGCGTCAGTTCGTCGTTTGAAGGCAACGACCACGAGGAGGGCGATGCGGGCTCGGAGACGTCTCCCTCTACATCCCACTCGCTGTTCAGCCTCAGCAAGACGTCTGCGCGCCGGGCGCGGATGGCGGGGTACACAGGATGGAGTCCATCGTTGCCTCCTCGCGCTCTGCCTCTGCCTCTGCCCCCGAGTCCAACGAGTGCCTATGGCTCACAGGTGCTTCTCATTGGACCGGAGTCGCGGTCTATCGCCGGATCCGAATCCGAGAAACACTCCTCCACGGGCACTTGGAGTAGCGTCCTCGAGCTCGTGGAGAGGGATAATAACGCCCATCGGGAGGAAGAGCCGCTGAACGAACATCCGTTTGCGGAAGTTCAAGTTCAGGGCCGACCCAGTACCAGCACGAGCGTGATGACCACCGAGTCTCGTGCACCGACCTTCGCCACTGTCGACCCTGCCGCTGGCGGTCGAGACTCAACTCCGCCGGTTCCGCCCACACCGCCGCCTCATTACTCCCGTCTGCTACCCCCGTATCCCGACCGAGCCCATGCCTGCGCTGTGTGCCGATTGGAAAATAGCTCCCGCTGGGTAGCGAGGGAACTTACGTTGCATAGTTCACAGACTATTTCGTGTATATATTGTGAATGGATAGCTGTTCCCCCCCGCCAGATTGCGAACACGATCTGCTAATCGAGAGCCGATTCAGTCATTTTTCAACCCAAATACTAGTACTCAGGCATTTCATGTGTCAGACCTCCACGCTCTCCTTTTTTTTGGCCTCTCACTGGTTTATTTTGAGCTCTCGAGTTCTTCTCTCATTCCAGAGTACACAGGCGATTCTCTGGCCCTGCTCATATGCATCTCAGCATTTCATCAAGTCTACATCTACGGGTGATCGTGAATGTCCCGGAATGCCAGTGTAACGATAAGCGTAACTACATCCACACAGTACAAAACAAGCTCGCACTTCTACTTGTCAGCCTGTCCCGTAATCTGCAACTCAAGAGATTCCGTACCTCGCTTGTTTATGTGCGCTTTCGACACTATCACTATATTGTTATACAGCCAGTAGTCGTGGATGACTCTTGACGTTGTTTCTCTTACCATGTTCAATATATTCTAACAACCTTCGGAAATCAACGTCGGCAAGGAAGGCATAGAGACAATATTTTATGAACCAGACATCTACATCCCTTGTACCCAAATAAAGAACCTTCTCGCGGGCTGTCCTAGACAGTGGGGGGTGAACGAAATAAGCAACCCCGGCACCGTCGCCGCATCCGCCGGGTCGAGTCCGCCCAGATCATGCTCCAAGGCGACATACGCGCCCACGCCGGTCCCCACGAGCGTCGGGACGTAGTTCGTCGTCGAGCCGATGACAAGCACTGAGGTTGCCTGCGTGCCTATGAACACCAGCTGATCGAGCACAGTCGCGACAACGACGTGCTGGGTCTCGGACGCGGACCACTGCCACGCCTGGGTCGGGTCGGGCACGAGGCCGAGCGAGTTGATGCACGGCGCACGGGTGATCGTCATGTTCTGCAGATTGGAGAAGGATGCGGTGAGGCAGAGATTGCTGTCGCTGTCCGCGATTGCGCTGCAATTTCCATTAATCCTCTGCGTCGAATGAAGAGAAGTGACACCCACCCAAAGAAATTGACGAGGCCGCTGGCGCCGCCGGCACCACCACCGCCGCCGCCGCCGGTCCCGCCGCCTGTCCCGCCCGGCCCGCTCGTCGTGCCGCCGTTGGCGCGGGAGTTGACAACCCCGCCGGGCCCACCGCCGCCGACCCCGGCACAATCAAAGGCGCCCCACAGTGTGGGCGAGGTCGTGGCGCGCACTGCCAGCAGGCCGTGCCCGCTCGCGTCGTTGGGCGCGCTGGCCGAAGTGCTCCACCCGATAGGCGTCGCGGTCTCGTTGGTTTCTGCGGTTGTGCCCCAGAAGAGCGACTGCAAGTCAATTCGGACTCAGTTAATAGCGAGAGGCGGTGAGCAGCACGGAGCGACTTACGACGGTGCCCATCTGCGAGCAGGTCTCGACTGCCGGCGCCGCTGGCACGCCGGCGACGCGTGCGACGAGGAAAGCAGAGAGGATTGCGAGGGAGGCAAAGGTCATTGTCCTAGAGGAAGGGCGCAAGTTGGAGAAGATGCGCACTCGGTGGCCATGCTTTAATACTCCTCCCCCACGCAACCACGCTCGAGGACCTTGGAGGCGGAAGAAAGCTCAGGGACCAGGGCAATTGGAATCATTGTCAAGGGCGCAGGAACCGAGGCTGCGCGACCGCCTGTGGTGAATACGGTGTAGGGATTCGCCTCGCACCCCTTGTGTGTTCACCCAATCAGTATGTGGGTTCTTGTTATGCCACGCGCGTGGGCACAGCCGAAAATAATTCATGCGTTGGCGGGGTTCATAAAGTTAATATGAGTTCAGAGGAGTGATCCAGCAAGCGGGATTGAAAATCTGCCAGGCTGGTCATGTCGAGTAACTCTAGAGCAGAGACATAAAAATACAGTCTTCGAGAACTTAGAGCCAGGGTCAACGAACTCAGGTACAGGACGCAGCGCGGTCCCTTGGGTGCCATGTCAACCGTGTCCATGCGAAGTCGAGAGCAGCGAGCCGTGTCTGTGGGAAATCGCTTTGAAATTCGCATCGACTCGGAAGCATCCGGCGGTAGTTCGGCTTACTTATAATCCACGCCGAGATAGCCGAAAACGGTGATGCATCGTTCGCGGTACAGGGATCGAGGACTCGACTCGACTCTGCGATGGTATCGGAAGAAAGAGTCCGAGTTGGCGACAGTATGAGTGTCCGCGGCGACATGGGGTGGATCGATATCGCTCGGTGATTGGAGTGGACTGCATGGATGAAGACAAATATGAATGGATGGGTATGGCACTAGGGCGGTACGTACGACGGAAAGTGTACGACGGGTGACGAGGAGTGCAGCAGGCATTGGAATGTATGGGCGTGAATCAGAGTGTACGGGTGCGACGTCATCGGAGTGCAGATGCGGCGTGTATCGTGGGGGGGTGGCAACGATTTATGACCTTGGGGAAATCAGTAGGACGAAGGTATAAATCACGAACCTTTTTTGTTTTCGCCTCCGTTTACCCTGACATCCCATGCACCCCCTTCCACGCTGTCCTTCGGTGCCGTCGTTGATGGTATGGATAATCGGAGGAGGACGGTAGGTCCACGATACGTCGCGGATGACGTGCGGGAGTGCAGCGTGTCGTATCGAAAATGCGGGGAAGATGTGGCAGGAATGTGGAGAGGGAGACAACAACGGAAGAAGAGAGCACGATGCCCACAAAAAAAACGGCCAACGGCGGGGAGGGAGGACGAAGGCAGCACGATGCGGCGGGAGACGTGAACGCGAGAAGAGAGAGAGAGACGTGATGATCACCGTGATGGTGGCGCTCGCTCATCACTGCCTTGCCTCACACTCAGCCTGACTCGCGCGCTCGTCTTGGCTGAGCTAACAAATAGCTTCTTCCTTTTGCCCGGCAATCATCATATAGATAAGTCGATGCATCTTGCTCGTTTATGTGCGCTGACTTGCATATGTACACCACCTGTCCCGTACACCACCATCCGTCCTGGAGCTCATGATGTTAAGATGGGTGTTGTCCCGTTCGACGCGGGAGCAGGCTTTCATGAGATGTTTTGCCCCAACTTACTTTGGCTAAACAAGCCGCTGCCTTATTTAACTCTTCAGCCTCCGGCTCTCTGCAACCCACTTCAGATGTTCCACCGGTGCATCGTTCCTTCCCAAGTTTCGGACCTTGAAAGGTAGAGGTTACAGCTTGGTGCACTTTTTGCTTATCAGCCTGTTTGTACCACATATATGCGTCACTGTGCCTCGTCCATGGTCAGAAACAATCGAGATTTAAGGGTGCACTTCCCGTTCGACGCGGGAGGCAGGCAATGGCGATTACGATTCACTCTCGATTTTTTCCCACCCCCCGCTACTTGAACCTCCCATCTCAGGATCCCTCGCCCGGTCCATCGTTTCGTTCTTCCCAGTCTCTTATTTCTTTCTTGAAGGGTCGCTGGCCGTCGGCGATTTCGGGCACGGCCATCTCGGGCAAGCTTGAGATAAGATAAAATGAGCTTATCTATAATCTAATCTTCAACAAATGCAAGACTAGACTCAATTCCGAAATCCTGCACAACTAGAATTGGAGTGGAGTCTAAGTTAGAAATGCCAATATGTCGTAGTGAGTCCGCGACAACAATAATTGAGGAATCCAGTCATCCAATGCCGATAGGGTAAGCTTTCGAACAGAACAGAAAAACCGATGTGATGATCCGACGTGGTCCGATGATCCCGATGATGGTCACCCGGATCTCGGCCTATGTCACACCGTGACTGAGCATCTTTCACTCAAACTGCCATGATCTGCGCTGCCTCGTAGTTACCCTGCGGGCACAACACGTTCCCCGCATCTCCACAACGTCAACCGCGAGACTGCAATGCCGATGACAAGCATCGTCCTGGAGCTGGCGCCAGGTTAGAGTGCTGGCAAGACAACGTTAACGTGAGCACTCACCAGGGTCTTGTAACGGATTGCAATGAATCTAATGCGCCGCCGCCGGACTCCCAGCATCTCCGCTGCAGTGGATAAAAGAATAACCTCGCCCGTCGGGCGGTCTCTCCGAGTCGTCATTCAGACTCCGTCAATCAGATGCTGCTGACTTGCCTCATCCCCTCATCATCGATTTTGTGCCTCATGCTGTCGGTATACTCCTCGCTCTACGCCCCAACGTCGATCTTCGCAACGTCCCACGGTAGCACCGCATGCATGTACATGAACTACCGTCGCCAGGAGGATCGCCATCTTCATTCCGCACAGGATGCATCTGACCCAACTAGAACTGACCTCAGTCTAGGGAGAGGCTTCCATAAAGATTGAAATGGAAGGAGGGCAGGAAGGAAGAATTTAGCTGGTGCGAACTTTTGCAAAGTCAGTAAGCACGATTTTTCTCCAAACATGTGTGGCTCATGATCACGATGAAGCAGCTCTTCGGTCTGAAATCCAATCCCGCCGCCGATAGTGGTGGGAATCACCTTCGTTCAAGTAGACGGGAAACCCAATCAGCCCAAAATAGCTCTTCTGCTCGAAGTTTCGAGATGTCCGACTCCGAGCAAATCATGATATGCTCGTTTCCAGGTCTGCGCCAGACAGCAGATCCCCGTCCAAATTTCCAAACAAATCATATCCCAGATACCAGCCCTCGAAAACCCGGCGCTTGCTGACCCAAAGAGCATCCGAATCCTTCTTGCTTCCAACCACCACCCACCCCTGCTCTCCGATGCCTGCGCTTCCCCTCCTCACCCTCAGCACGATAGTCGTTCTTTCGTTTGGCCTATATCCGCCTGTCTTCGCGCGGCCACCGACCATCCGAGCTGGAGCCCCGTTATCCGATAGGTGTGTATTTCAGCCCAACTCCCTTGAGCATACTAATAAGCATATTCGCCAGACGTGAACATCATCACTTCCATCACCCAGACGAACGGCCAATCGAAACCGCTACCATATTCACAACGACATTCAAGTTCGACCCGCCACCACCCACCACCGCCATATCATCTTCCCCTACAAGCTCCGAGCCCTTGACTACATCGTCCAGTCGACGACCAACCCAAGTATCAAGCTCGCGAAGCTCCAGAAGTGTATTGGACACTCAACCTCCGGCCCTTCCAGCCTCGTCGTCGAGCATCGCATCCCCGGCATCCCAGTCCCCGACATTCACATCTTCCTCGGCTCCTTCTGGTGTCGCCGCAGCTAGCGGTATATTGTCAGACGCTGCCTCCCATCGGGTGCGCACCCTCGCAGCGGCGATTATCGTCCCAACACTCGTTGTTGGTATCGTCGTCGTCGTCTGGCTCGCATGCAGATATCGACGGTCCCGGCGTACCAATAATTCCCGCGTCACTTCGTCGTTTGAAGCCAACCACCCTGAGACGTCTCCCTCTACATCCCACTCGCACTTCAGTCTCAGCAAGACGTCTGCGCGCCGGGCTCGGATGGCGGGGTACACGAGATGGATCCCGACGTTGCCTCCTCGCGATCGCCCTCTGCCTCTGCCCCCGAGTCCAACGAGTGCCCATGGCTCACAGCTGCTTCCCATTGGACCGGAATCGCGGTCTATCGCCGGATCCCAATCCGAGAAACACTCCTCCACTGGCACTTTGAGTGGCGTCCTCGAGCTCGCGGAGAGGGATAATAACGTCGAGGAACAGCATCCGTTTGCGGAAGTTCAAGTTCAGGGCCGACCCAGTACCAGCACGAGCATGATGACCACCGAGTCTCGTGCACCGAGCTTCGCCACTGTCGACCCTGCCACTGGCAGTCGAGACTCAACTTCAAGTTCGCCGGTTCCGCCCACACCGCCGCCTCATTACTCCCGTATGCTACCCCGTATCCCGACCGAGTCCATGTCTGCGCCGATTGGAAAGTAGCGAGGGAAATTCAACTTACAGGGTTACTTACGCTGGACAGTTCACAGACTATTTCGTGTATATATTGTGGATTACTAGTCAACCCAGACACTCACATAGTAAAGACAACTTATATTGTGAATAGCCGTCCTTCGCCAGATTGTGAGCAGCGGGGGGGGGGGCATTTATTATACTCGCGTGGTCCACAGCCTGAACGAGTTTACTGACAACAATAAGTAGTTACCGTAGGGTGGTTATCCTACGCTATACACGAGTCTGCTAATAATCGATTCAACCCAAATATGGGGGAAATGATTTTGATGGGATTTGCACCACAACGTCTCGTCACGCGTGACCGCCGGCTCGTCATCCTTGTCTTAGCCTTCCCCATGAAGTTCCCGTCGCCAGGCGTGCTGCAGAACCCCGGAGCTGAATCAAGAGTCCTTTCAATCACTCAATCCTGGTCTCTGCGGCGGAAACCAAACACTAGGACCCAGTGAACCGCAAGTTTTTGGCGGCGTCCACCGATATCCTCGCCATGAGATGATGCTGGCGGCAGAAGGAAAGGGTTCGACTTGGGTTCCGTTCCTCTTACCACGACCACCCCAGAATGTGTCGGACAATGGATGGTAAGGGAACAAAGCAAGCCGCTCCGAATTGACAATGGTGCTTAGACCTTTCGCAGAGTATTTAAGCTTGCCACTCCAGCTCGCTCTCTCTCCTTCGAACGACCATGCCACTCCAATTCGCTCCGCAAAACAAGGAAAACGCGCCCATGCCACCTCCTCCAGACATCCATCCGCGAACAAGCACGATTTATCCTGGTCGAGGAGGAGGCCCGAGGCCGGGATGGATACCTCATTTCGTACTGAGAAATCCTGGCACTCAGCAACAACAACCGCAACCGCAACCGCAGGCACACTGGGGTCCACTGGTCCCTCCGCGTTTCGCACCTGTGAGACATTCGGCACAATGACATCCGATTCTGATTTTTCTTCGTTGAGAACGTCGCGCCGTTTCATCGAGCGCCTCCAGGAATTCCTTCCTCTCGCTTTCAAGGACAGGAGCAAAAGCCTCCCAGCCCACCACCGCAACAGCGGCAGACCAACGCCACAAGTTTCGTTGGAGAATTCAGAGAGCTTGTTCCGTGGAACGACCCGGTAAGCTGCAATCGAGTTATGGAAGCAAAACTCAATCTAACCGAGCTTTGTAGAACCTCAGGCCAGAGGCATCCACTCCTCGTTCGCCTCATCCCGCCCCTCAACATTGGGACGGGCCTTGGGACTATCCATCTGCATCGCGGGTAAATAATAGGCAAGCCAACAGCGGTGAAGGAACGTTCATGGTCGACCGCCGCGGCCATGGGGTGCCAATATGGAGCGACAGGAACCCTCACTCACTGGCAACGCGACAATGCTCCATCTGCGGGTACTTTGAGTGTCCCGCCGTTATCATCCCTGGTGCAGAATGCCCCCATGTCCAACCACCACCGCCATACGAGCGCGACCCTCCTCCGCCGCAAGAGTCGCAGCATGCTCGGATCGTACTGGACGCGGACGCGGAGCCGACTGTAATGCAACGAGCCATCCATGCTCCTCCGTTCGTACCCAATCCTATGCGCGCCGCCGGCCCAGCTCCGAGTCCAGTCATCATCCCTGTCAGCCAGATCGTCGAACAGAGACGAAGAACGCAACCATGTCGTCGAGGACTCCGAGCCCCTCGTGGTCGTGCTCTTCGTCTCTACCCGCACATGGGCACTCCGCGCGAAAGGAACATCGAAGGATGGACGTACGAGAATACAGGCGGGTGTCGGTTGTATCGGCTTGGGGTTGCGCATTTGGCTGTATATGTGGATCATGATGAGTCCACCAACGAGTACTTGGAAGCTCCGGAGTCCACTGTGATCGCGTAGAGTTTGGGGTGTTGTTGTTTTTGTGGACGCTATCTGTGATATTTCTTGCGGTCTTTTTTTATCTCACATCGTTACTTCAATTCTAGCAGTTTGGCTCTAATACTATCCAATTCATCCGTATCCACGTCCACGTCCCCAACTATCATCCTGCGGAATATTATCCCGTACGCTCTCCGAATCCTCTCCCATGACACTCATGCTCGGACCCCGCTGCTGCAGCTCCACTTCTACTAGTACTGGCGCAGGGGAGGCACGTCCGACGCGTCGTGGCACAACGAAGAACCCCCCATGGTCGACGTCGCTGTCGTAGATGCTGGGCCTTGCGTCGGCCACAGAGTTCAGGTTCAGCATGAGTCGGCCGACGAGGACTGCCGAGAGGCTGCAGTGGAGTGGTGCGGCCATCAACGTTTGATTTTAGAGAGTGTTGAGTAAACGTACCTGCTTGCGAGCCAGGTCAGACTTCCGGCCAGGAGCGGCTGTTTCGAAGCAGGTGAGTCGAAGGAAAGGAATAGGAACGAATCATGCTTGGATGGACGTACATCACTCAGCTGAACGCATCCTAGTTAGTTAGAACGAGCGCACAGACGAGAAGAACGCCAACTCACATAATACATGACCAAGTTCGCGACATTCACAAGGACGATTGCGCTGCATGCTCATCTCAGGACAATAGCGGAAAAGACAAGGGAAAGACGGACAAGAAGTACCAGGAACCTATCAAAAGATAAACGAATTGAAAGCAGGGGTTATTGAGTCGACAAACGCACCATCCCACGTTAAGGACCTAATCAACGCGGAGCCAGGACCGGCACCACGATGGTGTTTCAGTCCGCGAACTAAAGTGAGCACAAAGATCAGCGTCTCCAGGAGCAGGAGGCCTTCCCATGCGCCGGCGATGCCTTTCAATTCGGTGTTAAGCTGCGTAAAAAGAGGACGGGGAGGGAGCTTACGAAGAGCCCTACATGCGATGTAGCATGGCATTTGAAGAAAAATTTAGAAGATGGACGCGACGCACGAAGAGTGAAATATCGGCTGTAAACACTGGGGAGGCGGAATGGGCAGCGTGAACCCATTATACTGATCGGGCAGAGTACTAGTATCGTTGAAAGACGGCGGTGGAGGTGGGGGAAGAGGCGGGGGTTCGGTTCCGGTGGTTACCAGGTACTGGGGCAGTTGTGAATATGAGCGAATTCGGGGCTCGAGAGGAAGAGAACGCACCAAGGCAGCCACAAAAACAAAGAACCCAGCGATACAAAGCGCTGTGAGCAGACGCCGGTTGAGGTTGAACATGGCGTACACGCGGAGTACGAGGATTGCTAAATGATTGAGGAACCAGATTAAAAGAAAGCAGAAGGTAAAACACGCACAGTACACCACCGCCTGCTGGGCCAACAGAAAAATCTTCGTTGTCGTCAAGAACGTCTGGCATAACTTGTGGTGGAATGAATCAGCGACCCTCGGTACATGAAGGAAGCAAACGGACCTCCGGCGGGACTCTCGCAAACGTGAAGGCGGCGATTACAACGTTGGTGAGCAGCACGAAGTATCGATTGAGCAGGAACCACATCGCGCTGGGACGTAAGCGCCCGAAACGGGCCCAAACGAAGCGATGTTCGGCGCGCAGGGTGAGGAGGTGGTCGTAAAGGACGAGAACTGGTGGTGCAGGTGAGTTTAACCAAGACGCTAGAAGACGGTACGGACCGAATGCAGCGAGGAAGAGCACTTGAACGAGACGTCTATTGAAAATCAGCAACGAGTCTTAAGGAAAACTGCAATAGACGTACTGATCTGCAACGACACTGCCCGGAATCGGTGGAGAACCAGGAGGAGCGCCAGGCGGCGGCGGCGGCTGGGATCCAAGTCCGAGTACCATGCTCGAGCTCATCGTCTCCACGTAGCCCCCGCCTCACGAAACGAGTTTGTCGGAGCGGAAGGAGGCGTTGCGGGTGGGTGAGTGGGTGGGAGACGGAGGGAGAAAGAATTAGCACTCTCATACACGAGCTGATATACCCGCAAGCTATTTGAATAGTGCCGAAATCCGGAGCTTCGCACATCGACTCGGAGGTGGGCGTCGACCCGACCCTGAGGGAGATTGTAGTCAGGTTGCTGGTGTCGCTCTGCCTGGGACGTTAGAACATTGGAGGTCAATCCGATTCAGGCGATCTGGTGGAGGACGACTCGGAGTGGAGTTGGATCCACCGTCAAATTCTGTTATCGCTGGATTCCACGTGCAAGATGCAGTCCCAGCCGTTGGGGTGGCGACTCCGTTCGGCAAAGTTCGATCCGGCAAACGATCCGGCGGAGATGTTTGTTGGACCGAACGATGCAGTTGTGTGCAAAGACGAGAGACAACCTTCCCCAGTGGGTAGCCTCGCATTCGGTTCTCCGTAGAATGTCTTCAACTTACTCGTTACTGTCGGTTCTGACATTGATTGGCGCGTGAAATAAGGCAGAATAAGGCCTAGGCGCGGCGACATCATTTCCGCGTATTCCGTAACTCCGAGACCTTCACGGTCGCCGGCGTGAGCTTCGCAAGAGCTTCGTTACTTGGCCGGCGAAGATTCGCAAGAGTGGCCTGAGTCTGGGTTGCCATTGACATCTAGCTCATGAAGTGTTCAGTGAACACGCCAAGATATAAGCGGACTGTCGCGTACTTGGGCGTGGGCCGATCCAAGCCACGCGGCGTGGCTTGGATCTGTACATTTTGTTGGTGCTCGAAGATCCACAACCATGCGAACGGGGCTCCGCAGATCTGACGGAAGATGGCTGGAGATTCCGTTATAATTACTAGAGAAAAAAAGCCGAAGATTGGAAGGACATGCCACCCACAAATTCTCCTTCTGCAGATCCAATACGGACCTTCGTGAGCAGACTAGCACTTGTGAATCGTCTTCAACTCGTCATCCGCACTTTGAGATGATTGGCGCGTGAAGAAGTCCGATGAGCGCATCGAGTCTCCGCGTATTCGGCCCGACTCCGTTGCTTCCTGTTGCTTCTGGCCTTGGCAAGCCTCAAGCGGTCGTGAGCTTCATCACTTCGCCGGCGAAGAGTAGCCTCAGGCTGAGTCTCCGTGTGCCATTACTTGCAGTAGCTCCCTCCGCAGTCGTCAGGCCGAGATATGTCGCGTCCTTGGGCGTGGCGAAGAAGTTTGGACCGGCCATTGGATCCACCAACCATGTGAATGTCGCTCTGCAGATCTGGCCGTTGTTGCGGGTGATTGCGGGTCGATAACGGAGTATGAACAGCCACTGATCGTCACGGCCTCTTCCATCGCAACCGCGTCCATTGCTCACTATCGTCTCCGACAACGCTGGGCTCGTATCCTTCTACTTACCACCTGGCCAGACATCGATGGCCCTCGCCATAAACCCGACGGCGGCCTCAAGTCGTGATGCGGACATTCGGACATCGTGCACATGCACATGCACCTCATAAACACAAGCGCGACTCGCACATGGCTTGCTTGCCCCGATAGAAAACACCGCTGATTTCCTTGTCCTGGCTCTTCGCACCTCCCACCCCCTCCCCGTGGGCGGCGGCAACCCGTCGTAGACGTATGAGCGACGTACACTTGCCAAGTACGGTGGTCGCTGATGAGTGCGTGTCTTGCGTCTCCCCTGCCTAGCTCTCCAGAACTGACTCAAGTATCGCACCAGACGTCTCAACCACTATCTCTTCCTCTTCGCCTTTAGTATGTATTACCTTTCTTGAGATGGGACGGCGCTGAACGCTATTCGAATAGCCGTCCTCCTCTACGACCACCTCCTCACGCTCCCCTCCGAAGTGCGATTCATCTGGCCTCGACCAACGCGCGCAAGCACCTTCTGGTTCCTCCTCAACCGCTATCTCGCCCTACTCACGAACGTCCTCGTGGCCGTATTCACCTTGGCCCCCATCCCCGATGCCGACTGCGCGTCGCTCCTCCTCGCGAAGAAGATGTTCGTTATTGCACAGCAGGTGGTGGTATACAGTGCGTGTTTGCCCTATCGTGCTACTAGTAAGCTGACGGAGTAAAAAAACAAAGTAATCCTCGCACTACGCGTCTACGCCATGTTCGGACTCAACCGCCGTCTATTTTTTGGGTTAATTGGAGCTGGAATCATCGCTCTCCTCATTGGCGTAGTGCGTTTCCGTGTCCCCCCTTCTTGGCTATCTACCGCTAATAACCCGAGCAGTGGCTCACCGTGACAGACACCGACCATAAACCCAATCTTGGCTTCGGCGGACCTGATCATGGTTTCGGCAACAGCACCTTCCCGCCCCCGCCGCCGTTCAACGCTTCGTTACCGTTGCCAAGCTTCAACGTCATAGATGCCGCCCCGAACCAGGCCAGCGGAATGCTCCCGCCGGGGGCCGTCAAAGTCCAGTGTTTTCAGCCCATCTTCCACTCTTCGTGAGTTTCCCTCCGCTTCCCCTTCCCCAGCCACTCCCGCTCAAGCCCACCCACCCACCCACAGCGCCATCCGCATCGCCGGCGCATGGGAGGGCATGCTCGTCCTCGAAGCCATCATCTTCGGACTGACGGTCTATCGCGCGTTAGCCTTCCGTTGGCTCGCAGGCAAGGAACATCACTCGTCCCTAATAACGCTGCTCGTGCGGGATGGCGCGTGGTACTTCCTGTACGTCCCCACTCTTCCTTTTGCGAGCGAACGACCCTGATACGAGATGATGATTCAGCGCAATCGTCATGGTCAACGCAGCGAATTTGTTCATGTATTATGTGTGTTCTGTTGCTGCCTGGCCTCTTCTAATCATGACCCGGCTGAACGAGTTTCTTCCTTTCTAGTTCGGCGACGTGAGTGCTACATGCCCAGCTCGACGCTCCATCCATCTTACTTACGTATCGCATCCAAGCCTTTCATCGCGGCAAGTATGTCCTGGCTCGCATCCAAGTACGCGTTTCCCTCCCTCCAGCTTCCTTACCGACCAATACCCTCCAACAGTCTCTCCGCAACCCTCGTCGCCCGCCTCATGCTCAACGTGCACGAAGCCGCTGACCACGACTCGGACATCTACGGCGCGCGCTTCTACGACGACTCCAACAGCAGCATCGTGTTCGTCCACCCTGCGCGGGCCATGCCGGTGGCCAGGTCCGGACGTTCTCCCGTATCGGACGACGGACATGCATGGTCGCCGGAGGTCGCGAGATACATGCATGAGAGGAGGGAGATTCAGCTGCAACGCATGGGCATGGGCATGGGTATTGGTGCTGCGAGAAGGGAGTGGGGTGGGGCTGCAGATCTCATGATCAAGGGGGATTCAGATATCCTCACAAGGCCGCCAGAGCGAGTGTCTCGGACCCGGGACCTGGAAAGGCGTAGGTAGATGGTGGATAGTCGACGAAAATGTTATGACGACCAGAGCATTTGTATATAGTACACTAGACAGCACACTAAATCGAATTGGATACAAACATCGATGAGCGAGAATGAGTACAAGAGCGATAAACGACATCTTGTCGCATCCAAGCCCGAGAGAAAACCCTCTCTTTCTCCTCCGAAACCACGCCCACGCCCCAGGGGACAAAAGCGACCTCCTCAACAAGCAGCAGTAGCACCGCAACTTCCAAAGAACTCGCGCGCAAAAACGTAGGCCCCGATGACGCCAAAAACCCGCTGTCTTCGCTACCCATCTTTCCTGCCGCTGAAATAGCTCGCTACTTCGGGTGCGGCATAAGGAGATGCCCATCTAGCTCGAGGGAATGCGTTCCCGGCGGATTCAGCCCTGGGTGCTGAGTAAAATGAGGTTGCTCGACAAGGAGGACAGGTGTGACGGGGTGTGACTCGGGCGCTTAAATGTCCATGGCGGGCGAGGCGCAGACAGAAAACCGATATCGGCGGAAGCTGCGGTGGGCATTGTGTGGAATGGACAGTAAATGAAGTTTGCGTCGATGGAAGCTGAGAGTAAGGAAAGATGGCCATCACGCAAGTCGCGGTTGTTGTATCGTGTTTGGTGCAGAAGATAGTCACGCATGTTACCACTTGACTCCCGCTATCATGCGCCTATAGATTTCGAAAACCAAGAATCAGGACATTGTTGAACGTGCGTGGCCGCTGCAACTGCTCGAATCATCTCTATCTGCCGCCGCAGAGTTAGCTCAGAACATTGAACTGAACAGACCTTCTGCGTTCACAGTAAGTAAGTATCTCAATCACACTGCACTGGCATCATGCTGTTTAACTTACAAGATGCCTCCCAGGCTCCAGCTTTCCAAAAACTCTCCCCGTGGGACGGGAAGACGCCGCTCTAGACAGATAGGTTCGCTCCCGCTCCAAAAAATGGATGCCTCCCTGCATTCCAAACTGTCAAGTTATTTAGGACTGGAATATGGAAGACACCACACTTGACAGATAGTAGGGATGCCGCCTGTGACCGTCCCCGGCAACGGCTACCCTTAGGGCAACCGCTCGTTGCCGTGCCGTCGGCGATTTTGGCGCGAGGTCCTACGGACCGTCGCTAAGGGTCAAGGGTGGCAAAATTCAAGCAATGCACTTAAACTTAGCGGTCCTTGCGAGGCTAGATATCGCCGGGCTCGGGCTTGAATTAGATGATAATCTTGCGATAATCTGGTCCATCATGGCCTCCATATCGACGCGCAACTCCGGATTGGATTGGATTTTTACACCGGAATTCCCACTGGCATGAGAATGTGTTATTAGAGGCACATCTAACATCTGCAGTTTCTCAACACCCAGTGAGCTTTTTATACCACGGCTATGCTGTTTGGCTGATGCACACGCTTTCATGACAACATCTTAGATGTTTCTCACCACAAGAATGGCATACCCTTGAACTGGCGCTATGGTTCGTCCAGAAACACCGTCGACCCGTCCCATAACCCGTTACGACGATCCCATAGCCGTCCCGTGCCCGTGAACACTACCTTGCTCGGAGGCACGGCCATTATATCGACGTTCGTTGCCACAGCTCAGCCGTCGACGGCATCCATAACAGATAGGCTCGCTCCCCAAATGCTCAACACTCCATCAACAACACGGTTCGCGAGGCGGGAAAAGATGGCATCGGTGGCGCGAAGGCCATATAAAGTCTGAAGCTGGATATCCGGGGTGAAGTGCATAATGGCGCCCCTAGCTGCTCGTCACACTCTCTTTCCTCTCGACAACATCTTGGGTGCTTGTCTCATTGGACTCGTTCTCTCCTCCTGGTCAGATGCGCGTCCTCTTCACAGCACTTGCCTGACTTGTCTCCTGCGCTAGCATCTTCGGTATAACGACCCTCCAGGTATTAATTATGTCCTCTGGATAGCTTTAATAACTGTCCGCCTAGGTCTACTTATACTTCACCAAGTTCTCCCGCCGTGATGGTGCTGTCCTCAAATCTTTTGTGAGTCCTTGCACGTGCTCATTGTTATGTTGAGCTCATTGACATTCAAAGGTCGGTGCTTTACTGTTTGTAAACTTCTCTCGGCCGTACGGTTCGTCACTGACCACCTCGACTCCAGGGTTATTGACACCATCCACTTGGTGCTCGTGACAACGTCGGTCTACTCTACTTCTGTCACCAACTTCGGGGATTATACTACCATCATTCACCCTCCATCGTATGCCCCCTGGCCGAACTGCGAGACACTCTACTGATTATGGGGTCAGGACCCTAATAGTGTGTTCAGTTGTCCTTGCCCGGTCATACTGAAATTAAACCTGTTTGGAGGCGCAGGTTGTTGTCGGCGGTAAATCTTTTGGTCTTTGGTCAATGGTGGGCTGAGTTCTTATTCCGATTCCAGTTGTACTCGGTGCTATGGTTCAAGTGTAATCTATTACTACCCATTGGCCGATCTCTCTACTCATGAATTTCTGCAAGGTTTTATGCATATCGCATCTGGCTGCTTTCCGAAAAATCACTTTATATTCCCGTGCTGGTGGTATGTCGGTGACCATCCCATACAGTGTACGCTCAGAGGCCCCCAGGTTCTTTGTTCATGCGGGGAGCTGGGTAAGATTACTTGATCAATGTCTATCGTTGTATAATTCCGACGTTGGTCTAGCGATGAGCATCGGTGAGCTCGTCCGATAAACACAAAGGCACTGATCGATTCCATCTCCTGCAGTTTATACAAAAAAAGCGTAGGTGGACATCTGTTTGCATCTTCCGAATGAATATTCGTCTTCAGCTTCGAGGTCAGACTTATCCCGACTGGGAACGACCGGCAACAGGTTGTATGCATTCAACCACTTTAAGGAACAACCTTGACTCTCTCGTTCATTGTAGCCCTACTCGACCGCGGGGCTTGCTTTGGAAGTTACCTGCGATGTGCTGATCTCGGGTGGAATGGTTTACAACCTCCGGAAACACAAATCAAGCTTCAGCAGGTACCCATATTTACCAACAATACGCTCGACCTACTCAGCGGCTTCTACAGAACCACTCGGGCGTTAAACCTCCTAGTCGCGTACACCATTAACAGTGGTATTTTGACTATGCATGTTGGCGTTGCAGCAATCGACTATCTTTGCTGACGACCATCTCCAGGATCTTTGCGATTTGCAATCTGGTTACTGTATGTCCGAGCCTTTTGGAGCAGAAGAATTGACAACTCGCGCCCGACACACAGTCGGTAACCTCTAAGCTCACTTTGATCTATGCACCGTGAGTTCTCTTCCTCGTGGCGAGATACTTATATTGAGGGTCGTAGATTCTTTTTTATCCTCGTCCGACGTATGTTCTCTTCAAAGGCTGAAATCAACTCAATTCTCCCTGCAGTTTATGGTTGCAGTTTCATGTCAATGTGAGTTCACGCAAGTGTTGGAGCCATACGCATCCACTGACCCCTTCTCAGCCTCAACTCACGGGATTACGTGCGCAAACAGATGCACGGTCCCTCTAGCCAGGCAATGGTCACGATTCCGCAATACTCCGGTTCCGTTGGGAATGACTCGACGTTGCCCGGCGATGGCTCAAAGAATGACCCCGCGGTGGCACGATCCCAGTCTACTGGAATGGTGGTCTTCGAGCACAAGACATCGGAGGATTACATGCACGCTTCGGCCTAGCGAGAAACTACTGTTGTCCTTTTGTATTTTGGTAAAGATGGACTACTACGGCGGTGTTGGCGCCTCAAACGCGATCCTCAGCACATAATCAAAGTCTGCGATGATGTCGATACCGACGGATACCTGCAGAGTCCATGTCAGCATCAGCATTGCTATCGGAGGGGTTGCAAAGAAGAGCAAACGCAAAACGCACCCGAATCAAATCGGCCCTGACCCCACTCGCCTTTAGCTCCTCCTCCGACAGCTGCTGGTGCGTCGGCGACGCGGGGTGTATCACCAGCGTCTTGGCGTCGCCCAGTGACGAACTCTAGAGAGCTATGTATGCTCTCTGAGATCTAGTGTGCGAGGGCGGTCCGATCAGAGCTGCGGCTGTGGCAGGTCGGCGAGAGAAAGGAAAATGAGGTAGAAGCGCTGGGTAAAACCTGTCTACTGAGCTACATACACACGTGGGCAAGATAGGAGTCGGGATCGGAAACGATCAGGTACATGTGCCTGACACTGCCTGTACCTGTGGCTAAACATATGGCGTCGTGACGACAAGCGCGCGCGAAGCTCGTCACCAGATTCGCGAGATTGCTCGCTAGCCGCAACAGGTCGACGACTTTGCCGGGTTTGCTCGCGTTGCCCGAGGCTGCAGTGAATACCGGAAAGAGCTGCAAGAAGAAAAAGTTACCTTGACGCCGAAGTTGAGGACACCGCCGAAGACGCCCGGGCGGAGGGTTGCTAGTGCTTGCCGATGGGATGGGTGGGAGGGCAGGCCGAGGTAGGATACCCATGACACTGTAAACGCGGGGAACTTGTTCGATGCGACGTAGTCGAATTTCCCTGTGCAGGTATCAGCGGAAGGACCGAGAAGGTGTCTATGGCTAGACTCACCTCCGTCGACGACGACTCCACCGATCGTCGTTCCATGCCCGCCAATCCACTTGGTCGCACTTGCCGTAACGATATCCGCGCCGAGGTCGAGTGGTCCGCACATCCCGAAGGTATTGTCGACGACGAGGGGAATGTGGTGTGCGTGTGCGACCTGCGTCTGTGTCTCAGTCGTAGAAAAGTTCTATACGAAGCAAACACACCTCGGAGAGCGCCTTGATATCCGCAAGACGAAAGTCGGTATTAGCAATGATCTCGACGTAGAGCGCACGCGTCCGCTCGAAAGTCCTCTATCGCGACTGAGTCCTTTTTTTGGCCCAGGGAGAGATAGACGCACTGGGGTCGTCGCTGTCGATGAAGCGCGCTGTGATGCCGAATTTGCGGAAGGTGACTTTGAAGGACTGTCCGAGGATGGAGTTATCGATGAAAGAAGGAAGGACGACAGACACACCCCGCCGTACAAGTGAGCGGATGCGACGATATTGTCGCCGACCTCTGCAAGCGTCGTCAGCGCTAACAGCTGAGCCGACTACCCTGACGCCGTTGCTACAGCAGCTACCCCGCCTTCCAGTGCTGCCACGCGTTTTTAAAAGACATCCTAGCCATCCATGATCCATTCAGCTCGAAAAAAGTGCAAAAGACAAGCAACGCACCACAGTAGGATTCCCAATCCTCGAATATATATTCCCAAAGTCCTTCAGCGCAAACAAGTCCGCACCATGGGCCGAGCTATCGAAGACGAAGCTCGCAGAGGCGTAGGCACTGCGCGGGCGTTGGGCTGTGCCAGTGTCGGGGTTTGGCCAGCGTGGAGCTGCATGTCGTACCCCTGGCCTTGTAGAACGACGACGACGAGGTGTCTTGGCTCGTAATGGATGGCCATTGCGAACAGTGGTCTCTTGTACGACTGACAGACGGCCAAAAGCGAAAGGCAAAGATGCTCGGGGTGATTACGAGTACTTTAGTAATCGTTTATGACACACCTGTCAAGGGGCGTTTCGCATCGACGCAAAATCATTAGTTTCATTTTCGTTTGTAATGAAATTACCGAAAGTCATTAGATCGGCATTTGAAGTCTTTTTCAAATCCATTACATTTTTTGTAGTGTCGTTAGTGGCTGTTCTTTTTGTCAGCGTGTTTTAGTCAAAGGCCGCCGCCATCGTAATTGGAGGTTTCATCATCGCGTTGCCGTCCCGTCCTGCCGTCCCGACGCCCGCCCCGACGTCTGCCTCTGTCACGCCACACGATATCTGTGACTCCGCACTGACCGCGGTCAATCTATTGAACACGGATCCCGTTCCTTGCGTGCTAAGAACCAGGTGGTATTCAGAAACCACTCCAGTTAAACACAGATGGTAGGTCCCTGCATCCCAGAATTTTTGTAGATTTTTGGAGCTATGAGCGCGAGAGGCCGTAGCAAGCGCGACGCGTCGGCGCGATGTGATATGACCTAATTTCACGTCACGTCACACGTCTCCTTTCCTCTCTCCGCCATCATCTGTGACCAGTTTGTCTGCGACGACTCTGGCGCTCCTGGAAACCCTCCCATTGTTCTCCAGCACCCTCCAGCCCACCCAACAGCTCTGTACAAGGTCAGCATCACCGTCGTCGACGCGATGTTGTCTCCAGCAAGATGGCTGCGTCGAGCGCTTGGTAGCAGGGCGATTTAGGCCGAGCTGAGGACATATTGGCCTTGTTACGTGATCTCTATGCTCCCTCGATTGCGATTTCTGACCTCTTTTAGATCATACGCGTGCCCAGGACGATCTCGGGGCCTACACTCCATCTTCCAGCCACTCAATCTAATCCTGCACACGTCGCAAGGTCCCTTCACCTACCATTACCAACATATAGCCTCTGACATGGTCTTTTAAGCGCGCTGACTGCACGAAACGTGACGGAGGATGGGTAGTATGGGTACTGAGTATATGCGGACCTTGGTGCATGCTCATTTTCGTTCACGCCTGCGCTTGCTTGAGATGTCAGGCGACCGCATGGTACGTTCTCCCGTGGGCCAACTCATCGTATGGAAATCCCGAGACCTCGGCTGTTCGTCGTTCAGCCGATATCTCTTCCTTTCGCATTCGTGGTCCCCCTTCCAACGCTCCCATCGTCATCTGAACTTTCTGCCCTATGTCTCATGGTCTGCAGTGCTGCTCTGGATTAAGGTTGGGCTCTCTTCTGACGACCTAGCCACCTATTCCGTCACTTCACGTCGAATCCGAAACACGCGGGGGTTTCCTTTCCGGTGTGTATTCTCCTCGAGCCGAGTCATTCATTACTGATGAATTTGAGTCCTGGTTCACTCACCCAATTGCCTTGGGAGATACACTGGTTTCTTCAGCTGTGGTGTGGGGTTGTTTCAATTTCCTCACGCCCCTGATGTACCGAGTTACGGCGCTGCCTTCTGTCATCCCTCGTGCGCAAGTCATTCCATTTCAGCCGAGCGCTGATTTTGCGGTGTAGCCAATTCGGTCTCTGAGTGTCCCAGGCATACATCGACAACGATTACCAAGATCCAAGATAGTGGACGTCGAGGCGAGGCGAGGAAACTGAGGCGAGCTTTTCTTTCTATTCTTTCATGTGTACCTCTTTCATTACTGACGAGCGACTGCCCCAACAGTGTCCTACTCGTCGGTGTCGGGACCTACACCGTGCGTCCTTGGTCTTTTGACTCCACACATCCTAATACCAGCCCTCCTGTCCTCTACCTCTTCCTCCGTCGCGCGGTTTATCCCTCGGTGCACCCAGCAGGCCGCTCAGCCCTCGCCATTCTTGCGCTATCCATGCTCGAGCACGCTTGCAAACGCCGCAGGGGACGCCCTCGTTTACAGTTGGTCCGTATGCGGCTGAGTATCAGGAGGTTGAGCGCCGAGCCATGGTGTGTATGATATTTTGACTCTTGCAGCTGGCTCAGAGGCTCATGCGCGAGCCCGCTTTTGCTAGTGCTTGCGTGTTTTTCTCCCAAAGTGCGTCAACGGTTTCTCTCAACCCTACTCCTCGCGCTGATTTCGTCTCCTGCACATCGCGCCTCAACCTTCGATCCCTCACTTCCGGTGTTTAGGATGAAGTATGTCGACATCATCTTCCACTGCCCCTACTTGGCACTGATTCTTGCATGCTATTCTTAAGATTCTGCGCGTTGCGTGTCACGGTCGTTCCCAGTGTTAACCCTTTGATCATACCCCGTCTCATTCCTTCCCGTGTTTGGACTGTTTCGTCTGGAAGTGTGTATGGGTACTTCCTATCGCTTGAGTGCTCTAATCTTCGACCTAGGTTCTCCCAGCCTCTTTTTTCTCTCATGTGCTGTGCTCAAGGGTGTTTCCATGTCATATTATAGCTCATACTAACGTGAATCGACAGGTCCTATTCACTTGCCGTTGTGCGTCTGGCGTTATTTTCATGCTGAGACCTGATCTAATTGTACCTGTAACGCGTCAACTCCGCGCGCACAGCGTCACTCGGTCCTACGGTACGCTACTTCGCGTGAACTTGTCCTGTGACTAATTTGAATGTGACAGCTTCAAGTTCGGAGGACCCGCCTCACGAGCATCGCGGTGCACCAGCCGACGGCGACTTTCAAGTCGGACTTGTTGGCGGAGATGGACTGGCACTTGGGAAGGATGGTGGTGGTGTGGACATCGCGCTCGATGACATGTCTTCGGTAGTACTGGAATACATGCCTATACTGTTTGAACACCTTGCTGAAGTGTAGGGCAAGCACCTCAGGGCCCAGTGACATGGAGATGAAAATATATAAAAAAAAGTACTCGGACTGCCATGCGAAGTAGTGGCCTTTTCGACAAGTTTGTATGATTGCGCTGGAGAGAACGTCTGGTCAGGGAGTTGTCTCGTCGCACAAGGAAACTGGCGGGAGGAGCAGGATTCAGTGGCGGGACGAAGGCCTAAGGTGGCTCGCAGACGACTCACAAGCGCGCGTTGAAGGCATTTTGGCCGGGAGGCTCGTCGGGGCAGACACAGAGGGTAGTGTACGGCCACTGGGGATAGCGCCAGGGCTCTTTGTGGAGCAGAGAAAGCGGGTGGCTGGAGCGAAGGGAAAGCAAATGGCACTGGCAGCTTGTGATATCAACACATCACAGAATTTGTCTCAGCCTGGTAAAGGCTTTTGAGCCAAACAAGCCCCCACGAGGCGTCACAATCATTTTGGTCACATCGTCGCTGGCTCCCAAGACGCCGTCAACCTCGTCGCTTCTCTCGAGGGCGCCACGACCTCGTCAGTCCCTCCCAGCGCCCTCGTAACTCGTTCCCGAGCTTGGCGGAAGCTCCCAAGGGCCTCTCAAGACAACACGGCCGTCACCAAAAAAAAACTCGATCGCGCTGGGTTACCGCGCCTCACACACATCCCCAAAGGCTTCTCCGGCACTGGTCTGAGCACAGACTCATCTGTACGCTTACCAGGCGCGTTATAACCCTTTTCTTCGCTCATTCCTCCGACTAAAATGTATGACAGATGCATCTTCGCGTCTTCTGCCTATTTATCATCCTCACCTTCGCCTTCGCCCTCATGCCCCAGTGCCCATTCTGTAACAAGAACCCAAAAGGCACCTCTGCTCTCAACAAGCACCTCATCGATTGTCCCGGCAAGAAAACAAACCACTCACAAAATGTGCAAGACGTCGCCGCCCAGCACCAAGACCAACTCGCGGCCGTTCAAGAGGCCCAGGCAGCGATAGCGGCGTATGAACAGGCTCAGGCCGCTGGTCCAGCGGATGTGAGTGCTTATTATTGTCTACGACTCCTTCTAATATTGCTTGGTAGGTCCCAATGCGCGATCCGACTCCTCCGCCGACCTTCTGGCCCATCAGCGGTCGTCCGCAGCGCAGCGCTCGTGCCCGTCGTAAGCCAATGCGCTTCCAAGATGAACCTCCTGCTCCACCGCCGCCTGCCGACGTTGTTATCCCCGAACGCTCGCCATCGCCCGAACCTGGTGGTTCTCCGCCATCGGACGAGCCGCAACCTCACAAGTGGTACCGGACTCCTCCGAATGTGCATGGTCTTTACAAGGTCTATCCCCAGCGGCCGACGCACGATCCTGACAACGAGACAACGCTCGACAATCTCTGCCTCAGCCCGGATCTACTTCGACCCGAGCAGGAGGAGCTCAGCACTCCCGCGCGCCCGACCTACTTCCCGTTTACCAACCACTCCCACGCCTGGCTGATGTCGTGGTTCCTCGAGACCCCGCGTTTGACGCTTGCGAGTCTCAAGACATTGGTCGACAAGGTTCTCCTCCGACCTACCTTCAAGGTCTCCGAACTCGCCGACAACTTTGACGCGAACCGCGAGCTGCATAAGGTGGACAAGGCGGCAGAGGCACACTCGGATGAGCTCCCGAAGGGATGGAAAAACGGTTCGGTCAAGATCAAGCTGCCTCCTCCGCCGGGCCAAACTTGCGCGGAAGAAGACGCCCCCGAGGTCACCATCGACGGTGTTCTTTACCGTCCTCTTCTCGACGTCCTCGAGGAGTCCTTCCAAGGCCCCGCCTTCAAGTACATTCACACGACCCCGTTCTCCCTGCGCTGGGACCCAACGTATAACCCCGCTGCTCCCGATGAGATTCTCGATCCCGTCGACGTCGAGCTCAACGAGTTTGGATTGCCCGTGCTTCCCAAGGGTCATCAAGACGTGTACGGCGAAATCTACACCTCTCCGACGATGCTGGAGCCACAGGCGTCGCTTCCCGAACCGGTAGCACCAAACATTGAAACCGTTATCGGGGGATTCATGTTTTGGTCGGATGCTACGCACCTCGCGAACTTTGGAAGCGCGTCGCTCTGGCCGCTCTACACATTGATTCGGAGTACACCGATACGGAGCTCAACGACGTCTTGATCGAGCGCGACCGTATCTACACGCACGCATTAATGCGCGTGAACTTCACGACCTACGACATGCAGCGGGACCAAGACATCATCAGCCCACGTACTCACTGCAACTTTATGGTGCGTGCGTCGCCTGATGCCGAAGACGATCACCCGTACGGGTATGGACGAGCTCAGCAGATTATGCATCTCGAGGTCCGACTCCGCGGGAGCACAAAACGAGCGGAGCGTATGGAGGTGATCTGGACGCGTTTCTACGCACGCGACACTACCTACAAGTCGGGCTGGAAGCACAAGCGCCTCCACCGACTCGAGTTCCTCCCTCACGACAACCCAGATGCCTTCGGATTTGTCAATCCACGGGATATCATTCGTGCCGTCCATCTCATCCCCCATTTCCGTTACGGACGTACAACAGAGCTCCTACCGCGCTCAGTTGTGCGCCAATTCGACGACGAGGACGAGGATGATAATGCCGACTGGAATTACTATGCTCTCAATTGGTATTTCTTTTTCATTCCTCTGGATTCCGAGACTGAGATTCTACAGGTTTGTCGACCGGGACATGGTTATGCGGTACCACGAAGACGCTGTCGGCCATCGCATCGTCGAAATTCCCAAGTCCGAGTCGGCTACCGTGCCCGTTACGCAGGAGGAAGGAGACGAGGAGGATCTGTTGCTGGATGTGGAGAGAATTGTTGCTGAACTAAACGAGCTGCCACTTCCCAAGGTGGGAGAAGTTGAGGGTCCTGCCGACGAGCCACCAGTCCAGGAGGAAGAAGACGATGAAGACGATGGGCGGCGGCAGATGGATGAGGATGATGATTCTGAGGAAGAGGATGCAGCTGATAAACCCAAGAGGTGTGCCGTCATACTCGTTGGAGACGACGCGGAGCTGGACGCAGCCAGATTAGCGGCTTTCTAGTGTATTTATTGTCGATAGCTTTCTTGGTGTATCCGTAGCTTTTGATGTATCACCGTTATTTTCTTCGTTTGACTCCATTCCTGCTCGAAAAAAAAAGAGAAAAATTTGAGACGCGTCAATTCCATCCTACTCTGACCTAGCACAGCGACATCTGCGATAGAATCCAAGACTGGCGAGATAAAAGGCCAGGCAAACGTGTCACATTCTGTGACCAGCATCATATAAGGCCGAGCTGTCATGACGCGCTCTTTCGTCTCGACCACCATGTCGACTTCCGCTCGTTCCATCCCCCTCTCTCTACCCGATGCCCTTCGCTCCTCATACCTTGATATCCTGGTCCAGCTGGATCTCATGGCCGCATCCGTCAGTGTCGTCAAGCGCAAGCGTGCCAGCGCAAATGTGTACGCCTCATTCTCGTGTATCTTCTCCCTCTGACGAACTCACAGGCACACCCGCAAGCCATTTGACCGTCTTCTAGGCGCCGCTCGCGCCATTCCTCGTGCCGCCAATCCTCATTGGTGCAATCCACTCATCTTCCACTATGGTCCCCGCGCTCTTTGGGGCCCTCCACGGCGTGCTGTTGGCGATGAAGCTGGTGCTGTCGATGGCGGAATTCGCGCTTCGTACGTCGTCGCCTTTCCTCTCACTCTCCTTCTCACTCTTGCACAGGGATCGTGCCGAGTACGAGGCATGCTTCAAGATCTTCCTCTACACCTGCAAGGACCTCGAAGGCGTTCTTAAGCATATACAAGGCAGGGCTGCGCTCCGCTCCGCCCAAGGACTTGGGATGGGGGGAGACCAACGATCATGCGCGTTACCGTCTCTGACTCATTCTTCACCTCCCTTGATGTTTTCCTACGTCATCCTGTCTTGGTTAGATGTTAATTTTTTTGTTTGATTTGTATTCATTCATTTGATTTGTCGCCGTCGCACACAGACACATACATCTTTTTCTACCAGCCAGCCCATCTGCATCCTCAACAGCCCTGTGAATCCACATCCCAGCGCTAGCCCGCAGTGCGTTGGGGTTGACTCTTGCTTTGCATACTTGGAGATCGGGTTCGAGGAGTATGTCCAGGAAGAAGCTATAGGTTTATATCTTTAGCAGTCCCATGGAAATTGAAAGACTGAAAGACACACCAAAGTGCACGCGGGTACGGGTGTAGATTGACAGCCAAAGTGTTGTCCTTGAGTTGTAGTCAGAAAGGGAAAGAAAAATGAGGGAAGCGGTGCAGATGCACCTCCGCAATGAGCGACAACAACGAAATGTTTCGCGTAAGTCGGCAGTTTCACGCACCGAAGAGACAACATACCCAATACTGCTGCGACTCGTCGCTTCTGAAGCATGCGGAGCGCGATGGCGTCCATGCGGCAATATGGGGGGGGGGGGGTTTGCCGACAGCGAAGCGTCAGGATCAGGAGGAAGTATGTGGCGTAGTGAACGCTCACCGGTGACCGGAAAGACCCACTCGTCGACTCGAGGCTGTTCGATGGATCGGTTAGCTTCCCGGGACCGAGTCGACGTGATATTGGAAAGGCGATTGACGTGATAATGCGTGCGGAGCATTAGCCGGCCTATTGGGCAGCTGGCGAGCGGGATGGGCCATAACTGGTAAGTCGTCGCGGTATCAAACATGATTGCTGGGGGTTCGTTGGGGTAGCGAGGCGGCTGGTGAGTGGAAAGTGCAGTGGTGGGAAGTGTGCAAGGACCTGCATCTTGATAAAATGAGGGCAGATCGCTTATGGAAGACGTAGGACGTACCTCGACACTTGAGCGCTCCTTCATCGTGAACAGCCCTCGTCCGTCGTCCATCGTCCCATCGCCTAGCGCTCGCTCTGGCCCATGGATCCCTTGGTGTGCTCGTCCGGAAGCCCTGCACAATTGGATTTGGATAGCGGAGTCAAGAGCCGGAAAGCCGTCGCTGTCTTTGTAGTCTGGGCCACGGCGACGTCTTGATGCGTTGATAGGGCGGGAGGCTCTTGAGATAGAGTTGCTGCCTTGAGATGCTCGAACTCAAAGAGCTTGACAGGAGCCTGAGCGTGCGGAGAATCGAGCTTGCGAAGCATGGTAGAATGTCGAGGAGACGGCAATGGCGCCAGGCAGACTAAGTTGTGCTTGCGTTCGTCGAGACTCGAGCCCGAGAGCTCGAGGTGTGCTTCGAGAAACTCGAGCTAGTTAGCTTGTGTGTTTGGCGGCGCAGGCTTGCTGGGAGCTTGGAGAGTGCCTCGGAGTTGATGAACTTGCTGGAGTCCTGACGGCCTCGAGCACGCGTCGAGCGAAAGTGAGCGGGGAAGGGATTGGATGCAAGGGGGGGTAGTCGTCAAAAGCAAGCATCGGAGTGCACAAAGAGGTGGGGAGAGAGTGGCGAGAGCGGGTGCAGAGCTCGGCAGTACGCGGCACGGCGAACGTGCGTGGAAGGCATGAAAATAGCGTGCCGAATCGGCTAGTGGAGTGAATCGGAAAAAGAAGCGCCAAGTCTTGATTAGGTGTGATGCGAGACATCCTATTAAGAGAAGGAGTATACATGGACTCTGAGGCGGACCCGATGCCTTGGTCCCAGCTCATCTCCAGGGTGCGCGCATACATTCACCCATTGGCGCGCATACATTCACTCATCGAAACACAGTTTGCTCATGCCGCCACCGACGCTCGCACCCAAGACACAAACAAACTCCGTTCTTTCACCGACAAGCTTCTCGCCCCGACCCTCGCGCATATTCTCTATCCTCCGCTATCTGGAGACTCCAAGGCCGACCGCGGGACCTCCCATCCTGTCCTTCGTCTCGAACTGATGGGCTGTAAGGATCGCGACCACTTCCCGCCGCCTGCTTACGCCAAGCCCAACCCAGCGTAAGCTTCGAGTGTGCATATATCGATATTTCTAACGCCGTTTCACTAGAAACGGCAACGCTCTTCAACTCGCGTACGTCTCTCCTTCCACGAATGCTTCAATTAACATGTCTGTTCTCAGGAACCTGACTGACGTCCAGCTAACGTGAGTGCCCGTTCTTTCCTCCCGCATCCTCTGCAGTATTAACATCTCGTCCAGTCCCCGTGCCGCCGAGTCCGTTCCCATATCGTGTCTCTCCATCTCTGACCCTTGCGCAGGCTCGATGCCAAACTCAATGCTGGGACCTACGTGTTCAAAACATCCGTCTTTCCGTCCTGCTTTTACAAAGATGGGTCATACACTCAAGGGGAGCCGGAGAATGGATTGTTTCGGGGGCTCGTGTTCACTCGAGTACGTTGTCGCTTCTTTTTGCCGCTTCTGCTCACGCATTTGCATTCAGGCATGTCGTTTCCTGTTTACTGGTCAAAGCAGCACATTCGCCGGTTTCAAGGGTGCCCTCCCCGACGCTCGCTCTGCTGTTCGCCTCTGCAACATCTGGAAAATGACGCCGCGGATGGTGGGCTACGTTGCGTGTCAGGTACGCCTTTCTATCTTCGCCTTCGTTGTTCTTATCGCCTTCAGGTTCGCACGATGTTGAGCAAAGCCGACTGGGGACCCAAGGATGGTGATTTCGACTACGTCACCTTCTTCAAGCGTGTTCTCGCCCTCTTTGAGGATCCTACGCTCGAGGACTGGAGCCGGGAAACCTTGGCTTTCCTGCAGAAGTACGTCGTCTTGCTTTCGTCCTTGGTTTTATCGATCATGGTATATGACAGTGAGGTGTACCGCGACGCGACCGAGCCGGCAACCAGCGCGGACAACGCCGATGATGACGAAGACAGCGACGACAAATTCGCAGCTCGACGCCGCGCCCTCCTCGCTGCTCAGCAAGACCTTATCGCCGACGGGTAACCTCGCTTTTATGCATTTGACCTGGCTGACGTTGCCGCAGAGACTGATCTCCCGCATCCACGCTCGTTACCGCTGCTGTATCTTTCACGCTGCTTTCTGGTGCGTGTATTTCTCCTCCAGTGTGAATACTCTTACCCACCCCCCGTTACCATTTAGATCTGCTCAGTATGTCGCGCGCGTTCGGCTCGCACACGCCTCACTCCCTCCAGACCGAAATTATTTCCATGACGTGTAACTCGTGAGCAGCCGTTGCTCTCGCTCGATACTACAGCACTGACTGATGTCCCTAGCTCGCACTCGATGGACCAATCCTGTACACTGTGTGTGTTTCTTCTTTGGTTTCCTGCTGGCTCACAACCTTTTCAGAACTCACTCACTGCATTGCATCGTCTCCCTGGTGAGTATCTGCTTTTTTGTACTGGACGCCTGACTGATTCAGTATCTTTGCAGCTCTTATCTTGACGGTTACGACACTGTACTTGTGCGTGTTCTTCTGCGCGCCGTCGCCATACTTAAAACCACTGCAGATTACCCTCGCATCGCATCCAAGATTACCATCGCATCGCATCCGCCTCGTCTGCATCGTGCCAATCGCTCTGGCGAGTACATTCTTTGCTCGCGCTAGTCCACCGCTGACTTTGTTCTGTCTAGAAACTCGTGTATTTCGCTACAACTCCCTTGTTACTTTACTAATATTGCTCCGTGTATCCTCGTTGTTCGTTAATGAATTGTATCTGCATCTGAATGTGAACGTGAGCTGGATGGAACTGGGAACGAGAAACACAAGCCTTAATCAGGCCTTGCGATGGCGGCGAGCCTCGACGACGACGACCAGGCTTGTCGTACTCGGAAGCACCTCGCGACCTGCTCAAGCCTTGACGACGGCTGTCAGGCTGGTGAGAGTTGGGAGGCCCTCGTCAGCGTCACGAGCCTTGACGACGCTGACAAGGTTGGCGGCGCTCACGAGGGTCTGATCAAGGCCTCGCATTTTGATGCAGAGACTCTCGAGGGCGTCCCCACCCTTTTGGGCCTCGTCAAACGTTGTGCGGCTCTCGAGGTCCCCGCAGGGGACTTCCGAGGATCACGCACTTTCTGTGATGGCCAAGCGTAAACAATGGATACGGTCATCTGATGACTGCGCTCAACGCGTCGGGACGCGTTTTAAACGCGAGCTTCGAGCTGGAGTTTCGTCGGTAATATGTATACTAAATTTGTAGACCGTAAAGATGTTATAGCTGTAGAAATATCCGACTTGTCCTGGTTCAAGGGAGCAGCACAGACGAGAGAATTGAAGCCGCGGCGGCGCAAGCAACACCACAACTCTTTCGCATCACCAATTGTGCAAAGAGTCGTAAACGGCCTACGGTCCCGCGCGGGTTCTAGGTATTCTATAAAGTATCCAAGTCCATCGCCTGTTCAAACAACTGTCGTCTCGCGACTCGCCATATCTAACGCCTTCGCTTCCGCCAGCTGCTTGGGCAAAGGCAAGAACATGCCCGGATGAATGAAATTCCAAGTGAATATTGCCAGGACGATCATCCCTCCGTCCAAAACGTCAAAGTACACCTGAGTGTGAATGATTCGGCCGGTCCATCCGCCCGCAAGCTCGATGATTCGGTAGACGGAACGGATGAAGAGAACCACCGTGACATTGGAAAAGCAGAGCGCGGAGAGGACGATTTTGGTTCGTGTGGTGAGGGTGCCGCGGGTCAGGGTGGAGGTCGACCCGGAGGAGGAACTGCGCCAGCATGCGTCGCACAGATAGCGGATGAGGAAGTCCGATACAAGAATGGAGAATATGACGATGACCGCTGCAAAAGAGTCCGTTAGTGAAAGGGAAGGGATAAGCGAAATGAGCAGAACGCACCGAATTGGAAGCCAATACCACCGAGCATGATGTTCGCACCGCAGTTGGACATGTAGCAGAGCAAGGTAGCCGATTGCGTTTACACATCCTCTTGTATCGACAGCGACCGTGCCAGTGACAGTACCGGAGAGCAACTGGCCGAAAATCCCGCGACCTCCCTGCTGGGAATGACCAAGGGTATGGGCTTTAAATGCGTCACCCAACGCCCTCGCTCTCGCACCCTACTCATACTCATGCTCTTCAGCCACCTGGTCCTCGACAATACGTATCTTTGACCACCTTCATTCGTTGACCTCCCGCTCGTCCTAATTCGCCCCTTTGCTTGAGATTGAGCCGGGGCCCGAAGAGGGTGGGGCGTGTATGAGCTTCTGCTTCTGCCTCTGCATCTCCCCGACGGAGAGAGACTCAGCCATGGTCGTCGGACGCGCGCCGGGTCGCGACGAACAGCTCGCTCGGGAGAACTGTTCGTCGGGAAGCGGTCGATGCCTCGTTCCTCGTTTCCCTCCCCGTTCCCCACCGTCTTCCTCATCTCCTGCACCTCCTCTGCGACCGGCAGCACCACGGCCATCCACACGACCTCCATCCGCCCACACGCCTCCCGGAATCACCTCTGGCTCCGCAAGCATGTCCGTCCCGCCGCCACCACATCTTCTCTCGCGCTCGTCCATTGGCGTCTGGGTCTGCAGATGCGCTTGCAGCTCGGCGTAGATGATTATGAACGGGTGTGGATGGGCTTCGCAGCCAAGCACTCGCGTATCGACGAGCGCGCCACCACCCGGAAGTATGGAAGAATCCGGGATCGATTTGCGACATGCGGTGAGAGATGGCGGGGGACAGGAAGGGAGCGATGGTACGGTCCACAGTCGCGAGGAGCTCGACGTCGGTCAGTGTGGGCGGGAGATGCGGAGGGCGAGGGCGAGAATGGTGTAGGTTCCGGCAGCGCAGAGACGCTGAATGTGGTCGTAGTCTCCGTGGAGGATGGCTGCAGGTGTGGGAGTCCTACATAGATATAGTGAGATGAGTGAGAGGCACGTCGCAGTTGTAGAGGACGCACTCTGGCTACAAGGGAGGCTTGAAGTACTCGTTGAGAGATGGCAGCGGTAGCTTCGGTTTGGAGCATTCAGTGGTGAGAATAGTCATGATAGATGATCTACGGTGGGTGTGTGTCGTCGGGGTAGGCGCAGGCCTGTGTCTTGGCTCGTAATGGATGGCCATTGCGAGCAGTGATTCCAGAATCCAGTGAAGGTCCGAGAATCCATGTAACGACACCATGGTGGGATTCAAGGTGCGAATCTAGTCCTCCTCGCGCTGGCGGTTACCGGTTGACCTGCAAGAGACTCGAACGAGGCGGTCGATAAGTGGATGGTCACGCACCTGTTACCACTTGACTCCCGCCATCATGATCTCGGATTGCTCTCGGATTGCTACCAAACGTGCGTGGCTGCTCGAATCATCTCTATCTGCCGCTGCAGAGTGCATTTAGATCAGAAAATTGAACTGAGCAAACCTTCTGCGTTCATAGTATCTGCACTGGCATCATGCTGTTTAACTTACAAGATGCTTCGTGCCGGTGCCGGTGTGCTCAACGACAGCCTCGGCCGTGTCGAGGTGTGCCAGTGCTTACTTGTGACTTTCTTATGAAGAGGCTGTAGCTCTAAGCTGGTCCAGTTTGTCCCTAGAAGCGTTGGCGAGACATAGATGTGACGTGGCGCTTGTCTTCTGCCTCCATGCTCGTCGGACGCCAAAAACAGCAAAGAGAATGAGCACTCGATGAGCGCTCTTCTGCGCGCCTAATCAGTGGCCCAGCTTTCCAAAAACTCTTCCCGTGGGACGAGAAGACGGCCCGCTAGATTCGCTCCCGCTCAAAAAATGTATTCGGATGCCTTCCCGCATCCCAAGCTGTCAAGGTAGGACGGGAAGATACCAGTCTAGATCGTAGGGATGCCGCCTATGACCGTCCACGACAGTGCCGCAGCGGCTACCCGTAGGGTAACCTCTCGTTGCCGTGCCGTCGGCGATTTTGGCGCGAGGTCCTACGGACCGTCGCTACGGGTCAAGGGTGGCAAAATTCAGGCAATGGCTCATCTGCGATTACTTAGCGGTCCTTGTGCGGCTAGATATCGCCTCGGGCTTGAATGACATGATAATCTTGCGATAATCTGCTCCATCATGGCCTCCATATCGACGGGCAACTCCGGATTCCCCACTGGCATGAGAATGTGTTATTAGAGGCACATCTAACATGTCTGTATGCAGTTTCTCAACACCCAGTGAGCTTTTTATACCCCGGCTGTGCTGTCTTACTGATCCGCACCCTTTCTCCCTACAATCTGCCGCAACAACTTCTTAGGTGTTTCTCACCATAGAAATGGCATACCCTTGAAATGGCGCTATTCGCTCGTCCAGAAACACCGTCGACCCGTCCCATAACCCGTTACGACCATCCCACAGCCCGTCCTGTGCCCGTGAACACTCCCACTGGCAGTACCTTGCTCCACGGCCATTAGACGTCCATTGCCGCTGCTCAGCCGTCGACGGCATCCATAACAGATAGGGTTGCTCCCGAAATGCTCAACACTCCATCAACAACACGGTTCGCGAGGCGGGAAAAGATGGCATCGGTGGCACGAAGGCCATATAAAGTCTGAAGCTGGATATCCGATGTGAAGTGCATAATGGCGATGGCCCCGCCCCTAGCTGCTCGTCACACTCTCTTTCCTCTCGACAACATCTTGGGTGCTTGTCTCATTGGAGTCGTTCTCTCCTCCTGGTCAGATGCGCGTCATCTTCACAGCACTTGCCTGACTTGTCTCCTGCGCTAGCATCTTCGGTATAACGACCCTCCAGGTATTAATTATGTCCTCTGGATAACTTGAATAACTTTAGTGTCCGCCCAGGTCTACTTATACTTCACCAAGTTCTCCCGCCGCGATGGTGCTGTCCTCAAATCTTTTGTGAGTCCTTGCATGTGCTCATTGTTATGTTGAGTCAGCTCACTGTCATTCAAAGGTCGGCGTTCTACTGTTTGTAAACTTCTTCTCGGCCATATTATTCGCAACTGGCCACCTCGACTCTAGGGTTATTGACGCCATCCACCTGGTGCTCGTGACAACATCGTTATACTCTACTTCTGTCACCAACTTCGGGGATTATACTACCATCATTCAACCTCCATCGTATGCCCCCTGGCCGAACTGCGAGACCCTCTACTGATTATGCCGCCAGGAGCCTGATAGTGTGTTCAGTTGTCCCTGCCCGGTCATACTGAAATTAAACCTATTCAAAGGCACAGGTTGTTGTCGGCGGTAGGTCTTTTGGTCTCTTGGTGGGCCGACTTCTGATCCCGATTCCAGTTGTACTCAGTGCTATGGTTCAAGTGTAACCTATTGCGACCCATTGGCCGATCTCTCTACTCACGAATTTCTGCAAGCTTTTATGCATATCGCATCTGGCTGCTTTCCGAAAAATCACTTTACATTCCCGTGCTGGTGGTATGTTGCTGACCGAATATTTCCATCCCATACAGTGTATGCTCAGAGGCCCCAGGTTCTTTGTTCGTGCGGGGAGCTGGGTAAGATTACTTGATCAATGTCTGTCGTTGTATAATTC
Source organism: Mycena amicta (assembly GCA_029282125.1). Lineage (NCBI taxonomy): Eukaryota > Fungi > Basidiomycota > Agaricomycetes > Agaricales > Mycenaceae > Mycena > Mycena amicta. Next base: position 33,591 of record JARIHP010000043.1, on the reverse strand, counting down.
CGACGTTGGTCTAGCGATGACTATCGGTGAGCTCGTCCGATAAACACGAAGGCACTGATCCATTCCATCTCCTGCAGTTTATACAAAAAACGCGTAGGTGGACATCTGTCTGCATCTTCCGAATGAATATTCGTCGTCAGCTTCGAGGTCAGACTTATCCAGAACTCGGCGCAAGACGTTGTATGCATTCAACCACCTTAAGAAACAACGTTGACTCTCCCGTTCATTCATTTTAGCCCTACTCGACCCCGGCGCTTGCTTTGGAAGTTGTCTGTGATGTGCTGATCTCCGGTGGAATGGTTTACAACCTCCGGAAACACAAATCAAGCTTCAGCAGGTACCCATATTTACCAACAATCCGCTCGACCTACTCAGCGGCTTCTACAGAACCACTCGGGCGTTAAACCTCCTCGTCGCGTACACCATTAACAGTGGTATTTTGACTATGCATGTTGGCGTTGCAGCAATCGACTATCTTTGCTGACAACCATCTCCAGGATCTTTGCGATTTGCAGTCTGGTTATTGTATGTCCGAGCCTTTTTGGAGCAGAAAAATTGACAACTCGCGCCCGACACACAGTCGGTAACCTCTACGCTCAGTTTGATCTATGCACCGTGAGTTCTCTTCCTCGTGGCGAGATACTTATATTGAGGGTTGTAGATTCTTTTTTATCCTCGTCCGACGTATGTTCTCTTCAAAGGCTGAAATCAACTCAATTCTCCCGCCATTGCAGTTTATGGTTGCAGTTTCATGTCAATGTGAGTTCACGCAAGTGTTGGAGCCATACGCATCCACTGACCCCTTCTCAGCCTCAACTCACGGGATTACGTGCGCAAACAGATGCATGCTCCCTCTAGCCAGGCAATGGTCACGATTCCGCAATACTCCGGTTCCGTTGGGAATGACTCGACGTTGCCCGGCGATGGCTCAAAGAATGACCCCGCGGTGGCGAGATCCCAGTCTACTGGAATGGTGGTCTTCGAGCACAAGACATCGGAGGATTACATGCACGCTTCGGCCTAGCGAGAAACTACTGTTGTCCTTTTGTATTTTGGTAAAAGATGGACTACTACGGCGGTGCTGGCGCCTCAAACGCGATCCTCAGCACATAATCAAAGTCTGCGATGATGTCGATACCGACGGATACCTGCAGAGTCCATGTCAGCATCAGCATTGCTATCGGACGGGTTGCAAAGAAGAGCAAACGCAAAACGCACCCGAATCAAATCGGCCCTGACCCCACTCGCCTTTAGCTCCTCCTCCGACAGCTGCTGGTGCGTCGGCGACGCGGGGTGTATCACCAGCGTCTTGGCGTCGCCCGGATTCGCGAGATTGCTCGCTATCCGCAACAGGTCGACGACTTTGCCGAGTTTGCTCGCGTTGCCCTAGTCTGCAGTGAATACCGGAAGGAGCTTCAAGCAGAAAAAGACCTTGACGTCGAAGTTGAGGACACCGCCGAAGACGCCCGGGCGGAGCGTCGCTAGCGCTTGGGCGGGAGGGGCAGGCCGAGGCAGGATACCCATGCGACGTGTGGGTGGGTCTAGAGGGAGCTGGGAGATGTGTCGGTGGGCGGACTGGGAAGGAAGGAAGGAAGGAATGGACGTACGCAGCCAGTTCTGCGGCATTGGCACAATGCCTCGCTGTCCGCAGACTGAGCGTCTCCAGCCATGGAGAAGAAACGCGGCAAAAGGGTTGAGTGCGGGACCGAGGTCGCGGAGCATCTGCGAGGGACGAACGGTCAGCAAGTAACAAGGAGGGTGGTTGCGAGTAAAAGAATTGAGGTAGGACAAGCGAGCAAAACGGAGTCGGCGGGATCCCGAGGTCGGGAGATAGCGGGAGTACGAATGAGGAGAAGGAGTCATCGGAGAAGTAAGGCTGAAACGGAATGAAAGATATTGGCGCCGGCGGAGAAGGTAGGGGACAAGTGCCAGTACGGAACGATGCGTAGATAAGCCTATAACTGGGATATGGAGAGCGTCGATAGATGGGGAACGGAGGGGAAAGGACAGCGGGCTGGGTGGGACGGAGAAAAAGGTGAGATAGCGGTAGGTGAACGAAGTAGCCGGGAGGCTGGACGGTCTTTTGAGAAGGAAGAAAACGGGAGAGGTGCGCGATGGGGGAAAGGTAGGACGTCGAAGAAAAGCACACACACCTCGACTCGTACCCGCACTGCAAACGCCGACGACCCAAACGCCTCTGCAAAAACGACCCCATGCTAGCCCTCCGCCGGCTCCGTAAATGCGGGGAACTTGTTCGAGGCGACGGAGTCGAATTTGCCTATGCAGGTATCAGCTCGAAAAAAAGTGCAACAGACAAGCAACGCACCACAGTAGGATTCCCAATCCTCGAATAGATGTTCCCAAAGTCCTTCAAGGCAAACAAGTCGGCGCCATGGACGGAGCTATCGAAGACGAAGCTCGCAGAGGCGTAGGCACTGCGCGGGCCTTGGGCTGTGTCGGGGTTTGGCCAGCGTGGAGCTGCATGTCGTACCCGGGGCCTTGTAGAACGACGACGACGAGGTATCTTGGCTCGTAATGGATCACCATTGCGAGCAGTGGTCTCTTGTACGACTGACAGTCGGCCAAAAGCGAAAGGCAAAGATGCTCGGGGCGATTTGTATGATTGCGATGGAGAGAACGTCTCGTCAAGGAGTTGTCTCGTCGCACAAGGAAACTGGCGGGAGGAGCAGGATTCAGTGGCGGGACGAAGGTGGCTCGCAGACGACTCACAAGCGCGCGTTAAAGGCATTTTGGCCGGGAGGCTTGTCGGGGCAGATACAGAGGGTAGTGTACGGCCGCTGGGGATAGCGCCAGGGCCCTTTGTGGAGCAGAGAAAGCGGGGTGGCTCGAGCGAAATGGAAGTGGCAGCTTGTGATATCAACAAGCGTAGACAATGGATACGGTCATCTGATGACTGCGCTCAACGCGTCGGGACGCGTTTTAAACGCGAGCTTCGAGCTGGAGTTTCGTCGGCAATATGTATACTAAATTTTTAGACCGTAAAGATGTCATAGCTGTAGAAATGTCCGACTTGTCCTGGTTCGAGGGAGCAGCACAGACGAGAGAATTGAAGCCGCGGCGGCGCAAGCAACACCACAACTCTTTCGCATCATCAATTGTGCAAAGAGTTGTAAACGGCCTACGGTTCCCCCGCGGATTCTAGGTATTCTATAAAGTATCCAAGTCCATCGCCTGTTCAAACAACTGTCGTCTCGCGACTCGCCATATCTAACGCCTTCGCTTCCGCCAGCTGCTTGGGCAAAGGCAAGAACATCATGACGCCCGGAGGAATGAAATTCCAACTGAATATTGCCAGGACGATCATCCCTCCGTCCAAAACGTCAAAGTACACCTGAGTGTGAATGATTCGGCCGGTCCATCCGCCCGCACGCCTCCCAGAATCACCTCTGGATCCGCAAGCATGTCCGTCCCGCCGCCACATCTTCTTTCGTGCTCGTCCATTGGCGTCTGGGTCGAACAGTAAATGAAGTTTGCGTCGATGGAAGCTGAGAGTAAGGAAAGATGGCCATTGTAGTGGGAGAGATCGCATCATGTCACCGTAGTCACATCATCATCATTCTTAGCCAGAGCCACCGACCTACGACATTGTGGTGACGAGAGTGTGCTTCGTTCGCAGCTCTGACTGCTTGGTCCGTGGGTCGTCATCCCCACGTCTTCTACCCGCCGTTTCCCCTGAGTCGACCATCTCCATCTCCTGCCACGTCACCGCGCTACATCGAGGACCCGAGCCGAGCCACTTCATCCCATCCTTCCTACCGCCATCCGCGCCTTCCTTGGTCATACCCCGTCGACATCTAGGCCGTCGCAGTCCTCGTCAGGCTGTCTCGTTCACCGCCACTGGCCGTCCACATCGGAGCGCGTCCACAGGGTGCAGAGTCAGCACGAGCTGGCCGTCTGCATCGGAGCGTCATCCAAAGGGTGTGGAGTCAGTGCCTTGGACGACATGGTCTACGACTCCCTGCGCCTACATCCATTTTTCGACACCTGCACCCCCCTGCGCACGTTTGCCGCCGTCATCACGCCTGTCGTACTTTCATGGCCCTCAAGTTCCCACCCAGCGTTTACAGAGTTTATCGGAGATTAGCGATTTGGATCTTGTGGGTTTGCTGGGAGCTGCAGGCGACGAGGACGTCGCCATTTTAAAAGGGGGCACCTGTAGTGGGAGAGATCGCATCATGTCACCGTAGTCACATCATCATCATTCTTAGCCAGAGCGCTAGCTGGACCTACGAGAGCTTGCTCCGGCTAGGGTAAGCGTAAGATAAGGTAAACGACGAATGGAGGACTCGCTGGTTTGGGATTGACTGGTGACTTCCGTCATCAGTCACATCTTTTCTTGCTCCCGACGTCTACGCCCGCCTGGTCGACGGCGTCCCTCGCAAGATGTTTTTGTCTTTCTGGTCCCTACCTGGTGGCTTTGGCCTTGTTCAAGCTAGTACACTTCAAACTGGGTCTCATTCCGTGTCGCTATTTTACTTGTCGAATGCTGCATTCAAGTTGATACAAATCTTTTGGCCATGATGCTGATCTATTCTCTTATTCTTAACTCGGCTCTTCCTCCGTCCTCCGGCGGGCGACGATTGGCCCGTATATCCTGACGATTATCTACTCTCCACGGCAAGCTGCCCGTATCCTCATTGCTGCTCAATGTCGCGTTCGACACATGTCTGCGACTTTGCCTTCACGGCAGCGGCCATTTCTCTTTTGTTATACTTGGCCGTGCTCCAAGTCCTTTCGGCCCATCTAGGGACCGTCTGCACATCTTGCTCCTCGGCCCACTCAGTGGCGCGAGGGAGTATTGCCGGCTCATCCTTGCCATCCATTCTTAAGCTGAGATTGCACCTTGTACGGTCCTGTGCCGACGCAGCTTTGCGGGCATTTGTATTCTGTGCCGACGCAGCTTTGCGGGCATTTGTATCCTGTGCCGACGCAGCTTTGCGGGCATTTGTATCCTGTGCCGACGCAGCTTTGCGGGCATCTATATTCTGTGCTGACGCAGCTCTGCGGGCATGTCTGTTCCGTGCCGACGCAGCTCTGCGGGCATGTCTGTTCCATGCCGACGCAGCGTTGCGGGCATATTCCTTCATTCGTGCTCTATGGGTACCATTTCCTACTCGAATTCAATTTCCTTCTACCTATTATTCATTCCCCTACTCTCCTCCTTCCTTCGCACCCCTCCTTTGTGGTATTTTCGGTCACGTCTTCGATTTGCCCTTCAAGCGAGCTTTGCTCTTGGGAGCGTTGCTCCGGTGTGTGGTATTTCTCGGGCTTCATCTTCGTCTCCCGAAGTCCCGGGAGTGCCTTGTGTACGGAATTGACCTCGCGAACCAGAGCTGGAATAGTCCGGCCTCTTTCACCCAGCTCTCTTGGTGTTGACTGAGCGCGGCTGTTCTGGATCGGAGTCGGCGGACCTCGTGTCCAATGACAGCGTCAATTCCCTGACAACCGATTACTGAGTCCTCTCAAATAGTCTACCTTATCCACCGACCTACCACACCATCACGCAAGTCACGGTTGTTGTATCGTGTTTGGTGCAGAAGATAGTCACGCATGTCACCACTTGACTCCCGCCATCATGCGACGTGGCGTGATACAGATCTCGGAAACAGGACATTATTGAACGTGCGTAGCCGCTGCAACTGCTCGAATCATCTCTATCTGCCGCTGCAGAGTGCATTTAGGTCAGAAAATTGAACTGAGCAAACCTTCTGCGTTCACAGTATCTCGATCACACTGCACTGGCATCATGCTGTTTAACTTACAAGATGCCTCCCAGCTTTCCAAAAACTCTTCCCGTGGGACGAGAAGACGGCCCTCTAGATTCGCTCCCGCTCAAAAAATGTATTCGGATGCCTTCCCGCATTTCAAGCTGTGAAGTTCGGACGGGAAGATACCACTCTAGAATCGTAGGGATGCCGCCTGTGACCGTCCACGGCAGCGGCTACCCGTAGGGCGCCGCTCGTTGCCCTGCCGTCGGCGATTTTGGCGCGAGATCCTACGGAGCATCGCGGCTGTTCCAGCCGTCGCTACGGGTCAAGGGTGCCAAAATTCAAGCAACTTTGGCTCACGGCCCTTGCGCGGCTAGATATCGCCGGGCTCGGGCTTGAATGACATGATAATCTTGCCTCCATGTCGACGAGCAACTCCGGATTTCCCACTGGTGAGAATGTGTTATTAGAGGCACATCTAATATGTCTGTATGCAGTTTCTCAGCACCCAGTGAGCTTTTTATACCCCGGCTGTACTGTCTTGCGCACTGATCCGCACGCTTTCTTGCTATAATCTGCGGCCGCAACCATCTTAGATGTTTCTCACCATAAAAATGGCATACCCTCGAAATGGCGCTATCGCTCGTCCAGAAACTCCGTCGACCCGTCCCATAACCCGTTACGACCATCCCATAGCCCGTTTCGTGCCCCTGAACACTCCCAGTACCTTGCTCGGGCTCCATCGACATTATATCGACGTTCATTGCCGCAGCTCAGCCGTCGATGGCATCCCTAACAGATAGTTCCGCTCCCGCTCCAGAAATATTCAACACTCCATTTGCACAGTCTACGAGGCGGGAAAACAGTGGCGCGAAGGTCGTTTACAGAGAACAAGTTACGTTATTTTCAATTATCTCACTGGCCGCCATCTCTGATTTCCAGCAGAGACCCTATAAAGTCTGGAGCTGCTTTGGGGATCATATCCGGTGCAGTGCATAATGACAATGGCCGCGTCCCTAGCTGCTCGCCACACTCTCTTTCCTCTCGACAACACCTTCGGTGCTTGGCTCATTGGACTCGTTCTCTCCTCCTGGTCAGATGCTCGTCCTCTTCACAGCACTTGCCTGACTTGTCTTCTGCGCTAGCATCTTCGGAATAACGACCCTCCAGGTATTAATTATGTCCTCTGGATAACTTTAATAACTTTAGTGTCCGCCCAGGTCTACTTATACTTCACCAAGTTCTCCCGCCGCGATGGTGCTGTTCTCAAATCTTTTGTGAGTCCTTGCATGAGCCCATTGTTGGATTGAGTCAGCTCACTGACCCATGACATTTAAAGGTCGGCGCTCTACTGTTTGTAAACTTCTCTCGGCCGTACGGTTCGTCACTGACCACCTCGACTCCAGGGTTATTGACACCATCCACTTGGTACTCGTGACAACGTCGTTCTACTCTACTTCTGTCACCAACTTCGGGGATTATACTACCATCATTCACCCTCCATCGTATGCCCCCTGGCCGAACTGCGAGACACTCTACTGATTATGGGGTCAGGACCCTAATAGTGTGTTCAGTTGTCCCTGCCTGGTCATACTGAAATTAAACCTGTTTGGAGGTGCAGGTTGTTGTCGGCGGTAAGTCTTTTGGTCTCTTGTCAATGGTGGGCTGAGTTCTTATTCCGATTCCAGTTGTACTCGGCGCTATGGTTCAAGTGTAATCTATTACTACCCATTGGCCGATCTCTCTACTCATGAATTTCTGCAAGGTTTTATGCATATCGCATCTGGCTGCTTTCCGAAAAATCACTTTACATTCCCGTGCTAGTGGTATGTCGGTGACCATCCCATACAGTGTACGCTCAGAGGCCCCCAGGTTCTTTGTTCATGCGGGGAGCTGGGTAAGATTACCTGATCAATGTCTATCGTTGTATAATTCCGACGTTGGTCTAGCGATGAGCATCGGTGAGCTCGTCCGATAAACACAAAGGCACTGATCGATTCCATCTCCTGCAGTTTATACAAAAAAAGCGTAGGTGGACATCTGTTTGCATCTTCCGAATGAATATTCGTCTTCAGCTTCGAGGTCAGACTTATCCCGACTGGGAACGACCGGCAACAGGTTGTATGCATTCAACCACTTTAAGGAACAACCTTGACTCTCTCGTTCATTGTAGCCCTACTCGACCGCGGGGCTTGCTTTGGAAGTTACCTGCGATGTGCTGATCTCGGGTGGAATGGTTTACAACCTCCGGAAACACAAATCAAGCTTCAGCAGGTACCCATATTTACCAACAATACGCTCGACCTACTCAGCGGCTTCTACAGAACCACTCGGGCGTTAAACCTCCTAGTCGCGTACACCATTAACAGTGGTATTTTGACTATGCATGTTGGCGTTGCAGCAATCGACTATCTTTGCTGACGACCATCTCCAGGATCTTTGCGATTTGCAATCTGGTTACTGTATGTCCGAGCCTTTTGGAGCAGAAGAATTGACAACTCGCGCCCGACACACAGTCGGTAACCTCTAAGCTCACTTTGATCTATGCACCGTGAGTTCTCTTCCTCGTGGCGAGATACTTATATTGAGGGTCGTAGATTCTTTTTTATCCTCGTCCGACGTATGTTCTCTTCAAAGGCTGAAATCAACTCAATTCTCCCTGCAGTTTATGGTTGCAGTTTCATGTCAATGTGAGTTCACGCAAGTGTTGGAGCCATACGCATCCACTGACCCCTTCTCAGCCTCAACTCACGGGATTACGTGCGCAAACAGATGCACGGTCCCTCTAGCCAGGCAATGGTCACGATTCCGCAATACTCCGGTTCCGTTGGGAATGACTCGACGTTGCCCGGCGATGGCTCAAAGAATGACCCCGCGGTGGCACGATCCCAGTCTATTGGAATGGTGGTCTTCGAGCACAAGACATCGGAGGATTACATGCACGCTTCGGCCTAGCGAGAAACTACTGTTGTCCTTTTGTATTTTGGTAAAGATGGACTACTACGGCGGTGTTGGCGCCTCAAACGCGATCCTCAGCACATAATCAAAGTCTGCGATGATGTCGATACCGACGGATACCTGCAGAGTCCATGTCAGCATCAGCATTGCTATCGGAGGGGTTGCAAAGAAGAGCAAACGCAAAACGCACCCGAATCAAATCGGCCCTGACCCCACTCGCCTTTAGCTCCTCCTCCGACAGCTGCTGGTGCGTCGGCGACGCGGGGTGTATCACCAGCGTCTTGGCGTCGCCCAGTGACGAACTCTAGAGAGCTATGTATGCTCTCTGAGATCTAGTGTGCGAGGGCGGTCCGATCAGAGCTGCGGCTGTGGCAGGTCGGCGAGAGAAAGGAAAATGAGGTAGAAGCGCTGGGTAAAAACCTGTCTACTGAGCTACATACACACGTGGGCAAGATAGGAGTCGGGATCGGAAACGATCAGGTACATGTGCCTGACACTGCCTGTACCTGTGGCTAAACATATGGCGTCGTGACGACAAGCGCGCGCGAAGCTCGTCACCAGATTCGCGAGATTGCTCGCTAGCCGCAACAGGTCGACGACTTTGCCGGGTTTGCTCGCGTTGCCCGAGGCTGCAGTGAATACCGGAAAGAGCTGCAAGAAGAAAAAGTTACCTTGACGCCGAAGTTGAGGACACCGCCGAAGACGCCCGGGCGGAGGGTTGCTAGTGCTTGCCGATGGGATGGGTGGGAGGGCAGGCCGAGGTAGGATACCCATGACACTGTAAACGCGGGGAACTTGTTCGATGCGACGTAGTCGAATTTCCCTGTGCAGGTATCAGCGGAAGGACCGAGAAGGTGTCTATGGCTAGACTCACCTCCGTCGACGACGACTCCACCGATCGTCGTTCCATGCCCGCCAATCCACTTGGTCGCACTTGCCGTAACGATATCCGCGCCGAGGTCGAGTGGTCCGCACATCCCGAAGGTATTGTCGACGACGAGGGGAATGTGGTGTGCGTGGTGCGACCTGCGTCTGTGTCTCAGTCGTAGAAAAGTTCTATACGAAGCAAACACACCTCGGAGAGCGCCTTGATATCCGCAAGACGAAAGTCGGTATTAGCAATGATCTCGACGTAGAGCGCACGCGTCCGCTCGAAAGTCCTCTATCGCGACTGAGTCCTTTTTTTGGCCCAGGGAGAGATAGACGCACTGGGGTCGTCGCTGTCGATGAAGCGCGCTGTGATGCCGAATTTGCGGAAGGTGACTTTGAAGGACTGTCCGAGGATGGAGTTATCGATGAAAGAAGGAAGGACGACAGACACACCCCGCCGTACAAGTGAGCGGATGCGACGATATTGTCGCCGACCTCTGCAAGCGTCGTCAGCGCTAACAGCTGAGCCGACTACCCTGACGCCGTTGCTACAGCAGCTACCCCGCCTTCCAGTGCTGCCACGCGTTTTTAAAAGACATCCTAGCCATCCATGATCCATTCAGCTCGAAAAAAGTGCAAAAGACAAGCAACGCACCACAGTAGGATTCCCAATCCTTTTTCGAATATATATTCCCAAAGTCCTTCAACGCAAACAAGTCCGCGCCACAGGCCGAGCTATCGAAGACGAAGCTCGCAGAGGCGTAGATGGGCACTGCGCGAGCGTTGGTTGCGGTGTCGGGGTCTGGCCGTGGAGCTGCAGCGTGTCGTATTCCGGGGCCTGGTAGAACGACGACGACGAGCTCGAGGGCATAGGGGATAGAGCAAGGTCCGAAAATCCGTGTAACGCCATCGTGGTGTGATTCAAGGTGCGAATTTGGGTGAGGGATTCGCCAGTGAAGTCCTCCTCGCGCTGGCGGTTACCGGTTGACCCGCAAGAGACTCGAAGAACGAGGCGGTCGATAACGAGTGGTGGCCCTTTACTGGTAGGATAGTCACGCACGAGTAACGCATGTTACCACGGCCCTTGACTCCCGCCATCATGATCATGCTCGGATTAATCGATTGCTCTCGGAAACCCGTGCGTGGCTGCTCGAATCTGCCGCCGCAGAATGCATTTAGATCAGAACATTGAAGTCGCAGCGCAGCCGCTTCATATTCCGCGTTCACAGGATCTTAATGACACCATCGTGTTTAACTGACAAGACTTGGACAAGACTCGGATGCCTCCCTGATTTTCCGTTGCTAGAAGTGCGATGGTGGGAAAAGCAAGTCGGGGAACGCGGAGACCAAAATAGCCCTTCCCTGTCTGTCGTTCAAGCTTGAGAGACTGGAGGATTCGCCGAGGCAGTGGCTGGGGTCCTCCATCTCCCTTCTCCGTGTTCCCCATCATTTAGCAGTGGGAGAACAGTGTCCGAGCCTCATAATCCTCACTATGAAAGCCCGGCTGTAGCCTGCAAATCCATCCGGCCCCAACAGCATGTCGAACACTACCCCTATATCTCCCGCGCAAGTCATGCAATCTGAGGAGAAACCTCCTCGTAATGCGCGATTCTGGCTCATTTTCGTTTGTCTCTGCGTCTGCAGCTTTGTCACGGCGGTGGAGTTGGTGAGTCTTGACTGGTTTGACGTTCGCTCTAATGTATATGCACTAGGGAGCGATGAGTTCAGCGCTTCCCACCATCGTTGAATCCCTCCACGGCTCACAATTCATTTGGGCGGGGTCGGCATACTCTCTGGGGGCCACCGCACTCATTCCTCTGTCTGGAGGATTAGCCCAGGTATCTTCAAATGTATGATATGTGAAGCATGACTTATCGCTTGGATAGATCTTCGGGAGACGGCCAGTCATGCTCGGAGCTATCATCCTGTTCGGTGTAGGCAGCGCCGTGTGTGGTGCCGCCCGAGGGATAAACATGCTAATCGCCGGTCGAAGTGCGTTGTATTTGGAAGCCTTGATTATTCCCTGCTGACGAGAGAACAGCCATTCAAGGTCTCGGAGGTGGAGGAATCATCTCCTTGACACAAATCATTATCGCGGATTTGGTGTCGCTCCGCGAGCGTGGATCCTTCAACGGGTTAATCTCAATGTGCGTATGGCGTTCAGATCCGGCAGATATCGCTTATTCTTTCCAGAACGTACTCGATTGGCATTGGGATCGGTCCAGTTGTTGGAGGAAGTCTCGCGGCAACGGGTCAATGGCGCTGGTTATTCTGTAGGTGTCTCAAGGACCGCGCTACCGATGGCTCACCTCAGGCTGAGTCTAGACTTGAACCTCCCAATTTGTGGCCTGGCCGGGATACTTGTCATCTTGTTCCTCCGTCTTCCCACACCTCCGGGTACCTTGTGGGAGAAGATGGCCCGTATCGACTATGTGTGCGTTCTGTTGTGTTCGAATATAACCATACGGGACTGAGTTGTTTTCAGCGGAAACATGATTGTTATTGCCGCGACGACGGCGATTGTGCTGGGGCTCACCTGGGCAGGAACCCAGTTTTCTTGGAGATCCCACCAGGTGCTGCTGTCTCTCCTCCTCGGCCTGTTCGGCCTCGCTCTTTTCCTGTTTTATGAAGGTCGCTTCGCAAAACATCCCATGGTACGGTGGCATCCTTCATTCATCAACCCACAACTGATCTCCAATAGGTTCCCTTCAATGTGCTCTCGACGCGGACGGGACTGAGTGGTTATGCCCAGACGTTCCTCACCAACACGTTATCCCTCATGTTGAACTGTATGGCCGTCCTTCAGTTACATTGAAATCTCTGATAATCCCTCCCCACCATAGACTATCTCCCAGTCTTTTTTCAAGGCTGCTATAACATCTCCGCGACAGGCGGCGGCGTCGACAGTTTGCCCCTCGGGTTCCTGGCTGCGCCGTTCGGATTAATCTCTGGTATCATTATCCAGAGGACGAATGCCTACCGCATCCCCATGAATGTCGGCTGGATCTTCTTAATCGTTGGATTTGGTCTCCTCAGCACACTCAACGCCGACACCAGTCGAGGCCAGGCAATTGGATACACTGTCATTTGCGGCGCGGGCATCGGCACACTGGTCCTTGCGACGTACTCGCGCCGCTGTCGGTCGCACAAAACACTCAAGCTCTCGCGCTCCTCATCTTCGTGCGCAACATGTCCTACGTGAGTACATATTGCATTTATTCATGCAGAAGAACTGAACTCACACGCATTCATCGCAGGTTTGGGGCGTCGCAATCGGTGGCACAATCTTCCAGAACCAACTTATCTCCCGCCTGCCTGCCGACTTTGTCTCCAAGTTCCCCGGTGGAGTCGCCATCGCGTACTCGATCATTCCAGTAATCCGGACCCTGGAGGAGCCTTTGCGCACAGAAGTCCGCGTTGGGTTTGCGGATTCGCTCAAAGTGGTGTGGTGGACTGCAGCAGGAATTGCGGGTCTTGGCCTGTGCACCAGCCTGTTGATGAAGCACTACCCACTCCACACCTCCGTCGACGAGAAATGGGGCTTGGATAAAGTGGAAATGAAGCAAGAGGATACGTCTGAGGATAGGAAGAGCACGGACAAGGAGGAGCTTACTTCGAGTCCAGCGTAGTACATCATATCACCCCATGTATTGTCCACACTTCTGTAAATGCCTTGCCGGACAAATGGAGAAGTACGCCTAGGGTGACGACGGCGAGGGAACGAGCAACTGGATTGGCACTGACGAGCGAGAGTTGGCGTCGCGACTCGCGAGGGCAAAAGGCAGAACTTGAAGGTGACGGTGAAGGCCTTCCGAGTCTGAGTGATATCCATCAGCAAAACCGGAAAATCCAGATTTAGCGGCGTGAGTGATTGCAAATCTTGCGCTCCTTGTATTGCCTTGGAAGCGCAAGTCTAGCCTGCGATGTTCTTCCAAGGGTGGCCCAAGCCAGATATTGGGTTTGGAAGGATATAACAGGCTGCCATGTATTCATAAAGTAGATAAATGTTTGTATATTAAAGAAATGCACATTTTATCTTACAAAGTCATTTGCGCGAGCGACGAGAATCCGACTACCAAGGAACAAAACCATACTCAACGTCCTCCGGGTACACCTCTCCTGCTGCCCATTCCTCTTGCTCATCGTGTTCGCGCACCTTTGCGCGTCGCCCTCGCCGTCTCGGAGGCTGTTCTGACCCTAGCGCTTCCGCAATCTCGGACGGCGGATCCGGCAGACGCAGCAGCACACGCCGTCTGGTGGAAGACACGATTGGGACGTCGACGTTGATCTCGTTGACCGTTGCTGGGTTGGCAGGGAGCCGTAAAATGACTCGGGGAAGCGGCGCGTCTCCCTCCATGCGTGCCCGCTTGCGATGCGGTCGCGCTCCCTCATCTCCCGCCTCTCCGTCCTCAGAACTCGACGAGCCAGACTCAGAATCAGATGACGACTCCTCCGAGTCGTTTACCGCCATCGTCTGAACCAGAGATGCCGGCGTCGTCGTTTACGTCCGGAGATACCTCCGCTCGGTCAGCAGGGGCAGAGGGAGGTTGTTGAGGGAGGTCCGGCGCTTGAGGGACAACGATAGGAGTGTTATCCGGGAGTTCTACGTCGTCGGGCTGTGGCAATTGCTCGGGTGAGGGCTCGGGGTCCGCAGGGAGAGGAACGCGGTAGTGACCAACACCACCGCCAAAGTAGCGCATAACCATATCACGGTCGGCAAAACTAGATAACGGTCAGTGTGGTATTCTTAATGAATCCAATCAACTCACAAGTTCACGTAGTAATAGGCCCAGTCCTCGTCTGATCTCAAGCCCTCTCGAGGGAGTCGTCCGACAGAGTCATTTGCAAGAAGGTCGTTTCGTGTTTTGTGGGCAAATGCGGGGATGAGATGAGATGCGCGTATGACTTCGTCAGGGTTGATGAATGCAAACGCGTTCGCGTCAGTCTCGGGAAGGAATTGGAGGCGATGGAGGCGCTTCCGCTTGAAGCCCGACTTGTATGTCGCATCGAACGCATAGCGCCGGACCCAAAGGAAGTCGATGCGCTGGGGGGCTGCTGTAGGGTCTGATTTGCGAACCACGTTGGCATGGCAGACCATGAGAACCTGGGCGTATGAGAATGGGTGGGTGGTATCGTTCTCTGGACTGAGCATCATGACGTCCGAGCGTCGCTTTGGATTGATTGTGTCTTGGCCGCGCCGAACGTCGTAGGTAGTGTAGTTGATTCGGCACATTTGGTGGTAGTAGATGTTGTCGCCCCTCAGAATGACGTCGTCGAGCTCATCCTGGGTGAATTCGTCGTTGTCGCCAGTGTGGTCGGGATCGATTAACCGAGATAGCAGATGCCCTTGTAGCTTGGACCAGAAACCCTGTATTATGGCGTTCGAAGTGCACATTTAATAAATCCATATACAAAAGATGTTTTTTGAGGTGATTCCATATATATATGGACATTTTCTCTATACAAGTTGAGTTGCTGCCGTATACTGTCCTAATCTGGTTCAGGTTTCCGGCCAAATCATTTGAACCGTCAATTGGGTACAATGTGTCACAACTCACAGATCCTCTACACGTTTGCTCGTCCACATACATATATATATATATATCGGTAACCGGGCAGGAATTCCACAGACAGTAACAATGACTCGGAGAACATGAAGAAGTTGACTGGTAACGACAACGGTGACTGAAAGACAGAGAATGAGGGTACTTTTATCAACGCAATCCTTCAACTGTTCTCAAGTTCAACTCCGGAGATCAAGGAAACCAAGAGGAAGGCTCAGTCTGGGTGACCTCTGAGTCCACAATTTTTTTTTAGATGTTAATATATGGCTGGAGGAATTACTTACAGCACCCGTCCGACTCAGCTCAGGCATGATTACTCTGTTGTCTACTGTCTTGCAATACTTACAGTCTCCAATTCAATACCAGAGACTTGCTTCTCATTACCACCTGTTAATTCCTTCCACACTAGCGTATATATATATGTATGTGCACGAGCAAAAGTGTAGAGGATCTGTGAGTTGTGACACATTGTACCCAATTGACGGGTCAAATGATTTGGCCGGAAACGTGAACCAGATTAGGACAGTATACGGCAGCAACTCAACTTGTATAGAGAAAATGTCCATATATATATGGAATCACCTCAAAAAACATCTTTTGTATATGGATTTATTAAATGTGCACTTCGAACGCCATACTGTATCCGTTGAGCGACAACACAACGACACAAACACAAACACTCACCGTGACCGCTGGATCTTGACGATTATCAAATAGCCAACGCGCAACGTGGATTTTGGTGTTTTGCGAATCCGCGACATGATAGTGTTGTCCGGGCGCCATATAAGGTAGTGCCTCTTGGTCGGCGAAAGGAACCGTCTTGTTAGATCTGTGAATCTGGCGAACAGGAGTCGCTGTGGTCGGTCGAACGGCAGCCGTCGCTGATCTTGCGGAACGGGCATGAATGTTGCGAAAGTATGTGTCGCGCCGTTCGAGAAGTGTCATCTGGCGAACAGCGCGGTTCTTGTTCGTGCGAGCGTAGAATCGCTTGACGCGACGGTGCTCTAATTCACCCTTGTTAGAAACAAAGTCAGAAAGGAAAGAAGAGCTTTATATGACAGGGCCGACATACCGTCTGGGTGGAGTACGAGTCCAGCGTACCAAACCACAAAATGGAAATAATGTAATCTCCCAGCGCGTGTAGCTTGTAGGTGAGCATCGAGTAAAGCTTCTCCTTGGGTGATTCGTCATCGCCGGACGTTGTTTGACGGCTTTTGGCCCGTTTTGCCGCCTTGGTAGCATTTGCCTTCGCAGCTCTTTTCGCAGAACGACGGCCGCGAGCATTGTGTTCCGAGGGCAGCTCTTTCGGGATGATGCCGCGAACGGCGAGCTTCTCGAGGAAGACGCGTTGGAAGCGTCGGAGGAGTCGTCCGAGTTCCTTCGTCACAAACCGCAGATGGTCGATGGTGTCATCCGTGTGGATTCTCAGCTTTGCGAAGGCATGCCATTCAGCAAGCGTGAAAATGATATCGAGAAGCTCGTTGTTCTCGTTCGGGTCGGAGAGCAGATTTTCGACAACGGGCAAAGAACACTATGCGGAACCCAAAGTCAGTCAACGTGCACGATAAAGGTACAGAAACGCGCACAATAAGTATAGCTTGCCAGTTCCACGCAGCAAGCTTTTTGAGAGCAGATGTGTTTTCGGAAAACCGCCGAATGGTTGCTTGACCAAAGGTTGGAACGAGTCGGAACCTACGGGGACTCTCAGTCCAAAATCGTTACAAAAATAAGATCACGTACCGGTAATCGAGCTCGGAAACACAGCCCTCGCCGTAGGCTTGGAATACGCGCAATAAGTGGGTGAAGAAGGCCTTGAAGACTCCGAGCTCAAACTCGTGCATGAAATCGGGCACGAGCATCTTGAATGGGTCGAAGTTAAATCGGGAGAGCCGGTCAGAGAACGCGTTCTGGTTTGTAGGTCAGTCTAATGATTTCCCGTACAGATGAGACAAAACATACCGATGTCGGGACCTCCGAGAATGGACTGAGAAACCGCTCGACAGCAGCGGACTTGATTTTATAACCCCACTCGTAGATCCATTTCCGGACCGTGGCGATTCGGCTGCGTCGGTGGTCGTTGTCCGTGCGAGCAAGCTTTTCACGACGTTTCTTGTCGAGCTCCATTCCAATGTCCGGAATTTGCTCCTTGGGCAAAAAACACCGCGGGCACGGACACTTGCCCATGTTCCGAACCGTTGCAAGAAGAACCCTGGAATTGGATGAGATGGATGCGGGGGAAAAACCGAAAGCATATACTTCTCAGGATAGTCTGCCGAATACGTGAAGAGGCGAGGGAAGAACCTTCGCTCGATACCATCTTCGCACTTGATCACAATGCCGTGCTCCCAAGCTTCGAGGAACTCGTCGTCAAGTAACAGCCGCCATATTTGGTGCATTAGCTCTCGTCGGCAGTGAGTGAGCAGATCGCCGCTGGGACCGTCGCCGGTCAGCCCTTTGAACCAGTCATGGAACGAGTCTGGGAGCTTTGCGAATAATTAGGATCCAACGAGGAATGAATAGTTAAACACATACCTTTGGGAAATATGCGACATGATGACAGACACCGGCTCGCGGTTTCGCGCGCAGCCATTTGGACTGGTTTCCGAAGAAGAGATATAGCGGCCAGAGGGACGCGCTGCCAAAACTCGCCAGATGTGTTGAGTCGGACCAAAACATAAGCGGAAGAATTACGCGTTCGAGCGAGCAACCAGGTGCGGGTGGTTTGCTGTGAAGCTCTTTGTACGCCTCGACCATGGCATCGGACGAGTAGATCTCGTCATGTACGCGTTGTGGTTTGGCGCCGGGTGAAGCCACCCAAAACTGCTTGAACGGGGTATAATGAAAGCAGCGGGCGCCTCCGTTCACGATCGCGGCTTTGATCGTCTCGACAAGGGGTCGGTAGTAGAGACCCGGCATGGTGAAGATGGGCGCGTCTGCTTCCGAGGCATGGGGCTTGCCGTCGGGAACAGAGATCTTGATAGTTGTGTGTTTCCATCCATCCCGAATACCATTGTCCGCTGAAGCGAGGTAGGCATCGAGTTTGGCCGTCTCCTGCTTCACGTTCATCCCCGCCACATCCGCAGGCTTGAAGTCTTCCGAACCCAGGAAGTTGACCAGGTTCTGAAAGTCGTCAACAGACTTTTGCGCGGACCCGCCCCACATATAGCTCATGAGGCCGGCACGGCTCACGTTCTGGAACGGGCCAGACTGTGTTATGCGAGTCCATAACGACGGTGTTGCAGAGTCGGAAGGGCTTGGGCCTGACAGTTCATCGGCCGATTTGAAAGGCGTTTCGGTAGGGGCAAAGTTGGCGGTATTAGAGCGTTGGGGATTGGCAATGTCCGAGAGGTCCTCATCGCCAAGTTGTTCGTCGGGGTTGTACGTAGGAAGCGATGGATATTCGCGATAGAGTCCGAACGTGTTGATTGTCGTGCGTAGACCCTGCCAGGCCCATTGGTATGTCGACTGAGGCGGCGGCGGCGGCGGAGGGAGAGACGGTTCTTCAGAGGGTAAAGGAACGGGAAGGCTCAATGGAGCGTCAGGCTTCTGCTGAAGCAGCTTCCAGGTCTTTCGTTTCTTACGAATCGGGCGACCAGCCGCATTCAGGGGTGTCGGCGTTGGATCTGGCGGCGGCGGTGTGGGATCTCGAAAAGGTGCAGTCAAGTCGTTGTGGAGCTGAGAAGAGTGAGAATATTGACCCAGAATAAGAAAGAGAAACATACTGAGAATTGCGTTGAGTCGAGATTTGTTTGCTGGGAAGTGCCGGCTGCATTTTCAGTTGTGGCGGCTCGTTGCTCCTCGCGTTGTTTGCGCTTTCGCTGCTGGAATGCTGCAACAGGATCCACAACTGCCTGGCGACGAGCTATGTCCGCAGTCTGGAACGCAGTGCAACTGGTCTGGTGCCTGCGCAGGTCGCCTTGTTGTGCATAAGCTCGAGCTGCAGTTTTACAGGTCGGGACGCAGCGATAGGACATGAAAAGCGAGAAGAGCAGGAAGAGGATCAGAAGTCGCATCCTCAAAGCTCAGAGCTCATAGAGGGATGTTGTAATTATTGATTAGATAAGATCATCGGATCTTATCAAGCTCCGACGTCCCCGACGTTCTCCCCGATTCTTCTTACTCATCCATTCCGCTGTTCTCTCTACTTGTAGAATATGCTAGAAATACTTCTGTACAGTATATAAGCCTCGCTCTAAGCCCTCCAATAATAATCCATTATCTTCTCTCTTCCTCCCCTCAGCGCGATCATCTCAACAGGTTATGGGCCCCGGCCGTAACTGAACTTCTCCCGCGACGCTTCTCTCATCAGCTTCTCGCTGATCATCGCCTCATTGATAGCCTTACCAGCTCAAACAGGTTCTACCTCGCTCTGCGCCTTCCGCGCACAGTCTCCAGCCATCTCCACGCCTTCCGCGTACATCTCCAGGCCACTCCGCCTCTCTACTCCACGCATCTCCGCGTATATCTCCTACTCCGCGCATTCCGGATCCGCGCACATCCAGTTCACACGTAACGCACACTCGACGCCTCTTACGTGCCTCCAGTCCACTCCATCGCCGTGTAACGCCCTAAGCGCCTCTGCACATCTCCACGCCGCTTGCGTATATCTCCCCATCATCCATCATGTCTTACGTCGACAATTCCCCCGCGTACCGCATCCAGCATCTCCTCGGGGAAGCCAACTACTCCACATGGTCTGTCAAGATGGTCGATATCTTGACAGATGTCGGTCTCATCGACTATGCGCTCGGGAAAAATCCTTGCCCCACGCATACATTCAACGCCTCCGGTGCCATCGTCGATCCACAAGGCACCAAAGCCGCCGCCATCACAGCCTGGCAGGAGAAGGATCGTAAAGCCCTCTCCCAAATCCGTCTCCGTGTCGCTGATGATCCGCTGGTTTACATTACCAACACGGAAACATCCTCAGCCGCCTGGTCCACGCTCGCTGACACTTATCAGCCTAAAGGCGTTATCGCTGTCGTACTCCTCCGCCGCCAACTCTTCCGCCTCCATTGTGAAGAAGGTGCCAGTATCGAGGAGCATATCCGGTCACTCACCAACCTCCGGACCAAACTCGCCGCCCAGAACTCTAAGCTAACCGACGCTGAGTTCTCCATCACTCTTCTCACCTCGCTTCCCGACTCTTGGGACACGTTCATCTCCGGCATCGACACCGCATCACTCACGGAATCGTCCAAACTGATCGCTCGTATTCTCGAGCAGGATCGCCGTCGTACCGCCAAACCAAACTCCGACGAGGTCGCACTCACGGCCCGCCATCATAACAACATGCCACACGATGCCAGCTCCCGCCGCCATTTTCCTGGATCTTCCGCACCCGCCGCGATGCTCACGGCACCATCTTACGCTACAAAGCGTGTATCATCCGCCAGGGATTTTCACAGGATCCCCACAGCACCCCACGGCACAACTCCGCCAACAATCCTCACGTCCCCGCCATCGTTCCAGGGGGAGTATTCACTTCGCGCACACCTTCCGCGCACCGTTCCCATCCCAAATACGCCAACATCGATCACCGTTCCACTCGGGAGAAACCCAGCTCTCGCGAGCATTCAGTTCCTCTGCCATCTTACACATTTTAATTCCAACCATTCATTTACGGCACTCTATCCAATCGCGAACTTCTCGTACACGCCCGATACGTCCGCGCTTGAGGGGGAGTGTTGTAATTATTGATTAGATAAGATCATCGGATCTTATCAAGCTCCGACGTCCCCGACGTTCTCCCCGATTCTTCTTACTCATCCATTCCGCTGTTCTCTCTACTTGTAGAATATGCTAGAAATACTTCTGTACAGTATATAAGCCTCGCTCTAAGCCCTCCAATAATAATCCATTATCTTCTCTCTTCCTCCCCTCAGCGCGATCATCTCAACAAGGGAGGATGAGGGAGGGACGTTTCGACGATCGAGCCCTATTTGAATCATCAGCACCGAACAATTTGCAAAAGAAAACACACATGGTGATCCTGTGTAATCACCCGGGCCTCGGCAGAGAAAGAAGGAGCGACTCGGACGAGCACTGGTGTGAACTCCGCGTTTGGTAGCAGCAGGTCGTCGTGGTCGAGAGCAAACAGGCGCGCACACTGCCACTGATCGGCGTCTTCATCGCTTATAACGAGGCGAAATAGATGCATTGTGCGCTAAAGTACTTTATTCGATAAATCTTACAGCGCGAATACGCTTAGGCATCTTCAGATTATTTGTTCCACGTCCTGGACGCGGCGGAGTTGCACTTTCCCAAGGTCCTGAGCCACAAAAGAGCGGCTGGAGCGCGATTTAGCCGGAGAACTGCAGCAAATGGCCACACGTACCAGCATGCGCTCGCACCAAGCCTCAATTTTATGCACCTACAGAGTTGAGAACAATCGAAGCTATGAGGAACGACTCACAAGGGACTGATTTTCGGCTTGCAGAGCGTAAAAACAGAGAGTTTCGATAGCCGCTTGCAGAGTTACGATCTTCCATCGTTTCTCGCCAACTCTCGTCGTCCATTTGGGGGCCGGTCCAATACTGGCGCTGCTCCACTCACGCCGCAAGACGTAAACAGTCCTGTCGGCATTGTACGAGTCTTGCTTGGTATCGGAGCGTGGACGAGCCCAGAAACGCGTGAATGAACGATATATTGTTGCCCCATCGACATCCTAGAATCCATTAGCATATTGGACGCAATGTCTGCACAAAACACACCAATATTGCTCGATAAGAAAACTGCTGGAGTGCCTCGGTAACACCCAACCATGGCATATAGTGGGATCCTAGGGTTGTTGGAGGGATATCCCAGTCGTGAACGCGGTGTTTATGGGGTCCGGAAGCAAGAGTGACGTCCCGGCGACGTGTCGTATTAAGATCCCCGTTGGTGGAGCCTTTTCCAGCGAGCGGGCTGCCCGGACAGGCCTCTACATTGTCGAATAACACCTCCAGGGCACGTATCAGGATTGTGTATGGATGCGGCGTTGACGATGGAGGCACTTACCTCTTCATGCTCGCGAGGCACGGTGAGCGCAGTGGGATATTCCTCGAAGATCAAGAAGGGGATAGGACGAAGAGCCATTGCTTAGGTGAGCCTAGAGACGCGCGCACATGGGCCAAGTGTGCAGCACATGATATTCGTCAAATCGTCAACAAGGTTTTTTGAAATTTTCTGAAACGGCTATAAAAGCAGCGCGAGTCAGTCACCCGATCAAAGTCAACTTACCTCCCTCCTTCGCTACCCACTGAGCTTCCATTCTTGACGCCGCTTCCCGATGGCCAACATCATGCCCACACCTCCTTCGAGCTCTCCAGCGCTCGCTGAACGTACCAACCTCATCCTCCCCGTTGCAGACCCAGCACTTCAAGCCGAGCTCGACAGATTGAAGGCCGACCTTGAAGCCCTCAGGGTTATAGCCGCCAACAAGAGCAGACGTGGTCGCAAGCGTAAACGTTCCAAGTGAGTTGATTAGCACTGCCCGTGACCTCGTGATCATATGCTCCTTTCAGCGACCCTCCACCATCGAGCGACGACAATGACGGCGCGTCCTCTGGTCCATCCACCAACGAACCACCCGACTTCCATCAGGCTGGCCGCATCCTTGCCCGCCACATTGGCAGCGGTGTATTCGACGACTTTGGGGCTGTCATCCGATATGGTCTGAACCGCGACACAGGACTGGAAGACGACGATCTGGGACTCGGACCCCTCGAAGAAAGGTATGTTTCATTTCATTCATCTCATACGAGGTATTGAGCTGCCTCAGCATTGACCAGAAGCGCATGGGAGAAGTCTACGCGCTCTTCTGGCAGCAGAATCCCGGGGTCCACACCCTCGTTCTGAAGAACTTCCATGATTTTCATTTCCTCAACAGTCTCTCCGGCTCTGTGCGTTCCTTGACTTCCTTATTGTCTTATCTGATGTTTTCAAGGTCAACGGCGGCATCGAGAGCGTGCGCTCAGACGATTCGGCCACCTTGCGCAACCTCATCGGCCAGTTGATCCTCGTGCCGCCCCTCGCGAGCCCAGACAACACAACGAACACGGCAGACAGTATTCCCGTCGACTACACCAGCTTCAACAACTTTCTCCAGCCGGAAGCTGCTGCAGCCTCCAACAAGGACCTTCGGGGATTCAACGACATCTACTACGGCTCTTTATTACTTCCCCTCGAGTACAAGGACAATCCTGACTTCCCCAAGTACGCATTCCTCTCACTGTGAACACCGCTAATGCCGCCACAGTCCCGTCAATGGTGTTCGCTCAGGTGCTTACCTCCTGGACGGCGCGATGCCGCCATCCTTCCTCTACCCTTTTGGCCAAAAGAATGACACCACCGCCCTCCGGAACTTTCTCGCAAGTCCCATCTTGCTCCGGGTAAGTAATTCTATTCCAGTCATTCATATACTGACTTCTTCTTTTACTAGGCGTTGAAGGCAATCCTTCAGGGTCCCTCCTCTGCGCTCAAAAGCGATGGCTTCCATGCGGGGCGCAAGGCCGTCGCCAAGATCATCAACCTCCGCACGGTCACTCCGCGGGTCATCGCTTACGGCGCCTGCCAGGTACGTCGTCGCCGCCACTTTCCTTTGCTCCTCACTGACACCCCATCAGGTTCGTTTCGCGCTCTCGAGCATGCAAGCATGGAATCGTTGGGACGGCAACTTCGACTACGAGAAGTTCTTCTGGATGATCGTCACCGAGCTCGACAAGCCCAATCTCGCCTCCCGCACGATCAAGATGTATAACCAGTGCGCCCGCCTCACTCGTCGCTATGTTCGGTTACTGACCACTTATTAGAGCCATCTTCGGCAACCCCGCTGGCCGTGACGCACCCAACGAAGCGCCCACGACATCTCCCCTCCCAACCATGAGCAACATGGAGCGTTTGCGTGCGCAGGCGCGTGATAATGGAGAGGACGACGACCCGGAGTAGTTAGCGCTGTATATTTCTTTCGAAATCAAATCATTTCTTTTTATTCATTATCCTACCGCGTGCTATGAATAAGAAACCAGCCGAATCGAGAGCTACAACGCCTGTTATGCCCTACTGGCTCTCGCTTTACAAGCCGTTAGGGTGTCATTATATAGCCTTGTATGGCTGCCGTCCCTTGCATTGCTCCCCGAGAGAGATGATCCTCATCTCCCATCTTGGATTCACCTCGCAATGTGCTCGTTAGGGTGAAATTGTATTGCCGTTTGATGGCTTGGGACGTTTGGGCCTTTGCGGCGGTTTGCAAGGCAATATATGTGCTTGCATGTAATTTCCGATTTTGCTGATGTCGTTTTGTGATCCGATCATAGAACGCGGTCACGTTGACAAGCAGCGGCTGAACGCGCGAAATAGTTTTAACACCCAACGACGTACAGAATACATACACATTCATCAACATTTTCGAGGACGCGTACGCTGTCCGCAAATTATTACCGAACATATCGTGTTCTTTCAGATGGAGACGACGGAAACAAGGGTAGCGGATACGACGATGGTCAATCCTGCCACTGGCGAACAATCTCAGCTAGGAAGGCGTGTGAGGACTGACATACGTGAGAGCCCTGCCGTGGTGCGCGCGTCGGCGAGGAGGACAAATAGCTCCTCCAAGAGAGCTGGCACGGTTCCCATGCGTGGCAGCAGACCGCTGGGGAGAGGCAAGGATGCTATACTGACAGAAGCTATAAATGCATCGCGAGAACTCTAGCGGGAGGCAGTACCGGAGATGAGATGGCGAGGTTTTGACACCAACAGATTCGACCTGTGGAGCGATAAGAAAAGTCCCCGCACGATCGAGAGCGGATGTGAGGCGTACTTTCGTCCGTCTCAGCGTACTAGTAGCCACTCTTACACCGTCATCAAAATGAAGATGGCCCGGCGTTCAAGAGAGTCCAGGACAGTTCCAGTGTGGAAGAATCGCATGGAGAAGAGTGTTGGCCGGAGATGCGAGCGGGAAGGAAGGAAGGAAGGAAGGAATTACACGGCACGGTCCCGCTCCGGAACGCCGGTTTCCAGGAAGTATCCCGGTGTACACGCACTAGCCTAACTAGATACACCATCGTCCCTGGGCCTCTCCATCCCCTTCTAGCCGAGCTCACGGAACAGTATCTGGCCGCGGTAGAACTAGCCGAAGAATAGAGAAACAAAATTAGTACAAGATCAGCTCATTCACGGCCCTATTCTCCGTACGGGGACTTTGTAGAAGACATTCAAAACCTCGTGAGTGAATTTGGCAACCATTGCGATGGTCGAGCGCGGGTAGATTATCGCACACAGAAATTCTGTGTCCGAGAGTCTGAGTCTGCGTGCTTCGAGGGTCGGAATTTCAGAGTACAATTTTCTCAGAAAGTCCGCCCGGAGGAGCTTGACGGAATCGGACGCGTTGCATTTTAACAGCGCGTGCTCCGGGGATTCGACAGCTAGAGCGCAGAGCCGGCATATGCGATTGTGTCGCAGGACCTTTTGATGTGCATGGTTCGCGTGTCGCAGAACCTCGATGGCCAGATGGTGGGTGGACAGCAGGATGGAGGTCAGTGCCTCCCTGTGAACTTGTACCTTCACCAGAGTTAGGTAGTGGCGCATTTTCGAGGTAATCTGCGTCGGAGGTTTGTCTTTCTGGGGTTCCAGTCTTCCGTGCAATAAATAGAGCTTGTGCGACGCGTCGATTCGCGCTTGAAGCCATTCAACACATCGCTTATCAAGTCGATCTGCGTAATCCGCGATCTGCTTGTGGCTGGTGTTGCGTGTAAGTATCAGAGCCGGGCACGGAAATGGGAGTCGTGTTGCCGCTTTGATAAGATCTCCGACGTAAGAGCGCTTGGTTGGGAATTTGTGCGCAAGCTCGATTGAACTGTCGAGTGCTGCGCGAACGTAGAATGAGCGCGGTTGTTGGAGAATATACACGAGGTACTTCAGCGCGAGGATTAGCCGTCGAGGGTCGCAAGGGCATGATTCCTGTCTCGGTGAATAGTACGACTATTGAAGATCGGGAGTGTAGGTTTAGCGCTTGACGTATGAAGTTCACTTGTATTTTGCACAAGGGTTTCACGTGGATGTCTTCGCTATCCGGCATGATTTCGCAACCGTGGATGAGGTGGCAGTCGACTCGAGACATGTACAGCATCTTGAGATGTGCTGGGGTGAGCCTCCCTGTTGCATCTTCCGTTCCCATTACTCCGTGTCCGCAATAGCGGGCAGTGCGTGCTTTTTCGATGTAGTGGTCCGCCAGGAAACGTCGCGCGTCCGAGGAGAAGTTGATACCAACATAAATTTCTTTCGTTGTAATCGAGAGAGTTACACCCCCAAGCGTGAGCACAGGCGGTAGAGAGCGTGGTGGTGCGCCGAGGATCATTATAACGGTCTTGATCAGGTTGATAATAACAAAGTTGCACGCGCACCAGCGTCCGAGAGCTGATAACTTGCGTTGCAACGCGGCTTCGGATAAGGACACGAGAATAAGATCATCAGCTTGTGCGAGCAGCACGATGAGGAGTGTACTGAGGACTATATCGTCATCGTCGGGTTCGATTTTGAGGTCTGATAGAAACAGATTCCATAAAATCGGGGACGAAGGATCTCCCGTGAGCACGCCCATCATCGCCTTGAAGCGTTCTGAGTCTAGATCTCCGTGTCGGACGTAGTACGCCATGCGCTTGTATAGCATGCGCAAGAAGTCGAGAACCGGCCCTCCCATACCCATGCGGGACAACTTGAGCCATAGAGTAGGCTGGTCTGTTGAGGGGAATGCATTCGAGAAGTCGACAAAGGCGACGTACAGCGTCTTGCCATGCGCCCGCGCCCATTCCTTCAGGCATCGAAGGATGAATGGGTTGTTATTAGTTCGATAACCCGGTCTGAAGCCGTTCTGCCATGGAGGGATTTTGTTGTTAGCCTTAGCCCAGTCCCGGATGCGCCAGTGAATGAGAATCGTCAGGCCCTTGAGCAGACAGCTTTCAAGAACAACAAGCCGATAGCTCTCTGGGTCGTTCGCAGGCTTGCGTCGCTTCAAAATCCCTACCATTACAGATACGAACCAAACGGATGGCCCGTCTCGACGTGCAATACACTCGTTGTAGAGCGTTGCAAGTTCCTCGTTAGGAATCTCCATCAACTCTCGGTACGATATGGCATCTTCTCCCTCCGCGCTCGCCAGAGAATGCGCGTGCAGGTGTGTCTTGAGACCTTCGATGTCGTCTTCAGACCATTTCTGAGAGAAGAACCTTTCCGGTGACTCGTCCTCTGTGGACTCTGGGAGCATCTGCGCCAGAATCCCGTTGATCCGGTACCGTTGCTCATCGAATTGCGAAGGAAGAACACTCGGTGGGTTGGAGCGCTTCTCGAAGACTGTTTTCAGGCCGCCGGCAGTAACTGATGTTGCCGCGGGTTTCGGGTCTGAGAAAAGACGCAGCGACTTCCAGAATGCAGCTAACGACGGCGGATCGAGGATTTTCTCTCGATTTCTGTCCCTGATTGCATATAGCTTGAAACGCCCACGGTGCGCCACCGGAAACTCCGGACGTTTAGGCCGCACCCTTTCTGTTGGTCCACCGATATCCGGAATGCTCGCTGTAACCTTCTCAATGAGGAATGGTGCGATCCCGTCAACGGTGGGACCATCGAGGAATGTCTCACTATCGTTCTCTTCCTGGGAGACACGCGGGAGCGCGCAGGCTGCGCGTGCAAGTTCGAGCACAGCAGTCAGGTGACCGTTATGCCCACGAGAATCCGGTTTCAGGTGGACGAGCGTAAGGGGAGCGGTTCGCGCACGTATGAGGGAGAGAATTGTCTTCAGTAAATCCCCATTTGCGCACTTCCAGCCATGCGCTTCATTTCTGGCTGCGTGGTAGGTGATAGAGCGAATTGCGTACTCGGATTGAGTTGACAATTCAAGGGTGGAGTATTTCGGAGCTTTGTTCAGCGCGAGCGCGATGGCTGTTAGCTCGGCGCGAGGACCTGTCTGACCTCCAGGCACCCGACGTGAATCATTGAGCCTCGCATTTGGTCCCCCGTAGATCGCCGCGCCTGCCGTCGCATTCGCTCTGTTGGCGTTTTGACACAATCCATGAGCAACCATTTTCACTGGATCGGTAGAGTGTATCACGGAGCCATAAAGCAACGCACGCTTCCTTGGTTCGTCTTTCCCCGCAGTTAACGTGTCGAGTAGCAGCTGATCCATCTCGGATTCGGCGGGCAGATTTTCGCGCGCGTCCAACTTCCTCCGTTTTCGTGCACGCTGCGTCAAGTATGTTTGAGTGCTGCGTTCAAGTGAAGTTTCGATCCAGACACAGACCTCGGCATGGTCGTAGCCAGTAACACGATCGTGCACTGCAAATTTCTTTATTCGCCCGACCATGGATCGTGACACTGCGACATAGTCGATGACAGTCCGTCGCTGACCTTGGAATGAGGTGAACTTCCCGCTATCCGGACCTAGGCATTTGGCGCCAGAGGCAATCGCCATCTCAACGTCTGAGAGCGTCGTTCGGAGCCAATGTCCCCGTGTATCAGATCTACCGACGTCCTGGGAGAGCCTCTCGGGGTCATCCTCGTGAGCTAGTTCTGATCCAGTTCGAGCATTTGTGTCGCCATGCAGGGATATCTCGAAGAACGCATTGTGTCCAACTGTGAGTGAGGCTGCAAGAGCGCCACATGGGTCTCTCTCGAGTACACCAGTCCAAACAGAGCCGTGAGGGAGGAGGTAGACATTGTATATGAGCCATTTGTCGAGTTGAAGCACCATGAAATCTGGACCCGATAGATCTTCGCGGTATACACAACCAAGTTCGGAGCGGAATATCGCCGCCACGCCTCCCCAAGACTTGTTAAAAGATTCCTTGGGACGTCGCGTCCGAGAAATAATAGTATAGCCCTGCGGCGCCTGCACCGTCTCATGCTGATTCGGACGGAGATGGGTTTCTTGAAATAAATTAATGTCAAAATTTTCGATTTGTTTCCGGTGTTCAGGGCAGCTCAGATGGAGAACGAAGGAACCATCGATGTTCCAGCTACGTACAGATACAATCCGTGTTGTATCGACGTGTGTATTGAATGTAGAATGTATAGGAGGAGCGCTCGGCGTCATAACCGACAGCAGCGGCGGCCCATTTTGGGGTGTGGGTAAAGTATCGGTGGGTTGGGACGCAGTAGGGGGTGTATTAGAACCGCATTGTCCGCGTTGGGGATAGGATAACGAAAGGGAAGGGGAGGGAGAAAGGAAGAGAGGAGCTGCCCTCGTTAATTTAAAAGACGGCCCGCGATAACGAGCGGGAATCTAGCGATACGGTCCCTGGAGTTGGTCCAACCCCCGATGAACTTGTCGGCGTCGCCTGACGAGTTGAATTTGAGGATGATGTGGGTTGGATACTGCGGCGGTTTGTGGACCGAGTACTGACCGTCGATCTTGTGCCTGGGGTACACGTCGAGCACGGAGGCCGAGATGTTGCGACGCCAGTTTGGGTCGTCTTCGCCAGGCCAGTTAGCCGGCCCGACATAGACGTCGACCTTTGTGCGTGCCGCTGGCGCCATCGTAGGGAGTTGGGGACCCGCGGCAGGAGTTGTGTACATCATGGGGAGCGAGGGAGCGACAGGAGCGGCGCCCATCGTAGGGAGGGACGGAGGGACGGGAGCGGCGCCCATCACGGTAAGGGCTGGAGTCGTCGTTATCGTGGGAGGGGGCATCTGCCATTGCATTGACGGCTGGACGATGGTGGGAGTGGGCGCGGTCGGGGCGGCGAATATGGGCAAGCCCGAGTAGCCGGTGTTGTCATTCAAGGGCTCGTCGATGCGGAGGCGTTTCCCGTTGCCGTTGAAGACGGCGTTCTGCGTCGTAGACATGTCGGGGAGCTCGTAGTGGGAGGTGGGGACGGCCGGAGCACCTTGCACAAAGGTCCAGAGTTGACGGTTCTGCGCCATCGCCTCCGTAGCGAGAGCCTCGGCGGAGCTGGCCCTGGCCTCGCTTGTGGCGAGCCTAGTCTCGAGCTGGTCGAGACGAAGGCTCAGCCCAGAGATGCGATCGTTGGTGAAGGTGCTATTGCGGCCGTGGGCGTTGCTCGCGTCGGTCAAGGCCCTGACGTCGGTCTGCACACCGACAATCGACGGCGGAGCTAGTATCCCTTGAGGAATACTAGTAGTGAGTGGGAGTGTGCGTGCGATGTAGGGAGACGCACCTGCAATCCCCTGGGAGATATCTCCTTGCACCGCGTCGATCCTGGTCTCGAGGAGCTTGGTACGCGCTTGCTCGATGGCCAACGAGCCTCGGACTTGAGTGTGCAGGTCCTTGATGCGAGTTGGGGCCGTAGCACAGAGCACCGACGACGCTGGTGCGGGTGGAGCGGAGATGGAGCCCTCGGCAGCGAGGATGGCCGGGCCTTGGGGCGGCGGGGACGGGGGCGGGGTGAGAGCTCTGCCCTTGCCCTTTCCGGATGGTCCTTGTGGGTTGCCCTGTCGTTGCGTCACGAACTCCTCAAAGTCTGCGTCGTAGCCGCCTACATCGTCGAGGAACTCCGGGTTGGGTGGAGGTGAGAGGGAGAAGTGAAGCGATTCCGGCATTACCGCGGGGAAAAACGCGACAGCAGGCGGCGTGGGAGTGATAGGCGGCGGTTGGGTGGCCGCTAGGTCTTGCACTACATTGAGTGCGGACATTTTGTGGTCGTAGAGGGGAAGAGAGAGAGCCGACGAAAAAATAATTTCCGTCACAGGCACTTGGTGACGCTATACAGGCGCACGTGTGTTCTCAGAAAAGATTTTCAAGCCTTCAAAAAGTCTACTGCCGTTTGTACGATACCAGCAGCAACACAGTAGATGTGTGTGTGTAGAAACGCATGTGGTAGAGCAAGTCTGCGTCGTGTGAGGGATTTTTCGATCCGGCACAGTCGCGTCGCTTTCGCTACCGAAGGTAATCGATATGAGGGATATTATCACACTCTCCGAGACTTCTTAGCTGCCCTCTGCTCGTTCGTGGGCAGTTGAAGGGTTCACAGCTAGCTCGGGGTGGATTTTCGTGTATCGATGATGATGGACTGGCAGCGACAAGAGGAATGGATTACCGGCGTTGAGGCCAAGAAGGAATTGGGCAAGGCCGAACTTCGCCGCCCAGTGACAGATTCTGCGGGGTGGCGCGGGGATCAGATGAAGAAGTGGAAGGAAGGAAGGAAGGAATTACACGGCACGGTCCCGCTCCGGAACGCCGGTTTCCAGGAAGTATCCCGGTGTACACGCACTAGCTGCTAATAACTAGATACACCATCGTCCCTGGGCCTCTCTATCCCCTTCTAGCCGAGCTCACGGTACAGGAATCTGCCCGCGGTAGAACTAGCCGAAAACTAGAGAAACAAAGTCAGCACCAAAACAGGGAGAGCCGGTCATGTCAGCTGAGTGAGTGAGTCCTCTGGACACCAGAAAATTGCTTGTGATGCCATTAGGACGTTACCGGCAAGCTCGATACATTCTGTGTCATGGTTATGAGAATGCACATCTCAGGAAGGACTCAAGTGACAATGGACGTCTTGGACACCTGGTTTGGAGCATATGAGATGACTATTGGAGAGCTTGAGCTCCGAATTGGAACTCTATGCAAGTAGAACACTCTTGAGTTCTTGTTTTGCGTGAGCAGCTTCAAGATTGGAATCCAAATAGCCGGCAGTGCGTGCCATCTTGCATTGAGAGCAAGAAAGCCAGAGTAGTTTGGATGGGGTAGCCTTCAAGATCTTGTTTGTCGAACAAGACGGAGAAGCATGTGAGCCCATGATGATTCAGCGTCATGATGGCATCAATCAAAAGACGAGCCCGTGAGGTCGCACTCGGCGATGAGGAGGAGCAATGGACGGTGGGATACAGTGCAGCGTCAGGCAGCCAGTAGAGAAGCTTTCAGTGGTGCCATATACCAGGTTTCAAGTGTTTTCATTGACATTTGAGCTGGATGCAGCCGACTCAATCTCGCTCATGGCGGAAAAAAAAGAGCATATTGGCCAAATATTGGCGGCGGGCTTTCCTATCGCACTTCTCAAGACCTGAAGCTGCCCTCTGTGCATTGGGCACAGTTGAAGGGTTCACAGCTGCGGCTTGGTGGATGGAATGGATTGGAAGGAAGGAAGGCAGTGGAGTATTATAGCACTTCTCGAGACCTGGGAAGCTGCCCTCTGCGCATTGGGGCACAGTTGAAGGGTTCACAGCTCTGGCTCGGTGCATTGGAATGGTATGGAGTGGGACGATGAAATTCGACATGGTGGTCGGGATCAAGCACATCTCCAGTCAAGCGCGATGGAAGGGAGGGACGGAGGAAGGCACCTCATCCATTTAGCGACTGGGAAGCGCTGTAGCGCGAGGTTCTGCGGAAACTCGAAGAAGAGGTACGAGAGGTAGAAGATGGTGCCAAGCCAGTTATATTGTGGATGTGAGAGGTTTGAGTGATGAGCGATGAGCGATGAGCGCTGGAGCATCGAGGATAGGTACAGCGACACAAAGATACGTAGACATTGGATCCAACAGAAGTCCGACGCTCCTAGAAGAGGATCTCAGTTGGCCCGTGGCAGCGAGCGGAAGGAGGGATCGAGCGAAAGCCGGGGTTTCGAAGGCATATGGGTTTGGCAGAACTTGAATTTGTTGCCACACACTGGCAGATTGTCAGAGAGGTGACGGGGGATTTGGATGCATCGATGGCGGAGGAGATAAATGTAGAGCCTATCCAGATGGTTCGGCTCCAGCCGCTGCATTCACCAGGCTTCTTTCCATCATGGAAGACGTCCCACTGAGTCACCTGGGATCGCTGCCCATGATCCAATGTAGCTTCGTGAGAGCCACAACAGCAGGCCGTCAGGCCCCCGGTCACTCCCCAAGCATCGTTCGCATTTACGAAAAATCGTTGCTGTTTTATCTATTTTCGACGGGCAGCGAATTGAACCTCTCGTTGATAAGTATTCTCCAAGTCAGGCCTTCCTCGCAACCAGATATCACGATCACACGAACACGAAATCCCCCCACCCCAGCCCGACCAGCAAACAAACCGAAAACGCTGCACTTTCCCCTCGACCTTCTCAATGACGTCCTTGCACTTTCTCGGTATCATCGACAACGCCCCCACCCGCCTCGTTTCCGTCACCCTCACCATTGGATATTCAATATCTCCTTCGCCCTCCGTCGCCGTGCCTTCAATCACACTGTGCTCTCGTGTCCAGCTAAACAGCGCCTCGTCCGTCGTCAACAGGAGATGTCCATTTAGTTCGATGGCATGCGTTGGCGGCGGATTCAGCCCTGGGTGCTGAGTAGAATGAGGTTGCTCGTCAAGGAGGGCAGGCGTGACAGCTGTGACACAGGCGCCTAAATGGGAGTGGGGGCATAAAAGCGCTGTGGGACGTCCGTGGAGTGGGCGGCGGCTCGAGGAGTATCCAAAGAAGCGGATCCTACATTTGGGAGGAGTCCAGAGGATGCTTTTGAGTCCATATCAACGATATTGCAGTATTATCGAGCGACTGGGGGTGAGCCGCCATCCG